>QXTE01000120.1:4219819-4346051 GCA_003942145.1 Platysternon megacephalum
GTAGAGACTGTCCGGTTTGGCCAATGTACATGGCAGAGGGGCATAGCTGGCACATGATGGCATATATCACATTAGTGAATGTGCAAATGAATGAGCCCCTGATGGCGTGGCTGATGTGGTTAGGTCCTGTGATGGTGACACTTGAGTAGATATGTGGACAGAGTTGGCAACGGGGTTTGTTGCAGGGGATGGTTCCTGGGTTGGTGTTTCTGTTGTGTGGTGAGTATTTGTTTCAGGTTGGGGGGTTGTCTGTAAGCGAGGACTGGCCTGCCTCCCAAGGTTTGTGAGAGCGAGGGATCATCTTCCAGGATAGGTTGTAGATCCTTGATGATGCGCTGGAGAGATTTTAGGTGGGGGCTGTAGGTGATGGCTAGTGGCGTTCTGTTACTTTCTTTGTTGGGCCTGTCCTGTACTAGGTGATTTCTGTGTACTCGTCTGGCTCTGTCAATCTGTTTCTTCACTTCCCCAGGTGGGTATTGTCGTTTTAAGAATGCTTGATAAAGATCTTGTAGGTGTTTGTCTGCGTCAGTCAGGGGTGCTGGAACTAGAGGGGCTGGGGGTGCGGCAGCACCCCCGGCTTGAAGTGGTTTCCATCAGATACAGGATTTACAGTTTGATCCAGCACCCCCACTATACAAATTGTTCCAGCCCCACTGGTGTCAATCCATATAGCTCAATGGGTTGACGATAGTTCAACTGAGGTCAGAATCTGGGCCTTTGATCAAGGTTCCTTATACCCTCCCACTGGTGTGTGATTTACACCAGTGTCCACATTACCTCTGAATTTAGCCTGTTGATTTTTCATGCAAATAGCCACAGTCTCTCTCTCTCCAAACAACAACGGAGTGTGTGTGTGTGTGTGGGGGGGGACGCAGCAAGTCTGATGAATTTTTGAAAAAGCCCAAACTGTACAAATCACTACCCTTTGCAATCTGGGGGTTTTATGGCTCAGGAAACATTCTGAGTATATCATCCTAGCAGTTATATTGCCAAGGAAATGTCGCATAAAACCAGAAGAGGCATAGCTTAGACTAGGGAAGATAAAAAAGGACAATGCAACCTAATCAGATGTGACAGATGCTGCCCCATACAACGTAACAGCCAGAGTCAATGGGAATTTGCTACTCAGAATATACCCATCTCCCACCCAACTCCCATAACCAAAATTGTGCTCGTTTGAAAAATCTTGCTTTTTAAGGCTCTCCCGGGAAGTTTGTGAAGGTGAAGAGACGTGTGACTCAGGGGCTGGGAATGGGCCAGGGAATCTTCCATCCACAGGCCCTGATTTCACTTGCGCTGGAGTCAAACTCTCCGTGACTGAAGGCTGAGCAAGATTGTCAGGCTGCTGTTGTGAGCAGGACCCAGGCTGGCGTCAGTGGAAGTCATTACCACGCACGGGTGGGTCTCAGTTCGTTTCCTCGTGGGCACTTGCCCGTCCCTGCCCTTGTCAGCAGCCTGTGGTTCTTAATCCGCATCCTGGTTCCAACAGACCTCAGACAGGGCGTAAAAAAATACCCAGAAAACCAGGCAATGCGCATCATGGAAATCAAGGCACCTCTCAGCCTCTGGGGGATCAGCAAGTGCCCCCAGAAACGCCCTTTGCTGGCACTTGTTAGGGGCTAGATATGCTCAGAGCTACACCCAAAGTCAGAGGCCTGGCACAGAAAGTGCCTCAACCCATGGGTAGCACCAGGAAGGACTGAACCCCCTGCACAGAGATACCCCTCTGAGTCACAGCTCCCTCTCTAAGGGCTCCTTGGGGGTAGTCATTTCCTGCTGGCCTGCAAAGGAAGGAAAGTACTGCCCCCTTGCCAGGCTGGCTCCGAGAGCAGGAGGGGTGGGGCTGTCCAGGCGACACCCACTAGCCCCGAGGAGGCGGAAGCAGGAGAGTAGCTCTGTTTGCATCCTCAGAGTCACAGCTCTGAGCTCAGTTTGAGCAGCTATAGGAGAAAAGCCGAGCTTGCCAACGGCAAACGGATCCGGCTGGATTCTGAGAGGCGTGGCCCCAGCCAGGGGGAGGGGAGTAAAAGTGGCTTTAGCCCATCACTGCACTCTCTGGATTCCCGGCTGCTGCAGGGACCAAAGCAGGAGTAAAGGAGAGCAGCCTCAGGGGTTTACGGCAGCCTTAGCCAGGCTGCCTCTGCTCAGTAGACCAGAATCCTCATAGGACTGAGCACATGTCCCCATGGTCATGGCCTCTGCCCACAGCCCCAGAGCCACTCATGTCAGACCTACCCTGCCGCTACATGGGGGGTGTTCTCCCCTGGCCTGTGTATGATCCCTTTGTGCCACTGCAGCAAGGTAGAGATTCTGGGGTGGGGGTCCCCAATCAGACCCATTTTTTTTTTAATTCTGAGATTTGTTTTTCTTTAAACCAATTTCCCCCCCGTCCTTTGGCTAAAGATGTCTCCAGCAGCGTGGCAGTCCCAGGGAGAGATGGCTGCTCATGATACTCTGAATCCAGATGGGTGTTTTATTTTACGTTATTCTTTTAGTTTGTGCTAATTAAATATCTTCACTTCTCCGGAGATGACTGTCACTTATTTAATGGGTCATTGGCTTTAGGGGCTGCATTAATTTCTTCTTTTCTTTCCATTTTACTGTACATTTCCATCACAATCATTATAGGCATGTCGAGCCATAAACATCTGAGAATATGCTACGCTGATGAAAGAGCATCTGGGCCATAGACGGTGTATATCTGAGCCTGGGTTTTCCTTGACATCCCCCTTCATGCATTTACTGATTCCCTGTGATGGGGTGTGGACCCCCACCCTGATTAACCATGGTTTAACAAGAGATGAAGCCCAAATAAACCACTGGGCATCAGGCGTAATTGGTGATTGAACCCAGCTGGTGAGGAGCTGGGTCTCCTCAAGGAAGGCACACGGGGCAAAGGCTGCAGGGGGAGAGGAAAAGGGACCCTGCAGGCAGAGGAGCTACAGGAGAGAGCTGGGCCTGATGGGAGAGGGCAGCAGCAGTGAAAGAGACTCCTGGAGCGGGCTGGGAGAAGGCCAACCCACAGGCTGACGGGGGTGGGAATAGACTGGAGTTGAGGATCCAGACTAGGGGCAGAGTCCAGGAGGGTGCGGGGGTAACCCTGGAGAGTCAGAAGAAGAGTCGGGGAGGCGCTGGGCTGGATTGAAAGCTCAAGCCCAGGGAAGGGGCAGAAGTTGCTTTTGGTCTGTTTGGCTCAGCATTTGAGTTTGGTGGCGAGACTCCAGGGGGAAGCGGCTCTGACAGGTGGGCTGGACGAGGCGCCCTGGCGGGGTGTGGGACACTGTGCGTAGGGGACGGCTGAGTCACACGAAGGGACAGTTTGCCGGGGGAGCTGGAGAAAGAGCTACTACTGGCCAACGGGGGGGAAGGGGAGGATGTGCCAGCAGTGAGTACACACCTTGGCCTGGAAACACCAGGGCCAGCCCCGGGGAAGTCTGTTGGGTTCTCCTCCTCCTCCCCAGTCACCACTGTACCACGCCTCCCCAAACCCCAGCGCATGTCCGGCCCGTGAGCATCCATACAGAAAGGCAGGATAGGTGGCGACTGTTCTGCCGTTGGTGATGTTCCACAGGCTGACCACTAGGGGGCACAGAGAACCAAGTGCAGCATTTCCCACGGCAGAGCTTGTAATCCCCAGGGCAAGGGCACCCCAGGGAGGGTTACAAGCGTCGGCGCCGACTCCGTGGGTGCTCCGGGGCTGGAGCAACCACGGGGAAAAATTTGGTGGTTTCTCTGCAGCCACCGGCACCTCCCCGCCCCGCCCCGCCACCCAGCTCGCCTCCGCCTCCTCCCCTGAGCGCGCCGCGTCCCCGCTTCTCCTCCCAGCGCTTGCGTAACAAGCTGTGGGAGGGAGCGGGGGGCAGTGGGAACGCGGCGCGCTCTGGGGAAGAGGCGGGGCCGGGGCGGGGATTTGGGGAAGGGGTCCAATGGGGCAGGGAGGGGGCGGAGTTGGGGCGGGGACTTGGGGGAAGGGTTGAATGGGGGCGGGGCAGGGGCAGGAGGGGGTGGGGCGGGGGGGCGCGAGCACCCACCGCTGCCAGGAGAAGTTGGCACCTATGGTTACAAGCTCTGCCTGACGAGCTGCCAGAGGCCGGAGCTGCCAGGAGTAAGGGCTTGCGGTGGCTACAGGCTCCACTGACAGCTGACAAAAGCTGGAACGTCTGCTGGGAGACTTGGCACTGAGGGAGCCGAACACTGATAAAGCATACGAGGCCGTGCACTGATCTGACAGGGGCCGAGAGGAGCAGGTGTGCAAATCTTTACTCAGGTGAGCAAACCGTACCGGGAAGAGGAGGCTCTTTGGTGTCAGTAAAGCTGCTCGTGGGAGTAAGAATTTTCTGCAGTGCTTATAAAAAAGCCCCTTGATACCAGCTAGGCAGCTGGCGTGCTGAGATCACTCTGCTGTCTCATCGGTTCCTTGTATTTCCCTGTCTGTCTCCATCTGTGGTCTCTTGTCTAATACTTAGACCGTAAGCTCTTTGGGGCAGTGTGATTGGGTGCGCACACCAGCACTGAGGGGGGTAAGGAGGCCCAGAAGAGGCCAGTCAACCTCCCCAGTTGCACCCGAAGAGAGGCCCTGGGATTTATAAGTAGTAATTGCTGATGGAGCCTAGCTGGGGGAGGAGCTGGGTAAGGAAGATAAAGAGAGGAAGTTGGTAGTAGCAGGGGGCTGCCGGGAGGGGGAGGGGGGAAGATTCTGCAGTCACTCGCTGGGAGCAGAGAGGCGGGGAGGAGGGAAGAAAACCCAGGAGGAAGAATAAAGCCTGGGATCCTAACCCTGGAAGCAGAGTTGTGAAGGCAGGGTAGGAAGAAGCCCAGGGAAACTGTAGCAAGGAGTATCAGAGGGGTAGCCGTGTTAGTCTGGATCTGTAAAAGCAGCAAAGAATCCTGTGGCACCTTATAGACTAACAGAGGTTTTGCAGCATGAGCTTTCGTGGGTGAATACCCACTTCTTCGGATGCAACAAGGAGGGAGACTGTGTAGGACATAGGGATTCCTGGGCTGGAACCCAGTGTAGAGGGAGGGCCTGGGTTCCTCTACCAGCCACTGGTAAGCAGTGCAGGACTGTTGGAGGCACCATCCGAACAGATGGTCCCGAGTGACTATATAGTGACCTAGCCGGAGGGCTGAGTCGTGAAGATGGAGCACTGTGAATTATGGGAAGAGAGACCACCACAGCGACGGAGTGACCATTGACAGGGGATGCCATAAAGGAAAGACGCCGCTAAGCCACGCCTGGCCAGGAGGAGGTGTTCTTGCGGTCAGTGGACCCTGTCACGGGCAGGGATTTCTTTGTGTTCTGCGTTTGTACAGTGCCTCACACAATGGGATCCTGTCCATGGCTGAGGCTCCTCGGCCCAATAAGAACTAACAATAGAACGCTGTCCCGTATCGGCTCATGTGATGATTTAGTTGGGATTAGGTCCTGCTTTGAGCAGGGGGTTGGACTAGATGACCTCCTGAGGTCCCTTCCAACCCTGATATTCTATGATTCTATACTTTGCTTCTCTCTAGTACCTTACAAGTGAGGACCTCCGAGCCTTTTATAGCCAGGAATGAGCTAACCCGTCACACCACCCCATTTCACAGCAGGGCCGTGGAGATGGCAGGTGACTTTCATAAGTCTGGAAGAAAACCCAGATTTTCAGATTCTCTCATTCAACAGACCAGTGCCTGAAACACTAGACCGTACTTCCTCTGGTTTCGAACCGCTCCTTTCTCTAACTGCGCCGACCCGAAAATGGCTAAGTAGAACTAATCCAAACTTTCCCCAAAAATTCACCTCCAGCCTCTGACCAGCTGTGAGAAATCTCAGAGCAAGAGGCATTTTGGAACTAATGTTAGAAAGGGCTCAAAAATTGGCCTTATCACGGCAAATATTACAACTGTCACCAGAGTCTCCACTGCAGCTCCAGACCGCAGGCCCTGGTGTTTAGATAACAAGAGTGCTCCCATTGCACTAGGCACAGACAGTCCCTGCCCCACGGAGCTTGCTGTCTACACAGACAGGACAGGGCAGAGTGGAGGAGAACCAGGCACACAGCGAGGGGAAGTGACTGGCCCAAGGTCACACAACTGGTCAGTGGCAGAGGGGGGAACACAGCCCAGGTCTCCTGAGTTATGGAATTCAATGCAGCTTCGGGTGGGCTCAGGGCAGCTGATTGCAGGATGAGGGCTGCCAGGAGTCAGGGCCCGCAGCAGAGCAGCAGTCGTCTGCCTGATTGGCCACGCCACCAGATTGTTCGGAGGAGGCAGCAGACCAGCTCTGACGCGCAGCAGCGCCAGCAGTTTAGCGGCTGCTCAAAGTATTTGCCTCTGGCTGCGATAGCTCCTGCACCTGCTTGTTCCCAGCCCTGCCCCTGCCTTGGTGGGACCCAGCCTTACCTCACTCGGGTAACCCAGCTTTGATTCCTGACCTCTGACTTCAGCTCTGATCCTTGGCTCTGGCATCTGCCCTGACTCCGGTTCTGACCCTCAGCTCCAGCTCCTGGCTCTGGCTGTGACCCTTGGCTCTGGCACGTGGCTTCCGACTCCTCTTCTGACTACTAAGCCCGACTCCTGCTCCAACCACTAGGCACGCCCACCCACGTCCTGGTCACGTGACGAGGGCCATAGTGTGTGAAAGTGTTTCGGGGTCTTTGGGTGAAAAACACTCTCCACCTGTGTCTTATTGATGACGACGATGATGATGTATTATTTGCTGGGACTCTCTCACATCCCGCCTTTGAAATGATTGTATATGAAAACTCTGCTGTGAGGTCTACTGGTGAAATGCACTATATAAGAGCTACATAGTATTATTATTAATTATTTATTAATAATAATAATTAATAAATTACTTAAAAACCATTTAACTGACTGTTCTTGAAAATCCCCTTTCCAGTTGGATGAAGGGGTGAATTTCCGTGTGGCAAGACTTTCCTTCTCTCGGTTATGCTGGAAGATGTCAAGAACAGTTTCACTATATCAGGCACAAGGGATGTTTATTCTATTCCCTTTGAGAGGATTTGAATAATCAGGAGCAAAAGTTGTTAAGCTATCCTGATATGTGCTGATACGAGGGGTAACGAATACCCTTTCCACCTACCAGCCACCCCAGTTAGACCTTTTATTTAAAAGCTTTAAATCCTTAATAATGGAAAACCCAAGGACACATTCAACACTTGCTTTGCCTTGCTGATAATCTCCAGCTGAGTTACTTGATTTCAATGCCGTTCCTATAAAATAAGCAGATCAGATAGGAAGGAAGAAAAGTTCTCAAAGCAGGGAACACAGGTTAGTGCCACAAGAAGAAGAATAAAATAATAATAGAGGTATAACTTGAGCTGAAGTTCCTCTACAAGTGAAGGGAGGAAAGCAGAAGCTTCCATGACGTTCATGAAGACTACCTTACCGTGTAGCTCTAGTTAGCCTGCGGTACTTATAGGGGCTTAGATACTATGGTAACGGATGGTATTGGAAACCCTGAGACAGGCAAAGAGATTTGTGTGAGGAACTTGCCGTGCGATTTTTAATGACTATGGTAACACTAAGCAATGACGGGGCTTGATTGACGTCAATGGGAGTGGAAAGGGCCAAAAACCAGAATCTCCGTGTCATGGGCAATGCTAAAATTTTCTTCATTCCGAATCAAAAGGAGAAGCGGTGCTTAAAGTAAGGTTCCAAGGGACCAGCTGGGGCCAGCCATTGCACAGCATACTCTCGCCACAGACGCGCCACACCCCTGGCATGCAAGGTGGTGATTATTGGTTACATGCAGGGCCGGCGCAACCCATTAGGCGACCTAGGCGGTCGCCTAGGGCACAAACATTTGAGGGGCGCCGGCGCCCCGGCCGGCCATGGAAATTTGGAGGCGGGACCTTCCGCCGCCGCTGTTAGGGGCGGCATTTCGGGGGCGGGACCTTCCGCCGCCTAGGGCGCCGGAAATGCTGGCGCCGCTACTGGTTACATGCAAATTATTTTGAAATATGTGAATTATACTAAATTTGCATGAAGTGGCATACACCAGGCTTCACAANTATGTGAATTATACTAAATTTGCATGAAGTGGCATACACCAGGCTTCACAATGCTTGGCAGCTTTGCAGCAATGGTAGTGTCCCATACACAAAGAGAACAGCTGCTCAATTCCAGTCGGAACAGCCCTTTTTTTTCGTATGAAGAGAACAGCAAAATGAAGGTGAGCTCTCCTGGAGAGAGCACATGATGTGCCGCTCGTCTAGAACTGGCTGCGTCTGACCCCAGAATGGCAGGCACCTGTGCAGCAGGCAGGGGGAGAAGCATCTCCATTTAAAGGTGCAGTGCACAGAGTAACACACCCGAAGCGATACATGTGTGATGGCCACCATCTTGGCCAACGCACCAGGGATCTCTAGACCGAAGAGCTTGAGCCAAAGAGCCAAGACTACCGAGCTGGAGGCTGTAACAGACTCCTCTCCTCTGTGGATTGAGCACAGAGCCGCCCTTGAAATGTGCTTGCCAGTCTGCTACACATGCAATAGCAGCAACTTTTGTGGCTCAGTGTTTGACTGCTCCTGTCCGGTGGAGCCAGCAGGAAAGCTGGCTTTCTGGCTTCTTCTGTCTCCGTATAGTGCTCGCCTCCCCTTTCTCCATCCCGCTGCTCTTTGTAGAGCAGAAGAAAGTGAGCAGAGACCTTTGTCTGAGCTGTGAATGCTCCAGGGTAGCAAACCCCAGGGCAGGCCTGCTGGAATAGCTGATATCACTCCCCAGGAGCACAACAGGAGGAACGCAGACATTAAATGTGTTCTCCCCAGGCTCCGGAGGGTGGCAGAAATTCCTACAATGGGAAAACAAAGGTACCTCTTGCCTCTGGAGAACGATTGGTCACCTCAGCATCTGCAGCCGAATCCGTCACCCTGCTTGCAGAGGACCCATCTGTCCCTTCGTCCAAGGTGACTCTCTTCCCGGCAATATACTCAAGCAGACCATGCAAACATGAGAGAGAGGACAACCAGAGCCGTTCCAGTTTCTTCGGTGGGACCCGAGTCACCAAACTGCTGTCTCCACCACCAGTAGCCCTGAGCGAGAGAGGCATGCTTTGGAAGTGGGATAAGCTAAATCAAGAAAAGACCTTCTTCTGGTCTGAGAGTGTCCACTTGGGGAGTTATTCTGGAATAGCTATTGTGGCAGATCTCCAACTGCCATTGGTCGCTAGCTGTTCTGGTTGCGAAAAAACCCTTGACAATGTGACCCAGGTGTAACCCACATAGCAATGTTTGCCTGAGTTTGCAGAGAGTCTGGAACAGTAGCTCAGTGAGGTGCAAACTGTCCCTTCATCTCGGCTGGTACTAATGCAGATGCTATTTTAAATGCTGTTAATTATTTTACAGTTCATAAGAAAGGAGGTGAGAGATCATATTGTGAAGATCTGCAACGGGCATGTTTTCAAATACAATTTAATTTCACGTCATTAGAATCCTAGGAGAAGGGAAGGGCCTTTCCAATGAATTGTGGGATTCAGGAGGGGAAATTGGCTTCATTTTGCTGAAAGAGGAGGCCTCTGCTTTCAAAAGTCCAGGAAAGGCTGCCTGTACAACCCTCTGCCAGATCCTCAGCTTGTTTAAATAGACATAGCTATAAGGAAATACACAGAGCTCCACTGTTAAGCCCATTAAACAGTATTGCCGCTCCTGTGATTTTTATCATGAGTCTTGTGATATTTTGTGGCTTTTTGTAAAGTCCCTGCTCCTGGAGTCACGGGGTTACAGGAGAATCTCAACTTTTAAAAAAAAGTCAATTTCTAGCTCACTTGGTTGCAGGGAAAAACTTGAAAAAGTGACCCCTAAATGCTCAAAAGCCAGAAAGCAAAGCAAAAGAACCCAACATTTTATTTTATTTTTAAATATTATAATTGGCTTAAAAAAATCTCAGGATTGTTTGGCACCTGACTCATGATTTTTTTTTTTTTGCACACTTGGCATTGGTGAGACCGTTCACACCAGTGGAAGATCTGGGCTGCAGAATTTTACGTAGACTTAACTAGATTGGTTTAGAAAGCAACCTAATTAAAGTGCTCCAATCCCCTCGTGCGGATGCAGTTACACCACTATATGGGTGGCTTATACTGGCACAGCTTATTCCTGTGCATTTGGAAGCACTGTTCTAATGGTCTACCTGCCTGCATGTGAGAGGTTGTGTAAAATGACAAGAAATAGCAATAATGCTTTCCAGCCATAGATCCCTCACAAAGGAGGGCGGCATCATTTTATAGCTGGGGAAACTGAGGCACAGGACGGGCCATGCCTTGCCCAAGGTCAGCCAGTAAATCAGTGGAAGAGCTGGGAATCGAACCCAGCTCTCCCAAGGTATTTTTCTATCTACTGGGCCACACTCCCATCCATAAAGCTCAGCCTTGACATAGTTAAATTGCAACAAAAACTGTGCATAGAGCAGACCTGAGAAGAAAAAGGGTAAAAATACGAACCAACCAGCAAGTTCCCTGAACATGGCGTGACTGTGAAAGGACAGGATGCCCCTTGCTACACGAGATAATAGTAGCAGACGCTAAGCTCTTAAGTACACTTCACAAAACCCAGTATGGCCCCTTCACAAAATTGGCCTTTTGAAAAACAGTGTGAGAGCAGCTTAAGCTCTTTCTATAAAACCTCCCCACCAACACGCAATTAAATCCTCCCTGGGCCTTGGTCCGGTACCACAGGCAGGAAAATGGCGAGAAATGTCACAGGAAATCACTCTGGTCCTGCAAGAGGAAAGAAATAACCCAAAACCCTTTCAATGGATGCAAACGAAATGGGAGCATTTGCCGAATCCCCTGCTTGAAGCTCCTGAAGAGGGTCATCGGATTAAGCAGCACTGGTTTCTAACTGGGGACAGCCAGAGAAATGGAAACCCCCGTGGGCTCATCTCTGCCCTGCTGAGGGCTCCGCATCTGACAGACTACACGGAGATCCGCTCGGCGCATTGAGAACCACCTAGGGACCCTTTCATTTGTAGGTCACCGGCTTGGTCAGCTGTGATGGGGCGATCGTTACTGTCTGACAGCTGTTCGGTGGCCAGAGTAAACCGAGGGGCTTGTCTGGATTCATCCCCTGCTGGGGGGGTTAATGTGTCAGAGGCCAACTGCGTGATCAGCGTGAGGCGGGGAACAAAGTCACAGGGCCGGATGCTGTGTGGTGGAGTCCCATGGACTTCGCTGGGTGTGAGGAGGCTCAGCTCCCTACAGGCCACACACATGGTGTTACCAGCTTTGCCTGTTACTTTGGGGTACGCTCATTTATTAGGGTTACTCTTCTGGAGGGGGGAGTTCTGTGCTTCTATCAATGTACTGCTTGTGTCACTTGTGTTCTCACACGGAGCTCTACTTCTCCCTGCTGCAAGTTCCCCCCCAATGGATCTATCCTGCAGGGCCTACGTTCCCCAGGGCTGGGTTCCTCCAGCCCCAGAATCAGACAAACAGACACACACAGGGCCGGCGCTCCCATTAGGCGACCTAGGCGGTCGCCTAGGGCGCTGCTATTTTGGGGGCGCGTGCGCCCCCGCCGCCCGGAGCCATTTGGGGGCGGGACCTTCCGCCGCCGCTGTTGGGGGCGGGATTTCGGGGGCGGGACCTGCCGCCGCCTAGGGCGCCGGCAAAGCTGTCGCCGCTACTGGACACACACATTAACAGAGCAGGTCTGAGAGGACCGGGGTAATCAGCACTCCCAAGCTGACCCCTTATATGTCCCTGGACTCAGCCAGGTAATAACCATAGGGGAGCCAAACAAACAAAACAGTTATAATATTAAATCTAACTGAAACTTGATTATAAAAGTCAGGTTTAGAAAACTATAACTGATCGCACAAGTCAGGGTGAGAAGGCTACACCTAGAGAGAGAGCTCGGTTCTCACCACTCCGTGAAGCTTGAATCGATCGGGGGGCCCAGGTGGTGGAGGCAGCTGAGGGTCCGGAGTGCTGGAGGCAGGCAGAGCCCCAGCACGATCAGTCAGGAGAAGATGAAGTCCCAATGGAACAGATGCAGATTTTGGATCCAGGCATCAGAACACTTACTTGAGCACGGGTAGGGGTTTTTATAGGGAAAGAACAATGGTTCAAGAGAGAACACTAGATTTGTTTATGGGTAAGCTGGTGGCTCAAGGGAGGATACCAACGTTGTTTTGTTCAGACTAGACAATGGGAGCTGATCATTCCAGGCTATGGGCGGTGTTCCTTGGAGGGAGCTCACAATGCAATTAGGAGCTTCACTATTTTGGATATCAATAAAGGATTTATTACTAGAATTGGTCTGATAACTCCTGAGCTGGGTGTGTGCAGGCGTGGGTTCATTAACATCTGGAGCAGAGATCCCCCATCATGCAGTGCTTCCCTGCTTCACTGGTCCCAGAGTTCCATGCGGTTCTTGCCTTGGACTCTCTGTTCTCCATTCTGTATGCTAATGGAGATGCCTCCCTGTCCCATCTTCGATGCAAATGAGGCTCGGGGAGTTTCGTTAATCCTGTCACCCTTATCCCAGGGGTTTAGGTGTGTCTCCCACGGCCTTTTCATTGCTTTTTGTAAGTCTTTCTTCTGATCGGTTTTGGTTCAAGCAGAGGCTGGGAGGGGGAGAGGGGGCCGCGGGGGAAGGGCTTTCATGAGTCAGACAGGCTGGGTACTGTGCCCTGGTTCCCCAAGAACGCAGAGCTGCTAGGTAACAATGGAGAGAGGCCAAGGAGACCGGTAACCTCTGGCCTATCCGCGTGGTCTCTCCGGGGCGGGGCAGGCAGCACAGAGGAACCTTGCACTGGTCCTGCCTGTGCTGGGCCAGCTGAGCAGAGTCACGGAGGCCTCCAGCCAGTGGGTGAGTGCGAGGCGTTGGCCCAGCGGGGTGAATGGAATGAACAGGCCCACCCCCGCATGACCCCCAGCAACGACGCGCGGCCGGTTTGCAGCTTTGCTCGCCCAGCCCCGGGAAGGCAGCTGGCTCGCCGGCTCCAGACGTTCAGGGCTGCGCGCGCGCACAGTGTAACCAGTCCAGCCACCGTTCTGGGTGGGGGTCTCCTTTCTGGGGTTCAGGCAGATCTGGGGCAAGAGACTGCTCAGCTTGGCAGCCAGCGCAAGGGGATCTCCTGCCAGGCAGCATTTCCTGCTCCCTCTCCACTGGAGCTAGCGCATGGGGTTGCCCAGTGCAGGGCAGTTTTTGCTACACTGTGATCCATGCAGCTGTGAGCCATCCGCTGAGCAGCAAACCCACTGCTCTTCTCCTGAGACACAGCCCCCTCCGCCGGCCCGCAGCGGCAGGGTCTCTCCGGGGAATCCAGCCGCAGCAGAGGAAGAGCAGCGAGAAGAGCAGAAAGCTGAGCGGGGAAGCAGGCTGCAGGGGGAACTGGAGAACAGCAATTTGTACCTGATCCTCTTTGAGGAAGACTCGGGCGGCTTGATAACAGCAAAGGGAAGTTTTCTTCCCTTCAGTCTCTCACAGAGCTCACATTCTTCCTTTTCTTCTCCTCCCATCCCCTCTTGCATCCTGGGAATTGTAGTTCTTGGACGCCAAGCGACAGGAACAAACTTACACACACAAACTGGGGTAGGCATCTGCAGCTAGCTAGATACAACACACCGTTCCCCTTTAGAATAACCCTTGTAAAATCTTGAACCATCACTTCCAAACCGTCACTTGAGTCCAGTAACAAAGTCTTCCAATCTTTTAGGCCGTCTCCTTTGTCTCACACTTCTCCCAATACCTGGAGAGGCAGGAACGAGACTAGGTGCTGGAACAATTCCTACTACTATAGATTGTCCACCATTATCAGTGTAATCAATGTTCTCTGGTCCCAGGTGGAAATCAGCAATCTCTTCTTCAGCTGCTGGCTGAGGCGCTGCAGCTCAGTCTGGGAATGTTCCATGTCTTTCCAGCTATGAACAAAGCAGAATCTCCTCGGATGAATATCTTTATCTTGAATGTCCTTTTTTGATTCTGTATGGTAGCTTCACGTGAACAAAATCTCCGATTTGAAACTTGTGAGGTTTAGCACCTTTCTTACAGTCTCCATATTTCTCCTGTTTGTTCTTGACACATTCACAAACAGTTTCATCAGAAGGTTTGGCTGAAAAAGGAGAACGTGCAAGCCCTTGACAGGTAGTGAGTTATGTACTGGACTTGCATCCGATGAACAATTCAAATGGTTGTTGTTACCCCTGTTGTTGAGTGTGGAGTGGACCTGTAAGCAAACGGTATTTCACGTAAAGCTTTCTTCCATGGTCTTGTTTGCAAACTGGTAAGTTGCAAACTTTCTTTCACCTGTCTGTTCATTCTGTCAACTAGATCACACACTCTCGGCCGGCATAAAGAAACTCTTTTGTGCTTGATACCATTGCCACAGAGGGAGCGTTGCATTTCAGCAGAGGTCAATTGCATTCCATTGTCCGTTACCGATTCCTCGGGAAGGCCTTCTCAGGTGAAGACTGATGACATGAACTTAATCCCTATTTCAGTGGTCACCTTCCCAGTGAATGGAACTTCTGATCACTTGGAACAATAGTCTACCATTACTATGGCAAACTTTTCCGTAGTAGGCTGATCTTCAAATGGTCCCACTATGGCGAGAGCCAATTTCTCCCATGGACAGTTGGGATAGTCAACCGGCGTGAGAGGAATGCTGAAGGTTTTCTGTGACTTATCTCTACTAGCACAAGCTATGCAATTCTGGATCATTCCCTCAACTTGTTTGTCCATCCCTGGCCACCAGAAGTCTTGTCGCAGTTGTCTTTTGGTTAGACACATCCCCAGATGTCTTTCATGTGCCAGGTGTATCATTCTCTGAGAAGTGTAGGCACAACCAGACGGGCAAGTCTCAAAATCCATTCATTTACAAGGGACAGCTCACGTGATACATGTCTGTAAGGTTGCAAGTATTCTGGTGTCATCGTCTTGTAAGGCAATGCGTTGACTATGTACGTCTTTTGGTCCTGAAGCACCTTGGCTTCTCTCATGGCTGTGGCCCACTCTGAGACTGTGATCACTCCTTGAGTTGTAGCAGAGATTTGTGTAATGANAAAGCTTATGTTCCAATACATCTGTTAGTCTTAAAGGTGCCACAGGACTCTCTGTTGCTCATTTATTAGGGTTACTCTTCTGGAGGGGGGAGTTCTGTACTTCTATCGATGTACTGCTTGTGTAACTTGTGTTCTCACACGGAGCTCTACTTCTCCCTGCTGCAAGTTCCCCCCCAATGGAGCTGTCCTGCAGGACCTACGTTCCCCAGGGCTGGGTTCCTCCAGCCCCAGAATCAGACAAACAGACACACACATTAACAGAGCATGTCTGAGAGGACCGGGTTAATCAGCACTCCCAAGCTGACCCCTTATATGTCCCTGGACTCAGCCAGGTAATAACCATAGGGGAGCCAAACAAACAAAACAGTTATAATATTAAATCTAACTTAAACTTGATTATAAAAGTCAGGTTTAGAAAACTATAACTGATCGCACAAGTCAGGGTGAGAAGGCTACACCTAGAGAGAGAGCTCGGTTCTCACCACTCCGTGAAGCTTGAATCGATCGGGGGTCCCAGGTGGTGGAGGCAGCTGAGGGTCCGGAGTGCTGGAGACAGGCAGAGCCCCCAGCACGATCAGTCAGGAGAAGATGAAGTCCCAATGGAACGGATGCAGATTTTGGATCCAGGCATCAGAACACTTACTTGAGCGTGGGTAGGAGTTTTTGTAGAGAAACAACAATGGTTGTTGTGGCCCACTCTGAGACTGTGATCACTCCTTGAGTTGTAGCAGAGATTTGTGTAATGACAATCTCTTCCTCTATCGCCTCCTCATGATAAGGTATGGGCAGGTGAGACAGACAATCTGCAGTGGTGTTCTTGGCACCTGGAAGACACCCTGTCTGGAAATCGAAGTCCTTTGGTTTGGTGGCCCATCTGGCAATTCATGGAGTTGCTCATTCAGAACCTCGCGTGGTGAATAAAGCTGAAAGAGGTTTGCGATCAGATCTTAAGATAAATCCCCTACCCCACAGGAAGGTTCTGATGTGTCTTACTGCCCAGAACCATGCCAGAGCTTCTTTCTCAATGACACAATAGGATTTTTCTGGATCAGTCAGGGTTCTGGAGGCGAAGGCAATCGTGACTTCTGGTCCATTTTTCAGCTGAGTCAAGACAGCACGAAGACCATACTCACAAGCAGCTGTTGTGACAATTGTTTGCTTCTCAGAATCAAAAGGGGTAAGGCCTGGCCTGGTGGATATTTCATGTTTTATCTCACTAAAGCTGTTTTTGCATGCATCATCCCATTCAAACCTTATATCCTTTTTGGGGAGATGACAAAAAGGAACTACTTTCATAGCAAATTGCTGTACAAACTTTGAATAGTATTCACACAATCCCAAGCAGGATTGAAGTTTGTCCTCGTCAGACTCTAGTGTGTCACGCATGGCTTTCACCAGGTCTGGTTTCAGTTGTATGCCATTGCAAGGGATTGCATGTCCTAGATAAGTCACGGAGTCATTTCAGAATTGACAATTCTTCTTGCTGACGCTAAGTCCATGTTGTCAAAGTTTTCTAGAACCTTTTATAGGATGACGCCATGTTCAGATTCATCTTTGCCATAACGTAGAATGTCATCTTGAAAGCAAGTAACACCGATGCATCACTCTCTGGAATACAGGCACTGCAGATGCTAACCCAAACACAATCCGTTTGAATTGAAACAAACCTTCTGGAGTGATGACAGCTGTGGACTTGCAGGATTCTTCCATTAAGGGAATCTGGTGCTAAGCGGAGGATAAAATCAAGGGTCGTAAATGTAAGCAGGGTCTGAATGAGCCCTCCCCTGACATCTAGTGATGACCTGGGGGAAAAGACTTCAAGACATGTTTTTATAGACACACCTACACTGCGTAGATGTGCAGCAGATGGAGCAGCTTTGCCACAATGATCAACGTTGGCTGGTTTTGGGTTACAAATCACTATAGTCTTCGAATGCAGAGGTAATGAAATATTGTTATTTTCACTGTACGAGTAAAGGGCTCCTTCAAGGTGAGCAGCATTTCATTGAGGTAGGGTAGAGGATGACAATGTACCACAATGTTGGAGTTTAGATCTCTCAAATCCACACACACGCGGATGGCTGTATTATGCTTCCTGGTAAGAACAATAGGAGAGCCCCGTTCTGATGAATCAACCGGTTCAGTGATAACTGCTTTGCATAGTTTCAGAATCTCCTCCTTGAGGGGCTGACGGATATTTTGCTCTTTATGCCATACAGGAACTGCATTGTTTTTAGTTGAATCTTGTGCCGGAACTTTTTTTGCAATGCTTTAGGTATTGGTGAAAACATCTGGAAAGTCAGAGATGATTCCTGATGGTAGCCTATCCTTAGTTTGCAGGGCAGGTTCTGTACTATTCGGATATAATGTTATCTGAAGATCCCATCCAAAACTAGAAACTCCTTCTTGGGCTACATAGATTTTCCCTTGGGCATTATGACCTTTGTACTCGAGGGTAGCTGTAAAGTAGCCATTGACGGGGATGGGAGATCCACCATCCCCTCTGGGGTATATATCTGGAGGAAGCAACTCAGGTTGGGAGCTGGCAAACAGCACAGTGTTAAGTTGGTTGGGAATGATAGCGTAAGCCAAACCAAAATCCACCAACATCCGCATCTCATGGCCGTTGACTTGCACTTGGCAATGTGAGGTGGCGTGGTGATCTCCTATCCCATTCAGTTCACCGTCATCCTCATCTGTGAGAACTCCAGACACATTGCTGGCAGACTTATAGACTTTAGCAAAATGTCCTTTTTTTTGGTTGCTCTTCTTGGATGCTGATTTCTTGGCAGGACACTCTTGAAAGTCTACTTTCTGTCCAGGGTCACCACCTCTGTAGCATTGGTAGCAATGTGGTGTGTGGGAGGAAAAGGCACCATGGATGTAGACTTAGGAGCATTAGGGGTTGCAATCTCATTTTGGACTGCATTAACCTCTGCAGGCTGGGAGGCATCTGGTGGTATGGAAAGTGACTTAGCACGGTAGATGGCGCTTCCCACTTGGGCAGTTTCCATGGTGTTCTCCAAGTTAAGGCCTTTATCATAACGAGTCGTTCGTGAATCCCGGATGTGCCATTCAAAGTAGCGAAGGGGGGAAAAAAGCTCTTGTTTTTAATCAGCCGACAGTGAGCGAAGCTGAGGCAGAAATCAGGGTGGGGCGGGCAGGATGCTGCTGGAGTTCTGGGTGTATTGCTGGTGCTGCAGTCACTGACGTCCCCTGGCATTGGTTTATAGCTCCCGTTGGGTCCCTTCGGATTCCGCAATGTTCTCATTCCCAATAGTGCTGCTTGTCAACCCAGTACTAGTGGCTGGGTGCAGTCTGACATTTGCAGGGCAGGATTAGAGAGAACAAGTCAGATTCGAGGTCTTGGTGCTTCAAGGCGCCTATGTCCTGGGCCCAAAGTATCTAAAGGATTCTCAAGTTGGGGGATGAGGACCGTGGTTAATAACTCCACTCCTCAGGCACCATGGGACTTCCTACCATAAGTGTATTGCTCATCAGGGCAGGGGACAGAGCTTTCTCGGGGGCTGGTCTGAGACTGGATCGACCTCCCCCAGGAACTGAGGCCCATTCCAAACCTTGCCACCGTCGGCTCTAAGTGCCTTCTCTGACACAAACACAGAGCAACATCTGTATTAAAACCCAAACCAAACTAAAACACTGCACAGCACACACCATTCTCCCTCTGGGGAGGGGACGGGAGCGAAAGCCACAAGACAGGTGTGTGTGTCCTGTCACTGTTATACAGAAGACTGTTAGCAGGTCCCCCCTCTGTCTTCTTTTCTCAAGACTAAATGATGTTCTGGCATCACATAGAGTCTTAAAAAAGCCCAGGAGAATTCTCCCAGCCCAGGCCCAGCAGAGGCCTAGTGTGCTGAAATCACTGACCCCTGTGCCGACCAGTACAGTCTCATGGTTTCCTTGTGCTCGCCCCATCGGTCTGTCTGGAGCCCTCTGTGGTCTCTTGGCTTATGCTTAGGTTGTAACCTCTTTGGGGCAGGGACTGAGTGATGAGGTATGCCGAACCCACGCTGAGTCAGTGAGGTCTAACGAGCTGCGTAGGCCCACTCAGCCCTGCCCTGCTACGCTGGCACTCGCTGTCGGGCAAGGAAAGGGCAGGTAAAAGTGATGGAGGACAGCTTGGTTGCTGACTGACCAGGGAGGAGAACAGACCTCCTACCCATTGCTCCTTGAGGAAAAGGACCAGCCCAGAACCACTGCCTGAGCCCTGCCCGAGGAAGGTAGGCCTGGCATAGGACTATTGAGTTTCTTTTGGGGACTATTTTTCTTTGCTTGTTTATAAAAGGCCTATTGGCCCAGGCTGGACTGCTGGGGTGAAGCCTAAGGGGCCTGTCAAGGCTGTTGCTGGGAAGCCCTGCCCAGGAAGGGTGTGGGCACTGCCTCAGTAAACTCTGTGGATTTCTTGCCCCCTACTCGCGCCTGGCCTGTAGTGTGTCTGGGACCCGGAAGCGTGTGCAGTCACAGACTGGCTTTGTACAGCACCTAGCACAGTGGGCCTGACAGCTCATTAATAATAATCAACCTTATGCTTCCCCCTTTGCAAGTGCTGGTGTAGCAGGCATCCCAGAGGTGGGGCTTGCGCAGGAGACGGGGAGAAGCTGGACCCGTAGTGCTATAAGAATTCTGGATTGCGTTGCAGGCTCTAGGATGGGCTTCTGTAACGCAGAGCCTCCGGGAGCTGCTCTAAACTACCCCGAGGGTTGCTTTGGGGCCTTAGGGTAACTGAGATTCAGGCCCAGAGAGTCTCTGGCCCCATTCACCACTGCCCTGCTTCCTGCGTAGCCCTCTACACCAGGGTATTGTGAGTGACAGTTTTGCACTCCTGTAGAAATGACGGCAGGAGGGTTGGGCCCCAGGTGTTGGACAACACTGAATCGAGCCCCTCGGTCCGTGTCTCTCTCCCCGTTCCAGTGTATTAAAAAAATCTCCAGCAGCAGCAGCTTAATCCCTTCCCCAGTTCTTGGGCTCTGGCTCCGAGTGGCTAACTCACGCTGACAACTATTGTCCGTTCTTATTACGATGACGATCAGGACATTATCAGGCGAATTTAGTGTGGACGAGGCTGTCCTCATGTTATTTTAAGTGACCGCATCTCCAATGCAGACAAATTTACAGAAGATAGGTGCCGCAATTTTTCAGCCTAGCCATTGGGGTTTAGGCTACCAGCTGCTAATCCAGTCCTTGCAAAGAACCCTCCCTCTGCGTTTGAACCGTGTTCTGCTTCTCAGTGGTGCGCTGATTATTGCATTTCCTTTCAGCGTACACCATGTTTCAGCACTTAGTACATTGCCGTTTTTCTCAGCAGGTTCCGTGCTGCTCCGTCACATTCAGAGAAACATAAACCTCTCCCCTGTGCTGGCGAGGGTTGGTATCTGATCAATAACAACACAATCTTCTCCCCTGAGCTTTAAAGGCATCAGGCCAGACCATCAGCTGGTATACGTCAGCCTAGCTCCACTGATTCAATAGAGCAACACTGACTTACCCCAGTTAAGGATCTATTCTAGCCCATTCCCTCGTCCCACTTTGTACAGTAAGACATTCGTTTACCAGCAGTGAAAGTGCAGAATTTCAAAACATTTGGGGTGGGTTATTTTGTTGTTGTTGCTGTTTTCAGAGGGGCTTCATAGGAAAATGAAACAGCTGTAAATTGTGACATGCACTACTGCCCTCTTCTGGAGAGAAGGAGAACTCCTCACCGGTCAGAGATGCTATACTGCTGACAGCTGATGAAGACTCTCCCGTAGATCAGGTGGCTGGGGCGCCCTCTGGCTGTGAAGTTTGGAGTGGCCATGTTACGTAGGATAGCGATTACTGCAAGTTGGAGATAGCTGCAGATTGGGTACAGCAGGTTGTTCTAGACTAGATTGCTTCCACCCTTTCTGCTTTTATTTCCTTTCTGCTTTTATTTTTGCAGCAGCAATCTTTGGTAGGTTGGCTTCTGGGAAAGAAGGCAGGGGGTGACAAAAGCTGTGGGGCAGCCTCTATCCTTCTTTATGCCGTTTAATAACTTGTGGGGGAATGCAGCACTCTTGAAAAGCGAGGGGCTGGTGCAAAGCCCATTCAAGCCATTAGGACCCTCAGTTAACTTCATTGGGCTTTGGATCAGACCCTAGTTAGAGCCAGGCAGGGACCACGCAATCTTCCCTCACATATAACGTAACAATCCTGTCTTATAGCAACCCTTATAACTGGATCCTAGGCCCAGAGCCTGTATAGAAAGCTGCATGCAAGGACCTTCTTTCCAGACCAGAAGATTCCAATAGGGGATGTGGAAATGCCCATAGTGGTCCTGGGAGACCCAGTCTACCCCTTACTCCCATGGCTCATGAAGCCTTACACCAGAAACTTTGACAGCAGCAAAGAGCACTTTAACAACAGGCTCAGCAGGTGCAGAATGACCGTAGAATGTGCATTTGGCAGATTAAAGGGTCGCTGGTGCTGCCTTTTTGGCAGGTTAGACCTTCCCATGGTAATAGCAGCCTGCTGTGTTCTGCATAACATTTGTGAAACCAAGGGGGAAAAGTTTCCCCAGGGGTGGAACACTGAGGCGGATCGCCTGGCATCTGATTTTGTGCAGCCAGACACCAGGGATATTAGAGGGGCTCAATGGGGCGGAGTGGGGGCTGTTCGAATCAGGGAGGCTTTGAAGCAGCATTTTGACAATGAGCTTCAGTAATGTGTCTTTTTGTAATGAATTGAGCCAGGCATTGTTTACTTGCCACCTTGAATGACAAGGAAGGCAGTTCTGTATGGGCTGCAGGGGGAGTCGAGCACACATATGTTCTGCCTGCAGTGCAATCAGGGACCTCAGCATCTCTGTTTGGTCCTCCATGAGCTTTATTATCTGCTCCTGACCCTGTCTCTTCTCCTGGCTATCCATTTCTAGTTTCCCATTTATTGTTTCTCTCCATGCTCTGTGCTTGCTATCGGCTTGATCTGACAATTGCAACAATTCGCAAAACATGTCCTCCTTACTCCTCCTCGTTTGCCTTCCTATCCGATGGAGATGCTCTGCCGGTGTGTAGGAGCTGGCCCTCAAGGGCACATCTGCAAACACAAAAGAAACAATACACAGAGTCAGTACTGTGAGTGCACTCACAGCCTTGAATCTTATGTACACCTCTTTTTCACTTTCCCTTGGCAAGCACACAGCATGGCCAGAGCACTAAACATGGTGAGTTTGGCCTGCTGTGTGTGTGTGTGTGCGTATGTGTGTGTGTGTGTGTGTGTGTGTGGAAGATAGGACAAAGGGTCTGGGTGGTTTCAGAAGAGGATCAGTACAAGCGCCGGGGGACACTATTCTGAATACTGGCACCATTTTCCACAGGATGGAGCAGGTGATCAAATCTAAAATCACACTACTGGGACTGGCTAGACCCCTCCGGAGTCAAAAAGAGGTCCTGGTTCACCATGCCACTGGATGAGCCTGTCACCTGTCCCACGCCCTCCTCCAACTTGACCTTTGTCCACCACTTCATCATCGGGGTTGACTCCACTGGCCACAGCCTGAAGTCCCCCCAAAGTATCCACAGGGCTCTTGGTGGTGGAGGTGGGGTCGCCGAGGGTGGCGTGCAGCTCCTTGTGGAAGCGTCATGTTTTCAGCCCTGCAACAGTTTGCCTCCCTTGCCTTCTGGCCTTCAAATCTATGAGTCTGTGAACACAGGATTTGGGGAGGAAAAGCTAATAAGGAATCAAGTCAATTTTAAGCTGCTGCAGATGATACGGCGGAGCAGAGCGAATCACCATAATCAAACCAGAGCTGCTTTATGACAAAGAAAACTGAACAATGAGCGTCCACCTCAATCCACCCCATTTATTAGGCTGGGAATTCAGACTGTCAATATTCCCATCACGCGCCCATCACAAAGCCCTTCGCAGGTTTCATCCCCATTTAGGGATTTTCTGCATTTCATAGTCAACTGAAGCCATATAGCTGGCTATCACTGTTGGATAACAACACTGACTTCATGGGGTGGAAAATCACTTCTAAGATGAGACCGTCAGATCTGCAGCTGGTGCGAACTGGCATAGCTCAGTTGACTTTGGTGCTGCTATGCTGATTTACCCCAGTGATGCCAAGGGTACCCCTCTGAAGGATTTTGTTATCCCAGAGTATTGTGGGGGACATATACAGGCATGAAGGCATGGGCCAGCTCCTGTTCTCTGTGGAAGGTGGTATTTCTTGGGAGATGACAACAGTGTCATAGAATCATAGGGTTAGAAGGCACCATAACGGTCATCTAGTCTACCCCCCTGCCAAGATGCAGGATTTGTTGTACCGAAACCATCCAAGACAAGTGGCTATCCAGCCTCCTTTTGAAAATCTCCAATGAAGGAGCTTCCACAACCCCCCTAGGCGTCTGTTCCATTGTCCTACTGTTCTTACAGTTCGGAAGTTTGTCCTGAGATTTAATCGAAATCTGCTGTGCTGTAGTTTGACCTCATTGCCTATTGTCCTGCCCTCTGTGGCAAGAGAGAACAGCTTTTCTCCAGCTTGTTTATGGCAGCCTTTCACGTATTTGAAGACCCCGGTAATGTCCCCCCTCAACCTACCCTTTTCCAAACTAAACATACTCAGTTCCTTCAGCCTTTGCTCCTATCGCTTGCATTCCATCCCTTTGATCATCTTTGTTGCTCGCCTCTGGATCCTTTCCAGTTTCTCCACATCCTTTCTATACGGCAGTGACCAAAACTGGACACAGTTCTCCAGCTGAGGCCTAACCAGCTCCGAGTAGAGCGTTACTATCACCTCCCGTGACTTGCCTGCTGTGCCTCGGTTAATGCAACCCAAAATTGCAGTTGCTTTTTTTGCAACAGCGTCGCATTGCTGACTCATGTTGAGGTTGTGATCCACCACAACTCCCAGATCCTTCTCAGCAGTGCTGCTGCCAAGCCAGTTATCCCCCAGTCTGTATTTATGAGTTTCTTCCCTAAGTGCAGCACCGTACATGTAATAAGACTGGATTTATTGGGGGTCCCAGTGGCCTTCCCTGGCGTGGGCCAGGATGGCAATTGGTCTTTGGTGAACACAGTGCTCGTTAGAGGTGCCTGACTGACAGCCTTGGAAACTACCGTCCTCTCTTTAGCCACGGGACATGTACGGCATAGGCAGTGACAGGGCTAGCTTCTTCCAATCCACCCTGCCAACACATCTCAGCCCTGACCCTGTGGGACCACTCGCGGTGGTGGAGAGACCGATTCACTTGCTGGGCCCATTCACTCCTTGCCTTCTCTGCTGAGACAGCTAGCAAGGGTGTTGGTATTAATTCCAATCCTGGCGCAGGTTTCTCTCCATCAGCGGACACATCACACAGGGCACTGAAGAGTTCCCAGACTGCGATGACTTCCAGGTGCTACTGACTTCTCTGTGGTCCGGGTTATTGCCAAGGCCTCGGTACTTGTTACTGAATCCGACCCAGAAGCATTGCAATGAGAGCCACGTCCTGCCCTGTGCCCGAAGGGTGGTAGTTAACTCTACGCTGCCATGCGGGAACAAAGCAGTGTATGTGTTCTTGACTGGCCAGGAGAGGGCAGGGATGGAGGAGCGGGGGCACCTGGCGTAGGGCAATTTGCAGCAAGGGAGATAATCATAACGACTAGTATTTACATAGCACTTTGTCCACGATGGGCCAATACCAAAGTGGTCTACATAGGTAAATAACTGTGGTTATCCCCATTTTACAGACAAGGAAACTGAGGCACAGGGAGATGAAGTGACGTGCCCAAGGTCACCCGCACGGGGCAGCGTGAGTCACACAGTAGCTCTGAGGAGAACGGGTTGTGTTTGCCAGACTCACCCCCGGTGCCTGGTCTGGGGTGGCTGGGGGAGGAAAGGAGGTTTGGGATTTCTGGCCTGGAGACGGAGAGTGGGTCAGAAGATGCCAATTCAACAGAACTGAAACCTTCACTGGGGGGCGCGTCAGTGGGAACCAGGCAGGCGGCCCATCTCGCTCTCCAGGATTCTCGTCTCCCTTGCAGCCTGCCTGGCAGCTCCCCTGGCCGGCTAAACCCCCCACGATTTCACACAGCTCGCCTGCTCCGCTCTCTGGGTTGGCTGCCTCCCCAGCATCGCTGTCGCCCCATTGCACTGGCTGGCTTAATTCTGACACTTGCTAACCTCTGAGGGCTCGATTCTGCCCCCCCAATGGTGTTCTTTTAATGCGGTTTTTGTGGGTGCACTAATAATAATAGCTGTGGGGAGTGCCGAGGCAGGGCAGGGGTGAGAGGCGAGTCTCCCCCAGGAGTGGAAGAGGAGATGCAGTGTAGACAGGGGAGGGAGCGCGGGTAACGTTGCCTGAGGTGCCCAAGAAGGACTGAGCCCATCTGGCCCTGCCAGCCGCACTCGGGTCAAGCAGGGTGAGGAGAGAGCCATCTACGGTCAGAGGAAAAGGACTAGCCACTCGCTCCCCAGAGGCTTGACACGCCGACTGAAACAGGCCAGCGGGTTTGGGCTGGCACAGATCAGTCCCCTCCTTGCCTAGCCCTTAGCGACAGAGAGAGCCCAGCGCTTAGCCAGGGAGCAGGGACCACAGAAGGGAAGTGCTGGCAACAGGCCTGCGTGAGACAGTGCTGGATCCGGAGGAGCTGGAAGAGGGGAAGACAGCAAAGCTGTCAGGTTGTGTGTCGATCCAGGCAGCATGAGCCACTTGGGCTCGAGGCAGCAGGAGGCCATCCCTAGCGCATCGACCTTCCCAAGGGGGAGCCGCAGAAAGAGCAGGGGGTTGCTGGAGAAACTGCTAGGGATGGAGAGAGGTGGGACCCGGAACGGGTGCTGTGAGTCTGGTTCTGGGATCCTGAAGAAACAGCTTGGGAATGTCTGGTGCCCACACCCACTCCCTGCCCCGGAAGGTATGGGAGCGGCTTTTTATCTGAGGAATCCTAAAGAAAAGCATCTCAGGCTCTTCTGTTATGTGAGGCGACTTAAAATACCACAGCTGCTGATTTCCTCCTCTTTGTTTTTTTCACAGACTTTTCTATGCCCGTCCCCTGCAGCACACAAGCCCCCTTTAGTCCTCACCCCCCTGCCTCACTACAATTATCCCCAATTTACAGAGGGGAAACTGAGGCACAGAGCGAGAAGACTGCAGCAGAGCCAGGCATTGCACCAAAACCTCCAGTGTCCCATGGCAGCAGCTTGACCACAAGCATGTACTTCCTCATCCGTCAGGTAGCCCCGGCTCTGCATCAGATGGTTCCTCTTGCCTCTGAGGAGACTGCATCCCTCAGTTGTCACCTTGTCAAGGCTTTTCAAGTGAAGCGGCATGCGGCATGCGGTTGGAATGAGATGACTCATCCCCTCAGAAGTTCCAACGATACTTATCTCCTGTTTGACAGAAGCTGGCAGGTAGGGAGCATGTGAGAAAAAAAATCAATAAGTCTTTTGTTTAATTTGCCACAGATCACCTGTTTTCTGGGCTCTTTCCTCACGCTGCAGCTCAGCTGAGGGAGATAAGGTAATTTACTCAGTGGTAATGCTTGTGTCCTTTTAGTCTATAAAGCGCATCTTCGTTCATTAGCAGGAGCACAACCTGAACAAATGATAGACCAGGAATAGGTTGGGGTTTTTTTTTCTTTAGCATATTCTGGGGCAGTCTTTTAATAGCATCACATCACGTAGCAATAAATGAATTGCCCCCACCGCCTTTATTTGAAATATCGGCCCATTAATTTTCACTGTAATCTTCAAAAATGTCAATTACCATTAATGAGCACCAGGTGATAGAGCCCATCAGATCACACACTACGCACCTGGGTCGAGCAATGACCACCCCTCCCATGCAGCTACTTCTAACCCAGCCCGGTTATGAGGTGATAGGTGGCACTGGCACAAAAACAGCCCATTTCTTGGGCTAGAGGCTAGCTGGGATGCTGTCAATCAGGCAGTTGGTCTATCACAGCTTTAATTTGCTTCAGATCTATTAAACGGTGGATCCAGAGGCTTAATCGAATTAGAAGTCCTGATGCTGCAAACCCTTTCTCATGTGAGCAGTTCTGCTGAAATCAACCAATAGGCCAGATCCTCAGCTGGAATTAATGGAGCTGGGCTGACTTTACACCAGGTGAGAGTCTGACCCCATGGCTTTGAAGCTAGGTCGCCCCTGTATTCCCCTTGCCTTCAGTCTTACTGAATTTGACCCCTGGACTGCATTACAGTCCTCTTGGGGCTGGTTACATATTGTTGTGGTGGCTAGCACCGGGCATCAAACCAGGCACCTCCAGAGCTAAAAAGCCTGGGTCACTACAGCTTGATCTAACCAGTCAGGCTGCACCCACGTGGCCTGTACCAGCCTCACCTCTTCTGTGGATCAGGCATAGCTGGTGACGCAACGCACGCTGACGCTGTATGCCGTCGTGATTGTGGCCACCTGGTGATTGCACTCCGAGGTATTCCACCTAGTGAGACCTCAGCTCGGACCATTTGTCCAGTTGTTTCCTCGGGGTGGGGAGAGGTGTCCTCAGGGCACTCAATACCGGAGTCGGTATTAATAATTGCTGTTTTAAAAGAGTGTCACTTTTCATGGCACAGCCAGGCTGTGATCCTTGTATGGCTGGGCCCCTGACCTGACCTCACCCTGCCTACTGTTTGCTACTCCCACTAGCAAGGCTGTGCCTAATAATTGGGGTGTGGGGGGGACTGGAGTCCCCAATCCCAAGCCATGTGCCAGAGGGAACCCTGCTGCATCCCCCTTGGCCCACAGCCATTGGGGAGGTGGGAATTAACCCCTGAAATAAACGCTGTGCTCATCTACGAACCCACACGTGTCTGGGTGGAGACAAACCCATCCCTGGGACAAAGGGCCCCTGCCCAGCAATAACATGATGTGCTAGGTAGGTCCCCAGTGCCTGGAGATGCTCTCTAACCCGCCGGAGTGTCCAAATAACCCAGCCTCTCAGTCCAATCCGGGTACCTCCTGCTCCTTGCCATCCGAGCTCAGAGGGGTGAGACCCAGCCTCTGCTGCATTGCACGTGTCTGTCGCCATGCTGGTCTGGGGTCTTCCGTGTTCAAGCCACCCCCATCTGCTCCCTGAGCCCATGGGTCCAGGCTCCATTTAGCAGCAACATGTGCTCTCCCCTAAGCCGTGTGGCCTGCAGTCAGGGCCCTGTCTCTACTGGGGCAGGGCTGAGCTCCCATCCTGGTGGAGCATTCGCCTCCTGTAGCGGAGAGGCATCATGGCAGCAGGGATGAGATTTCCTCCCACTCCTGGAATCCATCAGGAATTCGGGGCCAGCCCCGCTCTCTGTCCACCCTCAGGGTGGGGTACCTCCCTGATAGCATGTGAGCTCTCTGGGGCAGACCCCACATCTCTGCTCTGTTTACATGAGCAGCACACTTCTGGGTCCTGCAGAACGAAATGATCATTTACTAGCTCTTCTTTCCAGTCGGCGAGAGTCAGTCTGGGGTGAGAGAGCCACACGTGTAATACTGGTTGCTTAGTGATCAGGACAGAAACACGGTAACAACCTATCGGCAATGACAGGCTTTTACTAGAAAAGCAACAGACGGGGCCTCTTAAGGGTCAATTGGAGGGAAGGCCTTTGCACAATCGACGGGAAGACCTTTGCGCAAAATCTCATTAGCATTTTAATTGTCCACCCAACTGCCCCGAGGCCCCTAGCTGTTGGAGCTGGGCTTTTCCCTGCATCTGCTCCGACGGGAAGCAGCCCCCCCGCCTTGCTCCCATGGTGTTCCGCGGCTGCCATTTCCCATTAAGCTGTGCAGCCCCACGGGTGAATGTGCCTCAGCAAGTGCCCCATTGCATTTATCACGCCGAGCGGCTGCTGGCCCAGCTGCGGTGGCTAGAGAGGAGCGGTTGCAGGAGCGGGTAGCAGTAAATGGAGTGTGAATGCCGGGCAGAGTGTAACATGCATTTCCCTGGCACCTTTTATCCATGGGGACGTTACACATTGTCAGAAGTGATTTCATTCCTGTATTGATCTACAGCCGGGCCTGCAATTTGCGCCATATTTGAGGAAACAAGGAAAAAAAGGACAGCAAACAAGAGAGAAGATGTGTGGTCTTGTGGTTAAGACAGTCTAGAGTTCAGGCCATTGGAATTCAGTGCTGGGCTTGCACACACATTCGCGATGTGACCTCTTCCGGCAGGCGCAAGCCAAACGCTAGCTGATGGGCTGGCGCGTTTGTTGGCGACAAGATACCAGACCGGCGCTCTGATCTAGCATGGGTGAGCCCCACCTGGCCTTCCTGTATCTAAAGGAAAATGTTGATTTGCTTCTCTTGGAGTGAATGTTACTGATCTTCATTTTTATTATTTTAATTTAAAAAAAGAGAGCGAGCCCTGATGCGTTTGTATGAATGTGAAGGGCTCGCCGCTGTCTCCTGCTGCTTTAAGAACCTTATTAGCTGGGACTGTGCATAAAAGACGAGGCGTTTCCGGGCACTATAGCATGGCTCTGAAGGAACGGTGGCTGTTCAGAGATGCTGTTCGTTCGGGAGGTGTGGGTTCTGAGACCCGTCGTGCGTTTGTTCCGCTCAAAGGGGCAGCCTTGGTTGATAAAGAAACTTGGCCCCCTCGGAAAACCAGCAGGGATGTCTTAAAAGCTGGGTGAAGTCTGGTAACCTCAGAAGTCTGATTCTCACCCAGGCATTTTATCTCAGAGAGGGATGGGAGAGGATGCAGAGTGTCTGTGGGGGAAACCACACCTCCTCATTTTCTATTAGTAAGTAGACCGCCATTGAGCTGGCAGAAGTTTGCTGGGACGTTTACAAATGGGAGGATCCTTTGGGGGTTGGGGCGGGGGGGGGAGGTGCTGTATGAATGTCAGAGGTGAGTGTGATGAGGTTGTGGCCTTTGGGAAATGAGGTGGTGGATCTCTTAGCCCAGTTCTTAGTGGGTAAATCTCCACGTTATGAAAACCGCCATCACTACTGGCAACAATGGTGGCATCTCAGCAGAGTGACCAAGCAGAGAATGGTGTCAGAAGTGGGATCACGCTTTGGCTTATAGGAAGGTGTAACTCCTTGCCAGGGCTGAGACATGTTGGCCAGAGAGAGGTAATGTTGATAAAGAGGGAAGCTCCCACTGTCACTGCATGTGCTGTCCTTGGGCTTTGGATAAGTAGAAGGGTCCAGGCTCCAGGGCTGTCCAGCCAGAGCATTGAATTCTAAACAGAAAACATTGCCTCTCTAAGAGCCTGATCCAAATCCCACTGAAGTGAATAGAAAGGCCCATGGCCTTCAGTCTCAGTGAAGTACTCACTATGCATTATATTACACCCTTTGCAGGGTCACTGTGCTACAGCCACTGTCGGGTACTTACTATACATGACACTGTATCTTCTATAGGGTTCTTACAGCCTCTGTAAGGTATGTACTAGACACACTCGGTCTCCTCGGTCTGTGGGACTACTCACGTGCTTAGGTATTTTGTTGGATTGGGGCTTAGCTCTGTGCAATACATTTTCTTTTCCCAGACTTTCTAGGGCTGTTTTCTGCAGAGAAGTTAACGCTGATCCTGACTGGGACAAGGAGGCGCTCATGGGAGCACAGCCTTGATCGACTACGACATTAATTTGCCCAGCAATATTCACAGCAGCTGTGCAGGGTCTGCCCAAGGCACAACCAGCGAGCTCTGCTGACTGCCGACCGAGCGAGGATGCGTTTCAGCTTCAAGGGGCACATCCCTTTCCCGCCTGCAGACGACCCTGTCATCCATTCTCTGCTAGGAGATGTCAGGTTCAGTAGCCATGTGCTTCGCTAGCAGACTATCGACACGATTACTTTATTCCCTCCTCTTCAGCGGCATCAGTCCATCCAGTCCATCCAAGTGTCCATAAATGCGGCTGCTCGAAGGAGTTTGTAAATAGATAAATTTAACCCCTGGAGTACTGGGACCCGTGGCCATGTGCGAGCATTCCTTGCTGCACGGCCTGAAGAGTTTGGAAAGCATAGGGGAGTAAACGGGTATGTGTCTCCTGCAGGAAAATGATTACTGCACCAACGGCCAACTAAATTGGTGGAAAGACCTCCATTGGCTTTGATGGGAGCAGGATTGGGTCCCGGGGAAGGACTGTTATGGCACAAGTCCCTAGATGATGTAGTTACACATTGTCTTACATGTTCTTTTTCTCAAAGGGTGAGCAAGTTTTCTCTTTGAAGAAAGGTTGTATTGTTGTTGGTTTGGTTCTACACGGCTCAGTGCACAGGGAGCTGTTGCCAGAAAGCGGGGGAAGGTTTGCTCTCTGCTAGAGTCAGTTCTTGGTGCAGAGTACTGGGACCCGAGCATTGGGGCAGGGCTGAAATTCATAGGAGAAGGGATTGCCCTGCATGCTGTTTGACCACCTTTGCTCCAGGACTGGGGTATGTGTGTAAATACAGCAAGTTACACTCAGAACATACCCACACTCAACATCACTGATGTCTCAAGGGCACAGTATTTACATAAGAACATAAGAACGGCCATACTGGGCCAGACCAATGGTCCCTCTAGCCCAGTATCCTGTCTTCTGGCAATGACCAGTGCCTGATGCTTCCCCTGTCATCTGGTCCCAGCTTCTGGCAGTTGGAGATTTAGGGACACCCGGAGCATGGGGTTGTGTCCCAGACCATCTTGGCTAATAGCCATTGATGGACCTAGCCTACATGAACTTATCTACTTCTTTTTTGAACCCAGTTATAGTTTTGGCCTTCACAACATCCCCTGGCAACAAGTTCCCCTGGCAAGGAGTTTCACAGCTTGACTGTGCGTTGTGTGATGAAGTACTTCTTTATGTTAGTTTTAAACCTGCTGCCTATTCATTTAATTGGGTGACCCCTGGTTCTTGTGTTATGTGAAGGGGTAAATTAACACCTCTTTATTCATGTTCTCCCCACTGTTCCTGATTTTATAGACCGCTGCCATATCCCCCCTCGTTAGTCATCTCTTTTCTAAGGTGGACAGTACCAATCTTTGTAATCTCTCTTCGTATGGAAGCTGTTCTATACCCTAACCATTTTTGTTGCCCTTCTCTGTATCTTTCCAATTCTAATTCTGAGAGGGGGGTGACCAGAATGGCACACAGTATTCAAGGTATGGGCATACCATGGATTTATATAGAGGCAATATGATATTTTCTGTCTTATTATCTATTCCTTTCCTAATGGCATTGAGCAGATGTTTTCCCATTGAGCAGATGTTTTCAGAGAACTATCCATGATGACTCCAAAATCTCTTTCTTGAGTGCTAACAGCTAATTTAGACCCCATCATTTTGTATGTATAGTTGGGATTTTGTTTTCCAATGTGCATTACTTTGCATTTATCAACATTGAATTTCATCTGCCATTTTGTTGCCCAGTCACCCAGTTTTGTGAGATCCTTTTGTAACTCTTTGCAGTCTGCGTTGGGCTTAACTATCTTGAGTAATTTTGTATCATCTGTAAATTTTGCCACCTCACTGTTCACCCCCTTTTCCAGATCATTTATGAACATGTTGAACAGCATGGGTCCCAGTACAGATCTTTGGGGGACCTGGCTATTTACCTCTCTCCATTCTGAAAACTGATCACTTATTCCTACCCTTTGTTTCCTATCTTTTAACCAATTACTGATCCATGAGAGAACTTTCCCTTTATCCCATGGCAGCTTACTTTGGTTAAGAGCCTTGGTGAGGGACCTTGTTAAAGGCTTTCTGAAAGTCTAAATACACTGTATCAGCTGGATTACTCTTGTTCACATGTTTATTGACACTCATGAAGAATTCTAATAGATTGGCGAGGCATGATTTCCCTTTACAAAAGTCGTGCTGACTCTTCCCCAACAAATCATGTTCATCTACGTGTCTGATAATTCTAGTGTTTAGTATAGTTTCAATCCATTTGCCTGGTAGTGAAGTTAGGCTTGACGGCCTGTAATTGTCGGGATTGCCTCTGGAGCCTTTTTTAAAAATCGGCATTACCTTAGCTACCCTCCAGCCATATGGTACAGAGGCTGATTTAAGCGAGAGGTTAAATATCACAGTTAGTGGTTCTGTAATTTAACATGTGAGTTCCTTCAGAACTCTTGGGTGAATACCATCTGGTCCTGGTGATTTATTTCTGTTTATTTTATCAATTTGTTTCAAAACCTCCTCTACTGGCACCTCAGTCTGGGACTTACCAAAGTTTATGCTCCTTTCTATTTTCCTCAGTTGGATTTGACTTCCAGTTTTTAAAGGATGCCTTTTTGCCTCTAACCACTTGTTTTACTCTGTTGTTTAGTCATAGTGGCATTTTTCTGGTCCTCTTTGGTTGTTTGATTTGGGATATACATTTAGTTTGAACCGCTATTCTGGTGTTTTTAAATAGTTTCCATGCAGCTTGGAGGCGTTTCACTCCTGAGACTGTTCCTTTTAATTTCCATTTAAGTAGCTTCCTCGTTTTTATGTAGTTCCCCTTTTTGAAGTTAAATGCTGCTCTGATGGGTTTCTTTGGTGTTTTCCCCTTGTTAAATTTAATTACATTATGGTCGCTGAACCAAACCTTTGGATTCAGGTCCTCTGGTGCCCAGGAGGTGTACATACAACTCCAAGTGCCTTCACTAGGACTTGGATGCATGCATCTCCCAGGAAAACTGAATCCCTGCTCAACTTTAGGGAAGTTCCGATGCAAACGCTGCACCCTGTGTCCATCTCCCGATGTCCCCGTACATTGTGAGGCTCAGTTCATTTATGCATGTAAAGCACCTTTGAACTCCAGAGCTGAACGGAGCTATCGACATGCAAAGGAGGATTGATACTGTTGCCATAACAGGTTGTTGCAGGAATGAAATACTTCACTGGGTGGACAATGGATGACTCACTGCATTACAGTGCATGAAGGACACCGGTCAAACAGGCCAAGCCCCAGCTGATCTCTCGTTATGATCTCACAGCTGTAGGCAGTGCTATTTTGACTGTGCAGCTTGGAACAACAGCTCAGCAGACCACAGGGATTGGGATCACCCCTCTCCCCCCACCACCCCTCTTGCCTTTTAGGCCATAAATGGAGGAGAGTAAATTATGATAAATAGCGATCGGCCCTCTGAGATTTGCAGTGACCGTGAATCTAAATAGAAGGCAGAGACTATTAAAATATGCAACATCTGGACCTAGCTGCGAGGGAGGCCACGGGAAAAAGAAGCCACCTGTTTCCGCCAAAATAGGATGCTGTGAAATGCTGCAGCAGCACTGAATTTGAATTGGGAAGCAACAGAGATCTGAGGTCTGCCTAGCGTGAGCCGGCGTTCAGAGCACAGCCTGTGAGAGGGGCTAAAAGCTATTTGGAAACACCAGCCTGCCCTTTGTGCCCCGGCTCTCCGAGCTCTCCAAGAGAACTTTCCAGAGAGCTGAACATAAAGCACTGCTGACTTGGGATACGGCAGTGGTTGGAGGGCCGTACCACGGCCCCAGGCTGTGCCTCCACCTCCCTCCGAAGTCTGGGCGGTGCAGAATCCAGACCTGGATCGAAATTCTGCGTCTCGGGCCCAGCTCTACTAATTAGAACAATGTGACCAGTCCAAGGACAGCCCCCCCCGGGCTTGGCCGCTTGTGGTCTTGTGTTTAAGACACTTGCTGGGGCTCAGAAGTGCTGAGTTCCAGTCCTGGCTCTGCTAGAGACTTTCAGGATGTGGTCGGGGGCTAGTCACTTGGGCCCGATCCTCAAAGGTATTTCGGCTCCTAACTAACTCCCACTGGTTTCAGTGGGAGTTAGGAGCCGAAATACCTTTGAGGATGTGGGCCTCAATATCTGTCACTCCATCTGTGAAATGCAGGAATAATAATAATACCTAGCTCTTAGCAGCTGCATCTCTAAGTGCTTTGCAAAGGAAGTCTCATTACTCTGTGGCTGAGGTGAACATACCGGGTCAGACCAAAGGTCCATCTAGCCCAGTATCTTGTCTTCCGACAGTGGCCAAGGCCAGGTGCCCCAGAGGGAGTCAGGGCCGGCTCTAGGCACCAGCGCTCCAAGCATGTGCTTGGGGTGGCACTTTCCAAGGGGCGGCACGCCGGCTCCTTTTTTTTTTGTGGCTTGGGGTGCAAAAAGCCGGGAGCCGGCCCTGAGCAGAGGTGAGCTGCGGCGGTGGGGAGCGCAGGGAGGGCCGCAGGAAGTAACCCTGGGGCAGGGGCCAGAGGAACCGCCCCCCACCGCCGCAGCTCACCTCTGCTCCGCCTGCTCCCCTGAGCGCGCCGCCGCCGCTCCGCTTCTCCCCCCTCCCTCCCAAGCTTGCCGTGTGAATCAGCTGTTTTGCGGCAAGCCTGGGAGGGAGGTGGGGGGGAGAAGTGGAGTGGCGGCGGCACGCTCAGAGGAGCAGGCGGAGCGGAGGTGAGCTGTGGCGGTGGGGGGCGTGGGGAGGGCCGCAGGAAGTAACCTGAGGGGGGCAGAGGAACCGCTCCCCCCCAGCTCACCTCCGCTCCTCTCTCCTCCCTCCCAGGCAAGCCTGGGAGGGAGGGGTAGGAGGGGAAATGCGGCGCACCCGGGGGAGGAGGCAGGGCCGGGGATTTGGGGAAGAGGTTGGAATGGGGCGGGCCGGGGGGGCAGGCTCGGGAAAATTTTTTTGCTTGGGGCGGCAAAAAACTTGGAGCCGGCCCTGGAGGGAGTGAACCTAACAGGTAATGATCAAGTGATCTCTCTCCTGCCATCCATCTCCACCCTCTGACAAACAGAGGCTAGGGACACCATTCCTTACCCATCCTGGCTAATAGCCATTAATGGACTTAACCGCCATGAATTTATCCAGAGAACTCTTCAAGAGCAGGGCAGTAGCAGATCTAGGATTAAAACCCAGGACTCCCAACTGCTAGTCTAGCATCTAGCCCCTGCGCTATGCTAACACAGAGCATTGCTACCTCAGAGGAGTTCGGTGAGGCTTAATTCTTGCCACGTGTCTCTCGAGGGTGGTCAGGGGCCGCAAGTCAGAAATCCTGCGGTCTGTTCCCACCTCTGTCACTGACCTGCTGCGGACCTTCGTCTCTGTTTGCCTCCCCGCACCCATTTTCTCTGCTTAAACGACAGTCTCTTGTCTCCGAACGTGTGTCAGCACAGCGCCTAACGCGACGGGGCCCGGTCCAGGAGGCCCCTCAGCTAGTGCACCGCAGATAATACGGCCCCTGCTCCTCAAGTGACTGGCCACCTGGCAGGCATTCATGACTTCATCCTCTTCACCCTGTTTCACTGCCAAAGGGGCAGCCAGCTCTCAATCCCCTCCCCAGGGCGAGCAGCCCAAGGGTGGCACTGCTGGGAGGTTGGCTGCTCTGAGTTGTGTACGGACGCGAGGGGATGTGCAGCCGAGCTCACCCCTCCAGGAGCCCTGTAGGCAGGAGCGGCGCCAGCTCTTCCGGCTCCCTAGGCGGCGGAAGGTCCCGCCCCCGAAATGCTGCCCCCAACAGCGGCGGCGGAAGGTCCCGCCCCCAAATTTCAACGGGCGGCCGGGGCGCCGGCGCCTGTGGGTATCAGCTCCATTGCAGCAGGCCGCAGGCAGCCTGGGACCACGGCCTGAGAGCCAAGTTGGGCCTCCAGAGGGCAGCACAACCCAGGGCTGCAATGGCACCGCCCAGCCAGACGGGGAGCCCATGCCCTGCTTGGCATCACTTGTAACAAATTATAGAGACTTGGTGCAAGAGTTTAGGTAACTATTTCTCTCATCAGCTACTGTCATCTGTTAGATCCTAGGCTTCAGAGCCCTGTCAGAGTGTCCCCAAACTACCTGCCTAGCCACGCACCCTCTTAATGAAAGCCCTGGGGATGACTTTAGCACTGTAAGAACGGCCAAGCAGATGGATTTTGCTGTAACGTCCTTAACACATTGAGTCAGGGACTTAATTTTGTCTCTGCTTTTCCCCACCCCACAGGCTCAAGACTTTAAAGAGAATCTTTGGAATGAGATGGAATGAGACTCCTGAGGTCCCTTCCAACCCTGATATTCTATGAAAATGATGGCTTGGGCCTTGTGGTCACTGAAGATCCCATGTCACTTGTCACGAGAGTAGGGGCATGATCCCTGGTCTCCTGAGAAAATTCCACTTGGGTGAAGTTCACCATGGGTGTGTGACGGGGTGCATCCCCCATCCTGGCGCTGAAAGGGTTAAGGTGGGCCTGAGAGGCCATTTAACCCACCTGGTGGGTGGACCAGGCTTAATTAAAGATGAAGCCCGCACTGGGAAAGGAGCTGGGTGATGACTATGAGGAAAGGAAGTCTGGAACAGAAGGGGGCTGCAAGGGAGACATGCTGCAGTTGCCATTGGGGACTAGAGCGTGATGCTCTCCGCAGGATCCAGGCGGAAGCTCATATGGACAGTTGGCTCTGGGAGCCACGGCTGAGCAGAGAAGTCTGGGGTGGAGCCGGCTCGGGCAGTGAGGAGCCCTGATAAAATGGCAAGATCTGGACTTCCAGGGGGAGAGAGAGCTCTGGGAGACGTTCCCCTGAGGAAGGCAAAGGTAAGAGGGATGGAAAGGTTAAGTCTGAGGAGGGAAGAACGGAGTTATTTTTAGCTTGGGATTTTGTGGGGAGAACCCTGAGAGAAGGGTGAATTTGGAAAGGCTGTTGCTAGGAAGAAGTCCAGGGAGGTGACGGCAAGCAGTCTGACAGAGCAGACCGTGGCTGCTGGTTATAGGGTCTCTCGACTGCAGTCCAGTGCAGGGGGAGGGCCTAGGTTCCCCTACCAGCCACTGGGACGGTGGGGTGAAGTCCCCGAGAAGGGGACACGTGTGACTGAGAGAAGGGTGTGAGGACCACGGGGCTCAGACCTTTTATGAGGCTATTGGACTGTTATTTGTTGTGTTACCCCAGAAGGGGTGGGACGAAAACGTGACTTGGCTGGAGGGCTGAGTCACGAGAGGAGGCATACCGCCATGCGACCAGAGTGACNACGCCCCCCCCACACACACACATACACCACCCTTCTATCTGATCTTCACTGCACCCAGGTTTTCATAGAGTTGTATGTTTTACAGGACCACTGTGTTGATCTCGTCTGACCTCTTGCGTAGAACAGGCTGCAGAACGTCCCGTTTCAGCTGGAGCAGATCTTGTCATTAGAAAAACATCCCGTTTTGATGTAACAATTGCCAGGGGTGGAGAATCCGTCCCAACCCTTGGTAAATTGTTTCAATGGGTTATTGGGAAACCAGTTCTCCTTAATGTGCTTTAATCTCCGGTGAAGCACGGCCCCGCCCCTTGCCACCTCCACCCCCGAGCGACATAAGTTACACCGACCTTAGCGGCAGTGTGGACAGCACTATGTTGGTGGGAGAGCGTCTGCCACCGCTTGTTGGGGGTGGAGTAATTATGCTGATGGGAGAGCTCTCTCCCATAGGCTTAGGGCAGCTACACTCGAGAGCTTGGAGCTGCATTGGTACAGCTGCACCACTGCGAGCTCTCTGGTGGAGCCAGAGTCTCTTTATCAATCAGAGTGACTTGGATGACTCCCGTTACTGTAGGGCCTCAGTGCCTCACAATCTTGATAGCCACACCAGCCCGTGAGGAAGGGCAATTCTATTATCCCCATTGCACAGAGGAATTAAGTGATTCACCCAAGGTCCCATAGGCCGTCTGTGGCAGAGCTGGGAATTGACTCCAGGTATCCCAAGTTAGTCTCCTAACCACTGGGCCATCCTTGCCTGAAAGGTTATTTAGAGTATTGAAAATACTTAAGGGAAGGCGACTGCTCCTGGAGACACCCCGATGGGCCTCCCCAAGCACAGTCACAGTCGGTAAATACGATCCACAGAACCAGCTGCAGCCGCAAGAAACATCGAAACTCATCACCAGAAAGCGCGTGTCTCGCTGACCGGACAAACTGTCTTCAGCTCTGCTCTCAGGGCTAAGTCCTTTTCCCAGCCTGAGTCCCAGGGCAGTGCATTAGCCACTGGCCCATGCTGTTTCACTGCGATCTTGAGCTTTAGTGTTGAGTAGCATTTACTGGCATGCCTCTGTGAGCTGCGAGGAAAGGGGCTTTTATTCGGAGAGCAGAGGGACCCGAGTTCTAGTCCCCATGCTGCACACCCATCAGACCTTTGCCACCATAGATCCAGGAGCATAGCCACCAGCTGGCCCCACGTCTGTCCGTTCAATGGTTGAAAGGTGAAGATTGTGCTGCTCTTGCGAACGGCAGTCACTTGCTGCGAGGTACATGTAACGCAGGCTGCCCCCAGGAGCAAGCAGTCCCTGATTAGCCTCCGTAAGCTGGGCACAGAGCTGGTTCCTGGCCTCGGCTCCCTAAAAGAGCCATTGGCAGTGACTCAAGTGAGTGGGCTGCCGCTTGCTCGGCGTGTCACAATTTCTTTTTACACTCGCAAGCGACGGGGCGAATCTCAGCTGGCGGCCCCTTGAAACGCAGCCGGATTGAAAGGCAGCAGCAGAGCGAACCACCACATGCCCGTCACCGCTTCCCCTGGTGGCTAATTAAGAATGACCCGGCAGCAGTGCTGGCCCATGCCATCAAATGCCATCGCAGTCATTGCTGGAGACAAGCCGTGATCAGAAGGGAGGCAGTGTTTAATTAGCCTGTTCCAGCATCTGCAGGGCTCGGATGGAAACCGCTGATGAAAAGGAGAAGTCAGGTGGGCTTGAGCGATATTTCCTCTGCTACGTGAAGTCCCGCTCGACAGTTCAGGCTGGCAAAGGACGGGTTGAGCCCGCAGGGAAAGCAGGCTGACAGGCTAATAAGTTGTCTGGCATCGCGCATGGAGACAGTCTGACAGATCTGTGACGAACTGCTAGGAAATGTTGCCAGGCAGCCGGGGCAGTGGCAGCAACGGACGGCTTCCTCTGGCCTTCACCCGCTCCCAGCCACGCTCCGGGTGCCAGGCCAAACGTTGCTCACGGGTGTGGCAGCGTAAAGCCAGCGCCAGGCCGCTGAAGCCCAGCGAGAGATCAGAATCAGGCCCAGTGCCCGTCTCTTACGTTACCCCAGTTTTGCGCTGGTGTAAATGCACTGAGTTCCAGGGTGTTCTGTAAGTGAGCTCGGAAGTGGGCCCATCGTGATTACAGGGTGGTTGGGTTTTAGCTTCCGCAGAGTCGGGCGCTGGTTCTGCGCCATCTCGGATTGTCGTAGAGCAGTGGGTCCCAAACTTTAACAACCTGTGAACCCCTTTCACTAAAATGTCAAGTCTCGCGAACCTCCTCCTCAGGAGCGCCGCCAGCTTTTTCGGTGCCCTAGGCGGCGGAAGGTCCCGTCCCCGAAATGCCGCCCCCGACAGCGGCGGTGGAAGGTCCCGCCCCCAAAATTCCGCTGACGACCAAGGCGCCGGTGCCCCCCAAATAGTAGCGCCCTAGGCGACCGCCTAGGTCGCCTAATGGGTTGCGCTGGCCCTGCCCCTCCTAAAAATGAATGTTTCCAGGGATTTTCTCCTTTACCTGAGTATAAATTATAAAAGCAGTGATCTTGGAAATATAAAATTTGTTTTTATGACATGCTTATTACACGCTATATATTATTAATTATTATTGACCATTACAGTATTTTTATTACATTATGAAAACGACAACACTCTTCCAAGATCTCACTTTCGTAGCTTGTATCACTTTGAATAAGCCTGTTATAAGACAAGGCTCCTAGGTTTCATCAAGGAGTATCAGATGTGAAACAGCAGGCAGGTATTTAAGAAGCCAACTCAGAGTTCCTCCTACACAAGCATTCAGGTCTTGAGCAGCCCAGGCAAACAACACACGTTACAACAAAGCTTAAACTTGTTCTTCATAATAATTTTAAAAACAATACTAGTTGCCTATTTAATGTTAAAAACAGCAAAAAATATCTACCTCCCTTTCCATTTCTTATAAGGAGTCTTGAAGTTGAAATCTCAGTGTGATAGAGATGCTGGCTTTGATCTGCTTAGCTCTTGGAAGTCCAGGGGCTCTGGGCTGCTGGCCCCGTTCTGGCCGGGGTCCCTAGGGACAGCTCTGCCCACCATTAGGGAATTTTTTCCCAAGAACCCACTGTAACATTTTGCCAACCTCCAGAGGTTCACGAACCCCAGTTTGGGAACCACTGTTGTAGAGGAACAGGGCTGGAGTGCCGTGCTGGCAGGTCCTTTCAGGTCAGATTTCCCCTGCTGCCCTTTGTATATGATGTGCTTAAACAATAGCACAGGTGGGAACGCCGCTGTAGACAAGATACCAACATTTAAGCATCCTGTCATTTAACTCTGCTTGGAGCAGGCCCGATTCCTAGAGTTTAAGGCCGAACAGGACCGTCAGGTGATCTAGTCTGACCTCCTCTCTATCACAGGCCATTACATGTCATCTGCTTAACCCATATTGAGCCCAGTAGGTTGCGCTGGACCGAAGTGTATCTTCTAGAAAGGAAGATACATACGTTCTCATCATGCTATGGAAGGCAACTGGGACACTGCCTTCATTACAGGCTTTTCCTTTTCTGGCCACTGTGCTTCTGCTGCCTTCTTTAACCTTCCTTGCAGGAAGGGCTGCAGCACGGTGGGTAAATGATAGATAAGCAGAACAGTTTCTTCTGCCTTCAAATCCAGAAGACATGGTGGCTGGTACATTGATGGCCATTGTCACCTTGTTTCCAGTAGCGTCTTCTGTATTGGTACCACTAGGGGGCGCTGCAGTGACAGGAGACTTTAAGGGGGGGAAAAAGAACAGACTACAGCGGATCCCAAAAAGTATTTTTGGCCCCTGTGGAAGATTTTGATGAAAATGGGGGGTAGGGAATTATTTTCATTGAAATTTTCACCCACAAACGCTGACATTGACCAATTTGGATTTTTCAAGGGACATTCAAAAAACGGCGAGAAAAGCAGCCACTTTCCATGAAAAGTTTGGTGTCGCCGAGAGGCCAAATTTCTGTTGAAAAATATAGTTTAGATGGAAAATGTCCGACCAGCCCTCCCACAGGCAGGGCCTTGCCGGGCAGGATAAATGCAGCTTCCTGGCAAGCGGGCTCCGCGCAGGTGTGTGATGTTGCTCTGATCTTGCTCTGAGGTGCGGCCGGGTATCGGCTGGACGGGATCAGCTGACATAAACTACAAAAACCCAGCAACTTTCTGTCGCAGTGGAGAGAAGGCAACATGGCATAGAGCAGCAGGACACGCAGTCGCCTCCAGTCCATTCATATAACAGGGTCATTGAGGCTGCAGGCAGTCAAGGTCCTATTAGGTCCTGCTTTGAGCAGGGGGTTGGACTAGATACCTCCTGAGGTCCCTTACAACCCTGCTATTCTATGATTAAGCCCTGCCCAGGCTCTGTCCCCTCCTGGACAGCCATTGTCAACTTCCTAACTGCATTGCTTCATTGGCAGAGGCTAGCAAAGAGCCATGTAGTCCCATGGCATCTCCCAGCTGTTTTGCCTTATGCGACCATTGCTGGGAGAAATGGACTAGAATTTTGTCTTGCTTTTAGCATCTGCTCACCTCAGCATTGTGGCTAAAACATCAGGGGCCGTCTGGCCATATGGCTAAGGTATGGAGTAGGGAGGGCATGTGGTGCAGCTTTTGCTGTTGCTAGGAGCAGGAGTTTCCTCCCATGCTTTGAAGGGTCCACATTCTTCCCCGGCCCCAGTGCTATGATTGGTCGATCTCTTGCAAGTGCTCCGCCCATCCGCAGCGCCCAGATGGACAGATCAGCAGCCTGATTCTGGTCTCCCTTAGGGTCTGTCTGCACTATAGAGCCCACCCCAATATTGCTATGTCAGCATAGCCACCCAGCGTAGATGCAGCCTACACCACCAGGAATTCTGTCGGTGCTGGAACGCCACCTCCCTGGACAATGCCAATATAACGTTTCAGTGTAGACCAAGCCTGGCACCCGTGGTAACTCCAGTGACTGCCACCAAGTGTCAACGAAAGGAAAGGCAGGCTCCTTGTGGCTCCCCTAGAAGTAGGTTGTGGAAGTAGAGCAAGAACTGGCAGGGATTTGAAGGGGATCTCAGTGCAGACAGTCCCCTCTGTGAGCAAGAGTCAGGCTAGCTGTCACCCTAATGACGCGAGATTTGTAGAAGTGAGGATTGTGTGAGGCGAGTGGGAAAGAACCGGGTGAGAGGTTGTTTTGACCTTGTGTTCAGTTAAAAATGGAATGCAGACTATAGCAGAAGTTGTTGAGAGAAATAAGCTATCAAGTGTGGGGGACAGCTCAGTGGTTTGAGCATTGGCCTGCTAAACCCAGGGTTGTGAGCTCAATCCTTGAGGGGGCCACTTAGGGATCTGGGGCAAAATTGGTCCTGCTAGTGAAGGCAGGGGGCTGGACTCAATGACCCTTCAGGGTCCCTTCCAGCTCTATGAGATAGGTATATCTATATATTATAAGGAATATGTATGAACAATATGCAGCTGTTGCTCATTATTGTCTGTAAAAAAAGGTATAAATGTTGGCTCTAATTGTTTATCTTTAGAGAGACCTGCCTAGGTGGGGGAAACCCTGTGTCCTAGTGCACTCTCTCCCTCCATGCAATTGCTAGAGAATAAAGTATCTGACTTGCTGCACCCAAACCTAAGCGTGAGAACTCTGTTTTTCTCCGACAGGTGCCACTGGCTAAGAAGTGGGAATGGCCAGGATGCACTAACTCAACCCAGCCTTCCTCTGGCTCCTCCTCGGCAATCCCCACCGCAAACAAACACAGCCTGCCCTCTCTTTGGGTGACTGTTTCACAGGTTAATAGACCTCATTGTTAACAATCCCCAGAGCATAGCCCAAATGTGGGGCATGATGCCCCTCTGGGGTGAGGGGATTGAGGGTTAGTGAGGAATGTGAACAGGAACGGTGCCCCAGGAGCTCAGCTTTCATTACAAGAAAAAGGAAGGGTCTAGCTGTTACGGCTGTGAAGGAAACCTTGAAAATGTGACTGAGGGATGCCGCAATGCCTGCCTGAGTTTGCAGAGAGCCTGGAACAACCGCTGCGTGTTGTGAACTGCCGCCATCATCTCAGCAGGCGTAGCTCAGATGCCAGTGACGACACTTAACTATTTCACTGCTCATCCCAGAAGGTAAGAAAGAAGACGGGGAAGATGAGTGCAATGTGTTGTGTGTGACCGCTCGTTCTGGGTTAACACCACATTAGAGTTGTATGGGCAGGGAGAGGGAACAGAATCAGGCCCATTGTGACTCCCCACACATAAGACGGGTCTCCTCGCTACACCTCATTGGACCACCACAAATAATTCCTCTCCCTCCTGGCTGTTATCCCTCTCTTTGTCTTACTTAGCCCTGCATGGGTATGTCTACACTGCACACTAAGCCTCGGGTCTGACTCAGGTTTGAGCCCGAGTCTCCCTTCCATCTACACAAATCAGTCTGACCTTGGGTCAGTGAGCACTCAGGACCTGGGTCCTAGTACCCTGCTGGGCAGGTGGGTCAGAATCCAAGTCCCGCTGTGACGCAGGTCCAAGCCCTGTTGTTCTGCAGTGTGGACGCAGGTCAAGCCACAGAGCTGAGTCCGAAGGTCTATGTAGTGCAGTGTGGACGCGCTAGCCCAGCTGTGAGACCTGGGTCCAGCAGTTGAAAGCCCAGGTTTAGGATGCAGTGTGGACACTCAAGCATGGGCTTGGAAACACGGAGTCCACAAGCCCGGGTGCCATGGACCCGGGTTTATAATGCAGTGTAGACATACCCCATAGGTGCTTAGCTGTTTTCCTCTTCCATTGTACAGCAATCTCGCCAGCCTCCAAAACCCTTCCGTTGTGCTTCTCCGAATTCCCTCCAGCCTGCCTGCTAGGGTTGTCTTGTCCCCAACTCCTGTTTTATTTGCTGTGGCTTGGCTCAGTTACGAGAAATCCGTAACGCGCGCGACCCCCTGGTGGAGAGCTTGTGAATCGGGAATACACCCGATGAGTGATCTGTGATGAGCTGTGCTCACTCAGCAAGCAAAGCCATTCAACCCTCCGGAGGGGAGGGAAGAGAAGCCGTTAGGGTGACAGCCCCATGGCAGCAGTACAGTAATCGCACTGGAGGGGCAGGAAGCAGAGCTTGAGAGGGCAGGTTTTTGTAGCTGGCTTCTTTTAGGGATGTTGAGTACACGTTGATTTGGCCCAGCGCCTCCCACAGGGAGCGGTGTCCCAGAACACGCTGCTGAGCTAACTAACAGCAGAGGGAGAGAGAAGATGCAAGGGGGGAAAGATCTCTTCAGCTGAGATTCGCCAACAGGAACAAAGGAGCGATTCATCCAGTAGTAACGAATAATCATTTATTTGTATGGCAATAGCATCTAAGAGCCTCACTCCTGGCCCAGAACCCCCCAGTGCCGACTCCGCAGCTCCCATTGGCCGGGAACCGCAACCAATGGGAGCTGCGGGGGCGATGCCTGCAGGCGCGAGGGCAGCGTGTGCCTAGGGGCCGCAGGGACCTGCAGGTCGCTTCCTAGAGCTGCGTGGAGCCAGGGCAGGCAGGCAGGGAGCCTGCCTTAGTCCTGGGCCCCACTGCGCCACTGACTGGACTTTCAACAGTCCGGTCGGCACCGCCAGCCAGAGCCACCAGGATCCCTTTTCGACTGGGCGTTCCGGTCGAAAACTGTGGACACCTGGCAAATCTGTTTGGCTCAGGTGGTAGCTGCCTGTGCATTGGAGGTTGAAGGTCACAGGGTAGTCGTTGTGCTGTGTGCACCTGTAGCGTGATGAAGCGCTCCCCTGGGATTGCAAGCCGGCCTGGGAGTAGTGTCCCGAAGGCTGTGGAGACAGCAGGTATGCCATAGTTTAATCAGAACCAAACATCCTCCAGGCCCACAATGGAGGGAAGGGACCGGGGAAGGCCTCGTCTGTACGGCTGCCTTCCGCGGGGAGCAGCGGAGATCAGCAGGAGCGCACGCTGTCAGCCAAGCGGGGCGCTCCCGCGGGTCGTAATGCCACAGCTGAGCCTGCCGCTACCCTCCCGACGGCCTCACTCACAGCCGCTTTGTCTGATTGCTGCCGCTGGCCCGGCCGTGCAGGCGTGCAGGGCCTCGGCTCCCAGGTCAGAGCGGAGAAGAGAGCAGACACCGCTGCGTTGTCCATCCGCACCACTGGCCCAGTACAGGTTCTAGCCTGAGCCTGCAGCCCACAGCTGGGCCTCACCATCTGGAGCTGTAAACCCCCCTCCTCTCCCCACTTCCTTCCGCTCAGTTGCAACATGTCAAGAGGAATCGTTTCCGCAGCGGGGAAGCAAGCGTGCTGCCCGGGTATCTCGGCCAAAAGGGGCTGGGCCGTCGCAGACAGGGCCACCGCCTAGGAAAACGCTGCCTCTAGGAAAGTCTAGCCCCGATCAAAGGGGCCAGATTCAGACCCCTGGGCATGAGGATGCTCCGCTCGCTCTCGGCTGTAAATGGCCCAGACAGAGACGGCCGGGCATGGAATTGGAAATAGGGCAGTGAGGGGTGCAGCACTGCGGAGCCTGAAAGATGAGGCAGGGGACAGCCAGCTGCTGTTTCTGTGTAAATATCAGATTGCTAGGCAGCATTGCATAGCTCAGTGGTTTGAGCATTGGCCTGCTAAACCCAGGGTTGTGAGTTCAATCCTTGAGGGGGCCACTTAGGGATCTGGGGCAAAAATTGGTCCTGCTAGTGAAGGCAGGGGGCTGGACTCGATGACCTTGCAAGGTCCCTTCCAGTTCTAGGAGATTGGTATATCTCCAATTATTATTATAACTATATCACTCGTATGACCCAGCCTTGATTCTTGTCCAGTAAGGGACATGCTTATGAGAGAGAGCGCGGCCTTGTGGTTAAAGCTGTACGGTAGCACTTGGTTCTGCCGCAGGCTTCGTGGTGCCGGGCGGGTCACTCAGTCTCTCTGAGCCTCAGCTCCCCATCTGTCCAAAGGGGATAATAAGACTCCCTTTGCCTGGCCGGTCACTTTAGGTCAGGGGTGGCCAACCTCTGGCTCCCGAGCCACATGCGGCTCTTCAGAAGTTAATATGCGGCTCCTTGTCTAGGCACCGACTCCGGGGCTGGGGCTACAGGCGCCAACTGTCCAATGTGCCGGTGGGTGCTCACTGCTCAACCCCTGGCTCTGCCACAGGCCCTGCCCCCCACTCCACCCCTTCCTGCCCCCTCCCCTGAGCCTGCAGTGCCCTCGCTCGTCTCCCCCCCCCACCCCAGAGCTTTCTGCATGCCACGAAACAGTTGATTGGGAGGTGTGGGGAGGCAGGAGGAGGCGCTGATCGACGCGGCTGGGAGAAGGTGGGGTGGGAGGCGCTGGGAGCCAGGCCGGGAGCTGATGGGGGGCTGCTGACGTATTACTGTGGCTCTTTGGCAATGAACATTGGTTAATTCTGGCTCCTTCTCAGGCTCAGGTTGGCCACCCCTGGTTTAGAGCGTGAACTCTTCAGAGCAGGGCTGTGTGTGTGTGCAGGACCTAATGTGATGGGGACAGCGCCGGCTCCAGGGTTTTTGCTGCCCCAGGCAGCAAAAAAAAAAAAAAAAAAAAAAGCCGCGATTGCGATCTGCGGCGGCAATTCGGCGGGAGGTCCTTCGCTCCGAGCGGGAGTGCGGGACCCTCTGCCGAATTGCCGCCGAATAGCTGGACGTGCCGCCCCTCTCCCGAGCGGCCGCCCCAAGCACCTGCTTGTTCAGCTGGTGCCTGGAGCCAGCCCTGGATGGGGACCTGGCCTCTCTAGGTGCTGCCATGATAGGACATGTTGGTCTTATAGCCCCACACAAAAAGATTTTGCAACTCTGATCATGAAAATATTGTCGTGATTCTTTTAAATGTGAGCATGAACTGATCGTAAAGGAATAGTCCCCAGCCATCGCCACCTGGTGCTAATGCATGAGAGCCGACAGGGGAAACGGACCACCAGCAGAAAGGAACCCTGTCTCCGTACTAGTCTGATTGCATTGCCCGAACTGAGTAAGTCCTTACGGTGTTATTACTAATGGAGACAAAATATATTGTATGTTGACAGTGTCCTAACGACAATTTCAGTATATTCCTCCATGGGGAGGGGTTGCTTTCCTACATCATCATCGTCCTATGACTGATTTTGGTAGCCCCTCAAAGCCTCAAGCAGGAAAAATGTGGAAAAATTAGAAAGAGTCCAGCGGAGGGCAACAAAAATGATTAGGGGGCTGGAGCACATGAGTTATGAGGAGAGGCTGAGGGAACTGGGATTGTTTAGTCTGCAGAAGAGAAGAATGAGGGGAGATTTGATATCTACTTTCAGCTACCTGAAAGGGGGTTCCAAAGAGGATGGATCTAGACTGTTCTCAGTGGTACCAGATGACAGAACAAGGAGTAATGGTCTCAAGTTGCAGTGGGGGAGGTCTAGGTTGGATAATAGGAAAAACTTTTTCACTAGGAGGGTGCTGAAGCCCTGGAATGGGTTCCCTAGGGAGGTGGTGGAATCTCCTTCCTTAGAGGTTTTTAAGGCCCGGCTTGACAAAGCCCTGGTTGGGATGATTTAGTTGGGGATTGGTCCTGCTTTGAGCAGGGGGTTGGACTAGATGACCTCCTGAGGTCCCTTCCAACCCTGATATTCTATGATTGTGGCCCTATTGCATTAGGCACTGTGCATGTGCATAATGAAAAGAGGATTGGTTCCTGCCCTGAAGAGTTTATAAGGTAAGTAACCTTCCAGAGCCACATACCGCATCTACTTTGTCTTAACAAATGCAACAACCATAATCATAGTCTGGCCTTTTCTTACCCTGCCCGAAGCTGTCAAAGCACTCTACAGGCGAATTAATCCTATGAACCTTCGCCCACACGTTACTAAGTATTATCATCCCTGTTTTGCAAAGAGGGAAACGGGCAGAGAGAAAGTTCAAGTGATGGGTCAATAGCCCAGTTGGGAAAAGAACCTGTATCAACTAACTGCTGCCCAGCTGTGGGCTCTAATTAGAGCCTAGTGAACAGGGGTGAAAGTAACTTAAAGGACTTACCGGTACTCCGGAGTCCTTAAAAGGGGGCGGGGCCTCAACCGGAAGAGGCGGGGCCTTTAAATACCCAGGCGCTTTAAATCAGGATTTAAAGGGCCTGGGGTTGGGGCTGTGGTAGCAGCAGCTGGAGCCCCGGGCCCTTTAAATCACCATCAGAGGGGGCCCCGGCGGTGACTGAACTAAAAAATTCTCCCCAAATTCTGGGTCGACTCCAATCAAAGCAAAACGTTTAGTTGAATCAAAACATTTGAACAATTTGGTGTCGGATTGACCAAAACGCTTCGAGTCGACTCAAAACCATTTTTTGTCAAGATTTCGGTTTCGATTTGGCTGTTTCAGGTGTTTCACCCTTTTTTTTCTTTTTTCTTTTTTCTTGGCTGAATTAGAAATGGAAACACCATTTCAAATGGCAATGTCGAAACCAAAACGGTTAGGCTCTTTCTAATCATTTTTGTTAAGCAAAACTATTCATCCAATTTGACCCGAATTCAGCAAATAATTTCGGGTCCCCCCCAAAATACATTTTTAAATGAAAAAAATGGTTTGTTGAAAATTTTTTTGCCCAATTTTAGCTCCAGTCAAACCAACCCCTAAGTGCTCTGTGGGCATAGCAAGAGCATCGAGCCAAACTGCTGCGCCCCCTGCTGGATGCCATCCTCAAGCACCTGACGGCGGTTCCTGAAATACGTTGGCTGAGATCTCACCTAGCAGCTACAGCAAACTCATCCCATTACCCCTTTCGCCAGATTGGCCTAGTCAGTCTGATTGGGGCTGGCTCCCCCAAAAGGAGCAGGGTGCCAAGTATCTAAACACCCTGCTCTGCTTTGCCTTCCCTTCCCCCAGCCCCGTACGCTGTCAGAAGCCGTGAGGGCTTGTACACAGTGATTTTGTGTGACAGCTTGGCCGGCCGGCTGCTGAAATGGAATCCCAGCGGTAATCACACACACACACATTAATAGTCTGGGGCTTCACACGGTCTCTGCAGTGACATGCAGCAGATGCATTCGGTCTTAGTTCGATTCAGATTGATTTCAGCAACAGTGCAAAGCAGGGCCTCGGAGGTCAACAATACCAGCACCTGGTGCCTTTTACCTCCCTAGGTGTACAAAAAAGGGGGGTATCGTTATCCCCGTGCTACACTGGAGGAAACTGAGGCATGGAATGATGCAAGCCCCAGTCCATCCTTTTGGCTGGAGCCCTCCCTGCAGAGGACTCCCCTGTCCAGGTGCAGGAGACACTGCTCCCAGCACTGGGAGTGTTCCAGATTGGTGATGGGAAGAGGCATGGCCGGGGTGGATCTGTAGCCTGGCAGTTCTGCACCAGCCCACAGGAGCCATTGCAGCAGCAAGGCTGTGTAAGGCAAAACCGGAGCCCCAAATAGGCAAGGAACAGGCTGTCTCCTCTCTGTCCCTGTGCCGACACCTGCAGCGATGAAGGGATGGGCGGGTGAGCCAGGAACAGAGCCCAGGCATCCTGATTCCTGCCCTGAAGTCCAGTCCACCCTGCCTTCCCAAGCAGGGCCAGCGCAACCTATTAGGCGACCTAGGCAGTTGCCTAGGGCGCCAACATTTGGGGGGCGCTGGCGCCCCGGTCGTCGGTTGAATTTTGGGGGCGGGACCTTCCGCCGCCTCTGTCGGGGGCGGCATTTCGGGGGCGGGACCTTCCGCCACCTAGGGCGGCGAAAAAGCTGGCGGCGCTCCTGTTCCCAAGGCCGCGAGAGGGCTCAGGCTGACTAACATGGCTCCACACGGCCAAGAGCCCGAAGGGCTGGTTTTAAGGTTTGGCTCAGCCCATTATCAAAAGGAAAAGAGGAAGGGAGGGATCTGTGCAAAATTCCCACAATGCACATTTATGGGGTGCCCGGGGCAAATTTGAGGGATGTCCAGATCCAAAGTAACTGCTTTGGGCTCATTCTGTCTCTAGAGCAGAGGCCCCTGCAAGAGTCTTTCTCCATTTCTCTCCCCGCACCCATATTTTCCTCTCCGGATCACACCCTTCTACCAGCGGAGGCCGTTTCTACATTGGAGCGGGCAGGTGTGATTCCCATTGCGTGGAGACACTCCCATGCTAGCTGTGCTTGAGCTAACGCCTACCAATAGCAGCGTGTCCGCGGTGGCATAGGCTAGTTGCCCCGACAACAATCCCGCGTGACCCCTGGATGTGTGCTGGGCAGCTTGTCTGAACAGCCGCCAGCGCTACCATTGACGCGCTGCTATAGCTAGCACAAGCGCAGCTAACGTGAGTGTTTCGACGCAGGCTGGGAATCACATGCCCAGCAGAAATGTAGACCTACCCTTCGAGGGACTTCGGAGCTGCCCTACCAAGTCAGACCATCAGTCTACCGAGTGTAGCATCCTGGCTCCAGCGCTGGCAGAAGCCAGACAGAATTGAGTACAGGTTGATTTGGCCCAGCGCCTCCCACATGGAGCCGTGTCCCAGAACACGCTGCTGAGCTAAATAACAGAAGACGGAGCAGGAAGATGCAAGGGGAGAAAGGTCTCTTCAGCTGAGATTCGCCAACAGGAATAATGAATAATAATTTATTTGTATGCCAATAGCATCTAAGAGCCTCAGTCCTGGCCAGGTGCTGGACAAACACAGAACAAACAGCTGGTCCCTGCCCCAAAGAGCTTCCAATCTATGTGGAAGACCAGAGACAACAGGTGGAGACAGACAGACAGGGGAGCACAAGGAGACATTGAGACAATTATTAATTTGCTTAGCTCTAGTCACTACCCTCTCGGGCTAGCTTTGGATCAACAACCTAAAGATCAAAGTGGTTCCATTATGAGTCCCTGGAGCAATCTGATTTCCCCCCAAATCTCTTGTTTCTCTAGTTTATGGTACATTTTATGGTATCGATATAATGCCAATCTCTGTTATCTAGGAGCAGTGACCTTGGATTTACTGCATCTCACATGGTCAGCAGATAACTGCCACAGACATTTCATTCCTCTCCGTGGGGCCATTTTCACAGTTCACAGAAAGATCTCTTCCATATCAAAGAGAGGGCTGCTTAACCGAGTCACCAAGTCGTGCTGCATTCAGACGCAGCGCTTTCTCCCTAGCAAATCCTTAATTACATCCAGAGTTTCACTGCAGTCATTATCATTATCCAGCTCTTCTTAATTGATTTTTGTTTGTGTGTGCATGTATCTTCCGTGGCTTGGAAATGGCAATCCATGTTAACCAGCTGCCTTGACAGCGATCGGATCTAAGGTGAAATACACCCTTGGGCAGACGGCCAACTGCTTAAGTAGACATGGGGTGCACAGAGGCTGGTGTGAACCCCCCGCACTGGGGTGCATTTCACCCCCCACCCTGTGAGTATTGATGTTTATTGACTTTGGGGGAAGGCAGCCTAGCTACTATGGCGATGGGCACATTAGAAATCTCAGAGCCTACTACATTTCCCTTTCAAATGTAGGTTTTTATGACTCCCCACCCACGTGGTTCGCTTTGGTTTTTGCTCTGCGTTTAGAAGCCCAGAGCCTGACTTCCAGCACTAGATAATGCAGAGTAATTGCGGGACTGATTCCCCTCCCCATCTGTAGCTCTGAACTGCTGTCCTGTGCAGAGTACAGCGGCTCAGCTGCCTTTGAATGTACGCTGGCCATTGCAGGTGGCCCAGACGCAGAGCTGCCGGTTGGCATTGAACTCTGCCAGCCAAGCTCCCTTTAGAGACTGCAGAGGACTTGCTTCCTGCACTGGAAGGTGCCTCTCCCCCTAGCTAGAATCTGCTCAGCTTTAACGCTCACGGCAAAGATCAAGCCTGAAAAAAGAAAAGGGAAGAAAACGGTCCCATTGAGTTACCTCATGCAAGCCGAGATGCAGCTTTCCCACCCACCTCCGTTCAGTGCTGTTGGGGTCTGGAAAGGGGTCCGAGTCCTGCCACTCGCACTCATGAACGCAGGCTAGTGGAAGTTAGGAGCCCAAATACCTTTGAGGATCTGGGCCTTAAATCCTGCAGACATCGATGTCCCCCTGGCAGAATAAAGGGCCGTTAGCGCTGCTGCTCCGTTGTGGAAGGAAGGCAGGGTTTTCTTTCCCATTATTATTTGAGAGGAAAAGGGGAACTGATTCAGTTGAAAGGCTCGGCGCTGTTAACTGGGAACTGAGGGCCCAGAAGAAGACACAGGCTGGGAAGTAGGAGATGTGACCGTTAGGAGACTAGGGCAAGACGCAAAGGAGACCACGTAGGGAAGTGTCAGTTGCCAGGTACATCTGTTCTACCTTTTATGGTCCATAAGTGCTGATTCCGGGGGTGCTCCAGGGCTCAAGCACCCATGGAAAAAAAGTAGGGGGTGCTCAGCGCCCACCAGTCACAGCTGTTGGGCTGGGCTGCCAGTCAGCTGTTTGGCAGCTGGCGGGAGGCGCTCGGGGGAGGGCAGAGAGCAGCGAGTGGCGGCCGGGCAGGGGGCCCTGGGGAGGAAGCAGAGCGGGCGCAGGAAGAGGCGGAGTGAGGGTGGGACCTCAGGGAGGGTGCAGAACAGGGGCGGGGCCTCGGGGTGGAGTGGGGGTGGGGAAGAATAAAAGTCAGCGCCTGTGTTGTGGTCGACTGTAAATTCTCCTGGGCAAGGGTGGGTAACAGGGTGCCCTGCCCCTTTAATGGCCAGGAGGCCTTGGGCTAGCTACCCTGTTCAATTAGCCCATAGTCAGCTGGCTCCCAGCCTGAGGGGGCTGGACTAATGACAGGCTGAGAGAACTCAGTTGGACGGACGGGGGGCAGGCTCCTGCGGGAGGCCCCTGGTAGGGTCTGCCGGAAGCTGGGAACTCCAGCGAGTGGCAGACAGTGAGAGGGACTCCAGAGACAGCAGCTGGGAGTCAGCGCACAGTAACAGAGCAGGGAAAGACTCAAGGGGAGCCCGGAAGGGGCTGAGAACTGAGCCCAGAGGCCGGCTGAAGAGTGGCCCCACAGAGGCAGAAGAACCGTTTGTATGTTCCGATTTTGAGTTGGACTTTTGTTACCCCAGAAGGGGTTCAATTTGTTTAAGCAACTTGGCCGGAGGGCTATGCCACGTCACCAGCACCGGCTCTTGTGGGGAAGACACACCTCAGAGGAGGAAACTGAGGCACGGAATGCCTGCAGTGCCACGTTTGACCAGGAGGGGGTGTAAAGGGACAGCCGCAGATTGTGATAGGGACCACTTTTTTGTTCGGAATATGTACAGTGCTTAGCCCTGATCTCTGACGGGGGCGTCCGTGTGCTACCACAATACAAACCAACAGTAAAATAAATAACAATACGCAGGTAGCTGGAGGCTCCATTTGAAGGCTGTATGTCTTATGAACCGACAAGCTCCAGTTAGAAATGACTGGGCTTGTTGCAGGCATTACTAGGTGAAAGTCTCTGTTCTGTGCTATGCTGGAGCTCAGGCTAAATGACCAAAGTCGCCCCTTCGGATTGGACAGCTCCCCTGTTACTTGACAGAGTTAACATCCCAGTGCAGGGTTTTCAACATAATCCTGTTGTTGTTGGGTTTTTAAAAAAAATAAAAAGCTACCAATTGTAAAAGCTGTTAACCAAGCCAGATAAAATCCCAGGTGCAGTCATCCATGAACACACCTGACTATAGACTATTACTGACTTTCACTCGAATGTACCAACAGCTTCAGAATTAGAATCCCACAGCTGCCTCGCTTCTGCCACATCAACTACAACGTGATTTTGGGGGAGTGGAGGGAAAAGAGAGAGAAAGAGAGAAAATCATAGAAATGTAGAGTTGAACAGGACCTTGAGCGGTCATCAAATCCAGCCCCCAGCACGGGGACAGGACAAGTAAACCTAAACCCTCTCTGACAGGTGTTTGTCTAATCTGTCCTTAAAACCTACCAATGACGGGGATTCCACAAGCCCCTAGCTAACCTGAGCTAGTGCTTCCCTATTTTCCTAATATTTAACCTAAATCTCCCTTGCTGCAAACTGATTCGATGACTTGTTCTACCTTCGGTGTACCCGGAGAGCAATTGACCGCCACCCTCTTTATAACCACCTTTGACATCTTTGAGGACTGTTATCACATCCCCTCTCGGCCTTCTCTTCTAGGCTAAGTGTGTCCAGGTCTTTCAACCTTTCCTCAGTGGTCATGGTTTCTTAAACCTCTCCTCAGGACTCTCCATTTTGTTCACAGCTTTCCTAAAGTGTGGTGCCCCTAGCGGGACGCAGTACATTGATCCCCAGGGCGGTCGGGGCTGGTTAGGCCCTTGGCATAAAGTAGAGCAGCCTCGGGGCTGCTCTAAACATCATTGTCTTTTAAGAGCTGCCAGCAGGCTGTCACACAAGCTGGGGATTGCTGAAGGGCAGCACCTCTGGACACATCCATTATTTTTATTATTGGTGTTGCAGTAGCATCTAGGAACCCCAGTCTTGGACCAGGACCCCATTGTGTTAGGGGCTGTACAAACACAGCCCCATTCCTCCCTGATGCACCCCTAACACACCCCTATGGCCAGGGATGATAATGCATGATTGTGATGGGGCATGTATACCCCACACAGGCCGAGAAGAGGCTAACTAGAGCCTGAGAGCTCTATTAACCCCACCTTGTTACACCCGGCGGGTGTGTCAGGCTCAGGGAGGTGTTACAAGGAAGGAGTTCAGTACAGTTGGGGGAGGTGCAGGAGAGAGATGGTCTGGAATGCCTGCTCTTGGGAAAGGCCTGATGGGACCCAGGTGGAAGAAGAGCTGTGGGGAAAGCGACGGGAGTGGAGTAAGTACCTGTGGTGGGCCTTGGAAAAGGGGTCAGGCTCCAGCGAGGCAGCCCTGTGGGTCAGTGCTTTGTAGAGAATGGCGGAGAACTTACGATGGGCTGAAAGCTCAGCCCTGGGGTGGGGGGAAGGGGCTTGGTCTGTATTTTTGCTGAGGGACTCCACAGGGGCCCTGGTGAGGCCTTGTCCTGGCAGAAGAGTGAGGCTGACGGGGAGCCCAGGAGTGGTGGAAGATGTTGTATTGACTGCCATTATTTTGTTGGGCAGTATTTGGTTGGGACATCGATGCCCTGGAAAGGGAGGAACTCCACTGTGAACTGGCCGGATGGCCAAGCCACCACCATAGCAGACCACTGGAAGTCCTGAGAAGAGCAAGACAATTGCTGAAACGCCGTGTCATGCCACTAGGGGGGGGGGGGCCGCACCGAGCTGGTGAGTTGATGACACTGGTGCATTATTATTACTTATTATGTATCTATCTATTTATTTATTTATTAATAATAACCTAGCCATGCCGCCATGGAGAAGACAATGGAAGGACAAAGAAGGGAAACACCAAAAGAAGAAGGTGGCGGTGGGCCTTCTCAGCAGCTTCCTATGGAGCAAGGAGAAATATGGGCCACTGGTAGGACCCTGATTTACATCACGTTGTTGGGGTTTTTACTGTGGGAGGGATGAGGGCAGAAGCTCAGAGTCTACAGTAATGAGCTTAGAGAGATTTCACCCAAAGAAAATTCTTTTCCTTGTTTGACAAGCCCTTATAAATAGCTAGCGAGGGGAGGTTCGAAAAGACTGCACTCTGGAGTGTACCCGGAGAGGGTAGTATCACTTTAAACAGTTGTGAGCCCTCTGGGCAATAATTTAAAGGGTCCCTACTCCATTTCTATACATTACACACTTGCTCTGCAGCCGTGGTTCTCAGCCTGTAGTCTGCGGACCCCCCGGGAATCCATGGACTATGTCTAAGACTTAGGCTACGTCTACACTACCCGCCCGGATCGGCGGGTAGAAATCGATATAGCGGAGATCGATGTATCGTGTCTCATCTGGACGCGATACATCGATCCCCGAACGCGCTCCCATCGACTCCGGAACTCCAGCAGGGCGAGCGGAGTTCGCGGAGTCGACGGGGGAGCCGCGGCCGTCGATCCCGCGCTGCGAGGACGCGAGGTAAGCGCGGGTAATTCGAAATAGGATACTTCGACTTCAGCTACGCTATTCTCGTAGCTGAAGTCGCGTATCTTATTTCGATCCCCGCCCCTAGTGTGGACCAGCCCTTAGACTGAAAACTGGCTGAACGGAATTGGACAATATAGACAGACAATAGATTTCCAAAGGGGTCCGCATCTCCATTGGAACGTTTTTAGGCGTTGCTCTACAGCACTGGATGAAGAAACAGCCTGGGGAGAGGAGCAGTGAATCCCAGGAATCAGAATGTGAGGAAACGGGAGAGCAACAGTGACCGAGAGAGGACAGGTCTGAATTTGTAGATTTCGAGCACCCTTGGTGATTTGTGGCTCGCTGCAGGTGCACGTTCCACACTACGATGTTCAAAGCTGAGCCGCCGTGATCCAGCCTGCACTAGCAACCAGACACTTTGGGGATTGAAGCCTCCAGGGAACAAAAGGCCAAGAGCTCAAGACCCAGTTTTTTGGTCAGCTGAGGTGTATGCCTCAAGCATGGCTAGTAAAAATGCACACGGCTTTCACACGCATCCATTGCCCTATGTGAGTGAGGCTCTGCTCTGAGCACAACAAGCCTCAGGATGGGGACTGGTAGGGGTCGGCCCGCTGGTTTGGATTAAATATGAAGTCATCACTTGGCCTCTAGGAGTCTCGAGAGGGAGAGGTGGGTCCAATCCAGTATCAGATCCAAATACAGAGGTGTCTCTGAATGTCGAAGAGAGTAGGCCAGTAATGTCTTTACGGGTATGTCTACATGGCACACTCCTTCCTGCGGTGTATCGTGTATAGACACAGCACACCCCTCTTGCAAGGTTATAAATAGCACTGTAGATGGTGGGGCATTGCTTAGGCAATGAACTACATGCCTGAACCCCGTGGGTATGGACCCTACGTGGTTCTCTACACGTCAATCCTCCCCCATCGACACTGCTATTTTTAGCAGCCTAGTGTCCCACTGCCTGCCCGCTGCTAGAGTCTTTCCCTGCTGCAGGGAAAGGCCCCGGTAGCGGGAAAAGGCTCTGGTCGAAGAGAGGCAGTGGGAAAAGGCTCCGGCAAAGGCTTTCACTGATGCATGCAGCCAGAGCCTTTCACTGATGCATGTAGCTACACACTTCAGTGTGGACGCAGCTTGCTTTTCACTCCAGCGTGTAGCTACACGTACCCTACATGTGGTGTGCAGCATAGACATAGCCTGACTGGCTGAGCCAACCCCGATGTGAGCTTTGGCGCACACAAATCTGGATCAAAAGCTGATCGGGAGCTTTTCTGGAGTAGGAGGAAGCTTGTACCTCCCTGTTCTTCATTTCCACTCCCCTGTGTGTTTCTGGCTCCGCTTGGGCCAGGTAAGGAGGCTCTTCATGCTCCTTCACCCTCTCTATCTCTCCACACTCTGCTTTCTGCCTCCTTAAGTTCGTTCCTGGGTTAGATGCCAAGGACCTCACTCATGCCAATGTAAATCAGGGTCTAATTTGGATTGCATTTACACTGTCATAAATCAGGAGTGATTCAGCTGAAGACAATGGAGTTTAAAAAAGCGAGATCAGAATCAGATGCATAGAATTTCCTAGCAAAATGCAGCTGGAGCATTGGGATAGATAGAGGTGGTTTCAGACACCAGGTCCCAGGCAAGCCAGTGCTTCGTAGATGCTCTTGGAATGCACCTGGAAGTGGAGTGGGAGAGTCCGGAACACAGGACTCGTGTGTCATCACCAGCACGTACCACTTGTAAGGGGAGCAACAGCATTCTGAAGGGTGTTGAGGCGTGAAGCAGAACATGTTACACTGGGCTACCCTGGATGTGACAGAGGAATGGAAAACTGGCGAGGCCTATACTGGAGCGGAAATAGCCTTGTCCAGAGCTCACCACTGAACCATTTGGGGATGACCAATCTCTAGTATGCGGTGTGTCCTGATCGGATTTTGGGAAGATTTGTTCACCTCTCCTAAGTGCTTTCACAATGAGCTCAGAAGCACGGGGCATTGTTTCCTGCTAACACCTCTGAACAGCGCTCATCAGGACAACCGGCCCAGCAAGCAGCACCAATGCCTCGGAATAAAATTAATGTTGGGGTTTAGTGAGGGCGTCTTCTTGAAAAATTAAAAATTAATTCACCCTCTGAGAGAGTTGTGCTGGGTTTGTGTGTGCACGTGCATACCACTGCCCTCTACTGGATGGAATTGGAACTTCTCAACTGTGTGTCATTGTCCCAATATTGCTAACAGATTCTCCTTTAGTTCGTGTTTTTACAGCAAGAGGAACTCAGCTCATTCAAAGGGGCTATCAAACTGCCTTGCATGAACAAGAAGCCCCAGCCAGTCTAGAGATCCTCTATACCATCTTCTCCACCCCTCGTCAGGTATCGTGGATGTTGCTGGAGCTGTGTTGGAGAAGCAGGGGGCGGAGCACACTGCACTCTGATGATTCCTAGCTGGAATAATAATCCCTTGGGGGTTGTTACAAGCCTGTGCTGAGTAGAACAGCCCTGAGGCTGCTCTACTTTATGCCAAGGGCCAGCATGCAATGGTGGCATCCAGTCCCTGTATCCTGCACTGAGCAGCACTCAGATGCACCCAAGAGTCAGGGCCCGAAATATTTAAAATGGTATTTATCATCCATTTGATTATGTTTCCCTGGCGGGAAGGAGCTGAGTTTGTGCCAGTTAGGTGGGGGATTTCGGACTGATTACGGAGGGCAAAGGGGGGATATGGTGTATGTGCATAGGCTGGATGTAACCTCACCTTGCAACTGGAGCACCGAACACAAACGATGAGGTTTTAGAAGGAGGAACCCCAGTCTTTCATCCCTCTTCTGCCATCCCAGAGCTGTGTCTCTATCATCACTTGAACTCCTGACGTTCAGGCGGTGAGAGCTTTGCTGCAAGCCCTGTACCAGAAAAATAGATATTTCCTTGGTAATAACAGATTCCAAAGGGTAATTTTATTGATTTATTAAAGCGACGGCATGCTCATTATGCTAACGGGCCATCCCAGGATGATTCCTGCCGCGATTGTTCCCTGTAGTCAGCCAGATCAAATTTCAGCCAGCCGTGGAGCGTCTCCAGCGTGGCTGCATTATCATACGGATGCAATCTCCAGACAGATTGCCCCGTCTGGGAGGAAGTAATGATTGCCATGAGTGGAGTCGCAGCAGGGATCTAACAATGGATTAAGCAAAACAAACTTCAGCACAATGGAAAACACGGGCGGGGGGGGGGGCGGGGGAGGGGAGAAGGAATCCAGGAGGATGGAGACTGCTCCTATGTCTCCTCCAGGGACTGCTTTGACCTTGGCGTCATCCATTCCAAGGCCAGAAGGGACCTCTGCGATCAGCTGGTCTGACCGTCTGCTCAGACACTGCTCCCTTCCCCAGACCTGGAGAAGAGCTCCGAGTAGCTCGAAAGCACGTACCTTCCACCAGTTGAAGGAAGTTGGTCCATTAAAAGTTATGACCTCACCTGCCTTCTCTCTCTCAGAACACAGGCCATGGCATTGCGCCCTGTAATCCCTGCATCAAACCAATAACTTCTGCTTGAGCTAGTGCGAATGTAAAGGCTCCGAGCGCTGGAGCATCCACCCTGTCCCTTGGCATGTTGCTCCAAGTGTTGCGCCAATGTCCATGACACCAGAATGTTCAGCTCCCGGAGAGGAGCTGACGGAGGATGGAGAAGCATAAACTAGGGGGAGCCTAGGGCTTACCTCAGCCGGCTAACACATGAAAGCTACAACTTGCCTTGTCTACACTAGGCTATTAACATGCTAAAAGCGCACCTTTTTTTCTTAATGTGGTTCTGATTTATGCCACATGGGCTGACACACCAGGGATTGAACCAGGGACCATCAGAGCTAAAAGCACAAATGAGCTGAATCTTTATAATTTGGGATGATTTTGTTGGGGTTGGTCCTGCTTTGAGCAGGGGGTTGGACTAGATGGACTCTTCCAACCCTACTCTTCTATGATTCTATGACTGTAGCAACACATAGCTCCTTTAGAGTACCACCAGGAGGCGAGGGGGCTGTAGTACGCCCTCACCAATGGGGTACATCGACATGACTCACGAGTCAACTCTCCCGGAGTTCTTACCTCTATGCAGGTTATTGACACAGAGAGGAGAATCTGACCCTACATACTGTGAACGCTGCTGTAGACCTAGGGTTTGTCTACATGGGAGAGTTTTACCAGTGATACCAGTATAACTATACTATATATATACTCAATATACTGTCGTTATAGCAGTATAAATTCCCATGTGGACACGCTTTGTCTGGAGCAAGTGTGGCTCCTTTTGTTTGTTGCTTAAACCCCTTCCAAAGTGACACGAGATAAACACAAAAAAAAGACCCTCATATTTCAGAATAAGGGCGTCCACCTGGGGAGTGGGATGGGGTATAGAAACCCCCCCATTGGCCAGGAAAGGGTTAACGAGCTGCTGTGGGCTCAGCCAGCCCCGCCCCCGCTACCTCTGCAGTAGATGCCAGACTTGCAGGGAGGGCTTAAAATGGGGAGAGCCCAGCTCGGCGAGAGGCAGAGGGGAGCAGATCACCAGCGCTCGCTGCCAGACCCTCCCGGCGAGAAGGTAGGTCTGATGTGGGACTTTTGTTTCATGACACCTGACCAAGGACTTGGTGGTGGTTTGTCCCAAGCCCAGGAGCGACCCAGGTCACAGGGCGTTATATTGCATAACCATACTGGTTTAAATTCACCTCTTAGCTTATACGGGTCCAACTTTTCTGGGTAGATCCATAGATTGGAAGCCCAGAAGGGCCCACTGTGATCATGTAGCCGATCAACAGGCCAAAGATAGATAAAAGCCCACATTGATGGCTCTATGGCAGGGCTTCTCGAACTGGGGGTCGGGACCCCTCAGGGGGTCGCGAGGTTATTACATGGAAAGTTGCGAGCTGTCAGCCTCCACCCCAAACCCTGCTTTGCCTCCAGCATGTTAAATATATTAAAAAGTGTTTTTAATGTATATGGGGGAGGGGGTCGCACGCAGAGGATTGCTATGTGAAAGGGGTCACCAGTACAAAAGTTTGAGAACCACTGCTCTGCGGCATGCTTCCCATTTGCAGTTTCCGTCTTCTCCAGTAAATGCTCCTAGAACTTACCACAGGGGCTTGGACAATCACAGTGCCAGGAACTGGAACCTCTCTCCATGTATGTCACAGGGTGAGACTAGACTGGATCAGGACTTGCGTGTTGCAGCTCTCTGCCTTCATCCACCTTTCAGCCCCCGAAAAGCCTCACAGCTGTACACGCAAATAACATCCTCTATAGTAATAACCGTCACAGGTAGAGTAAGATGAAAATAAAATGACATGAAGATTGTCCCCTCCCCCAGAGCGTGCACATTTTCACTGTTGTTAAGTTGCTTGAATGCATTTGCACAGCGGGATTTGTCCCCAGTCCCACCAGAGAGCCAGTGATATGATCAAGCTGAAATCAGGGATGCTGACTTCAAAGCATGCCATTTAGCCGTGCAGAACAGCAGTATCTAGCCAGGATAAATGTATTTCTGTATCTCACAGCCATGAACGACAGATTTCCTTGCCCTGTTTCAGACGGATGTGTAAATAAACAGAAGTGATAATCAACAACATACCTAGGGAGCCGGCAATCAAATAAGGCATATTCCATGAGGAACCCGAGGCAAATTGGAAGCTGCTTTGCTTATCATTTTTGTTGAGATCAGCGAATACTTCAGCTGTTGTCTGGCTTCTAGCGCCAGGTCAGTCTGGTCTTTGCATCTATTTTCAGACGTGTGCACCCCAAAGTATTTAGGGGTTTTTTCCCCATGCCAGTAAACACCAACCCAGACCTCCCTGCAAAGACTTCCTGATCCTTGTCAACATGTGGAGAAGCAGTGGGCTGAACTCACAGTTAAGATGCTGCAAATCTGGACTAACTCCCCTGATTTCAGTGTAGACTGTTTAGGAAATGGTGTAGCAATCAAAGATGGGGAAGCCTAGAGCTGGTGGAACTATTAAGTGCAGACAATTTGTTTGCAGAACTTGGCCTTTTAGGTTTGCTATGAAGGGATGAGGATTTCGCGTGAAGTCATTTATAGTTCATACTTGTATATCAGACCTTGTAAAAGACACATATTGGAACCTCTGGGATACTCTGTGAAGCATTGGTAGTAGCAATCACTGTGTGCTTGATGTTTGTAATTCCTCATTCAACTAGTGAGAGGGGTTACCCAAGTCACATGGTATGGTTGCTCGTCTCTGATTGGATGTCCCACTTCCGGACTTTACAAATGTATGTTGATATGATCTATGGTGTGTTTGAGAGGCAGGATGGTCCAGTGGTTAGAGCCCAGCCTAGGCATCCTGTGTGACCTCAGGCAAGTTACTTAGCCTCTCTGTGCCTCGGTTTCCCGTCAAGCCAATGGAGATAATAACACTTCTCTGCCTCACAGGGGTGTTGTGAGGTTAAATACATTAAAGCTTGTGAGGTGCTCAGATGCTCTGGTGATGGGAGTCATACAGGCACCTAAGATAGTGAATGAGGGTGGGCTTCATAACAGCCCTACCTCATTTAAGGCTCAAAACCGAATATTCGAAGAGGCAGCGCTTTAGAAGAAGAGCCTTTGCCTCAGTAAGGCATAGAGCTGGATGCAATTTTTTTTTTTTTTTTTTTACCAAAACTGTTTTCAGTGAGAAACGCAGATTTGGTGACACCGAAATATTTCACAAATGTTGTGCTGAGTTCATCAAATTGTTTTGATTGGAAAAATAAAACCCTAAAAAAATTCTGAAAAAATCAAAATGTTTTGTGTTAGCATTTTCAAAGCAAAACGCTTCAATTTCTTTGATTCAGCATGACCCGGCATTTAGAAATTTCCTGTAATTTGATTTAAAAAAATTTAAAAATGCTCAAAATCTAAACCAAACGTTTTTTCCTGATTTTTTTCAGAACTGCCAGTCAACCAAAACAATCGATTATTCACACAGCTGCTACTGAAGACTCTGGGTCTCAGTGAGTGTATATGTTGTGCAGAACAATCTACCGCTGTAGCACAAACGGTGCCAAAGGATAGAATGTCTTCGTGTTCGTTTTTTGCAAGCCCAACCTAGGAAACGCCATGCGGAAACACTATGTTAAAAGAACGTTAAGCCTGAGATTTTCAATGGGGATTTACTTCTCATAGGTACTGGACTGCCAGTCCCCTTAGGCAGCTTTGAAAATCTCATTCCAAGTTTGCAAACTGAAGCACTGAAAAGTCAGGCAACATTTAACTCTGCTCCTTGTGCCTGTACAATAGACAACCTTTAATGACATGATCACATGCTGGTTTTAATTGCAGAGTCCCTGCCGCATTCAGTGTGCAGTTTGGATGGAATACAGGGAGTTAGGCAGCACTTCAATATTGTTCATCCTCCCTATCGAAAATGTCAAGCCTTGCGGCATTCATTACACACTGCCGCGTCCTTCATCATGTGCCATCCCACTTCTGCCACCAGGCAGTGGTCCATAATTGAAGCCAGTGGGCCTCATTCTGCACTCTCGGGCACCAGTTTTATACCCATTTAACTCCACTGATCACAATGGCTTTACTGCTGACTACCACTAGCGTAAGTGAGAGGAGAATCAGGCCCTGTATCCTAATACATATGCAGTAGTGGGCAGAGTTCAGGTTGCGTGGGCATTACCTGGGCCTTGGGGTGACATTTCCTGACTTGGGAGTGCTTCACTTTCTAAATATAGTATACTTTCCATGTCATCTTTTTGTACAGCACACGAAGAGACCATGGAACGGGCATGGACACACACACAGACACACACACGAGACAATGGACCAGGTCCTCAGCTTGCGTGAATCTGAGCACACTCCAATGGCGCTTCACTGACTTATACCCATGAGAATCTGGACCAGCGACTCTTCCAAGACTGGGGTCTCCATATGTCTCTGTCCATTGTGTGTTTTGTGGTATGGCAGACTGTGCCTTTAAGGGTTGGACTTTCCTGACAGAGAGCCTGGGCAGGGCTCCGAGAAGCTCTTGTTGTGCTCGGGTGGTTGGAACCAGACAGAACAGAGCAGAGCTCTTGTGAGCTCCTTACACACTGAGTGATCACTGAGAACCACATCCGCTGCCCAGCCTCTCTGTTTTCCCTCCCTTAAAGCGCTGAAGATTGCCTTTTCCTTTGAGGCCCTTGTCTCCCCTCCCTCCACTATTTCACCCCGCCCTCCACTTTCTATCTTCCGCCTCCTGCCAATCAGCAGGCGTTTAATCGCCTCTTTCCACCAGCCCTGGGGTCATCCTGGGCAGTGTTATCTGATGCCCTTGAGACAAGGACTTCTCACCATCCCCCTGCAATTCTCCACCCTCTCCAATTACCGAGAAGGGCACACGCTCTTCCAGCTGAGCGCAGCTCCCTTAGCATAATGACGCTGCCATGCTGTTTAGGCTTTTCCCCCTCCAGCTGACCGCAGGGCGCGTGCTGCATAACAATGTAAACTGCAGGGAAGCCGCTGTGCATATAGTACAGGCCTTCAGTGCTGGTGCTAGCCCACTGGGGGTCCTAAGAAGGAATATTTTGCCCCCCCCCCACAACAGATACTAATAATTAATCTGCACCACCCCCCTTGAGCTGCTCGGGGCCCTAAGCAATCACTTTGCCTGCTTACGCCTAGTGCCGTGTGAATCAGCCGCAGCCAGTTCAACCGGTGGCACTGCAAACGCCAAACCGCTCCGGCGTCGCCCTTTTCCCGCCGAAATTCCAGGCCGCTCCCAGCCCGCCGGGGATTTCGGGTTGCTTGGCTGAAGAGGAGAGAAAAGCGGGTCCTGTGTTTGTGGTGCGGTGAATCTGTCGGCCACGCGCTAGAGCTATTGCTAGGGCACTTTGACGGAAAGCGGAGTTTGGTCACCTAGACAGTGACAGCCATATAGGAAGCGGTGCTGTCTCGCCCAACCCTGCCCCGCTCACAATGGGACGCTCAAAGTGGAGAGCTCGCCGTCGGAGCGTTTCCCATGAAAGGCACCAAGCTGGGAAAGAAACGGACCTTCCGCTCGCCACCACTAGCTAGACTTAAATAACCAAGAGCTCAGTAGGCTGGGATAACTCAGAGGGCGGCTTTGTGTGAGAAAGCGTGTGCCTGGCGGACAGATCCCTCCGGGGATCCGTCTCTCTCACGCTTTGGCAGCACTCCGATTGCTTGGCAGGCCGATAAACTCACATTGAATTGAAGGAAAGCACCAGCCTGCAAGTCACTGGGAAGAACAGATCAAACCCAGCATGGAGCTAGAACCCAGACCTGTCTCTCGCTGCAGGGAATTGTGCAAAGCTAAGGCAGGCTCTTGCCAGAGCCAGGATCAGTGAGCATCAACTAGAGATGGACACCGGGATGCACAAAGAGTACAGTTCAAACCCAGAGGGGAGCTCCCAATGCAACAGGAGAGACTGAGAGGCATTCCCTCTCCCAGCAGCTCTGGGAGACTCCATAAGTACGTAAGAACAGCCATACTGGGTCAGACCAATGGACCAGTAGCTTGTCTTCCAACAGTGGCTGGTGCCAGATGCTTCAGAGGGAATGAACAGAACAGGGCAATTATTGAGTGATCCATCCCCTGTCACCCAGTCCCAGCTTCTGGCAACTGGAGGTTTAGCGACACCCAGAGCATGGGGTTGCATCTCTGACCATCTTGGCTAATAGCCATTGGTGGACCTATCCTCCATCATTCTTTTTTGAACCAAGTTATAGTTTGGCCTTCACAGCATCCCCTGGCAATGAGTTCCACAGGTTGACTCTGTTGTGTGAAGTAGTACTTCCTTATGCTCAGAGACGACCTGTGCCTGCCGATAGTGGGGGGGGGAGGGGGACAGAGTGAGGGCAGCCGGCTTCAGCAATGTTACTGAGCATGCTCAGTACAAGCCAAGCAGCAAATCTGGAGGGGGGGGACACATGACTTCCCCCACGCAACACCTCTGCTTGTTTGTTCTAAACCTGCTGCCTATTAATTTCATTGAGTGACCCCTGGTTCCTGTGTTATGTGAAGGGATGGATGATATTTCCCTATTCACCTTCTCCACACCAGTCGTGATTTTATAGGCCTCTATCATATCCCCTTTAGTCATCTCTTTTCTAAACTGGACAGTCCCAATCTTTTTAATCACATGGAAACTGTTCCATACCCCTAATCATTTTTGTTGCCCTTCTCTGTACTTTTTCCAATTCCAGTAAATCTTTTTTAAGATGGGGTGACCAGAACTGCATGCAAAACTCAAGGTGTGGGTGTACCATGGACTCCAGGAGCTGGGGCTTTACGAAAAGCACCAGCTATCCTGAGAGGCACCATTAAATCGTCAGAGTTGGCAGCACTGCTCCGCTGCCCAAAATACAAGGGATCGCGATAAAGTGCCTCAGATGGTCAGGAATCATAAAAGACGTCATATCGAACAGCGAGAGATGGCAGATACAGCACCGCACTGCGTAGCAGCCAGCCCACGGATCGAGAGTGGACAATGGTGACGAATGGGCCCAGGGGATCGGGCTCAAATAGATGTGTAACCCTCTCCTGGGCGGGCACAGTGATCGCTGACAGATACCCAGGGGGGTCTGGCACTCAGTTACAAGTGTTGCCAAGGCGTCTCGCTTGGCACGCCATCGACGTCTCATTGCACTGAATTGTGTTGACGTGAGTGACGGAGGCGTGTGTGTGAGCATGTCCGTGCGTGCGAGGGGCGCACGGGTCTGCATGGAAGAGCACCCGTGAGTGTGTGTAACTAGGGGTGCGTGCACGGACTTGTGCGTGTGGGTGTGAAACGCGGCACACTGTGTGAGCGTGACTGGGCATGCTGTGGGTCGGTGTGCATGCATAAGCGTGTACTTGCATGTCTGAAGGAGGGGGGCATAGGCCAATACCGAGCAGCCCTTCGCTTTGCTTGGCCCCCAGAGCTGAGGGCAGTGAGTTCAGAGGGGGAAGGAGGCATCCCCTTGGCCGCCACAGTTCCTGTCAATGTGGAGGTAAGAGTGGGAAGCAATCGCCTCTGATCTGATACAGGCCGTCTCCTAGCAGAGATGAACTGCGACACTTCATAACGGGGACGATAATTCATGCCGAATTACGATGGTTCCCTATGAAATTACCCATTACGTCCGCCCCAGGAAGCTCAGGTGATTGATGTTATTGCAGAGCCGAGCTAGAGCGATTGGGCTTATCTCTGGTGGCGTAAAATGCAGCCGGTTAACTTCCCCTGCGCAGCTGAGAGATCCAGGGAGATGCCCCCAGCCCCCTCCCATCCTGCCAGCCCTGTTCCGGCTGCCTTCTCTAAGCCTTCCCCCATCAAACAGCACCTGGCTTCCTTCTGGGCCTGGCCCTCCTTCTCCAGCCTCTCCGTTGCACCTGGGCCTCTCCAGGCCCCAGAAATCCAGGTGGTTGCGCCTATGGCATCGCTGACTCAGCTGCACCCCCACCAAGTGTTATCCCTACCTGACGCCTCTCCTCTTAGAAAGGGGCTGCCTGAGACCAGACCCCAGCGTCCTCCTCCTCCCAACCTTCCTCCCACATGCACCTTCTCTGAGCTCTGTTCCCCATCAGTTTGCCCCTCCCCCAAATGTCACAGCTCTGCCTCCCCACTAGCACCTAAAAAACCAACAACTTCCATTTAGGCTGGGTGTGTCACAAGGCTGAGAGGACACAGAATGATGAGTCTAAAGGTTTGTGGGGTAAGAAGTGCCTGAAATGGCCATGGTGTATTATTATGGGTGTTACAGAAGCACTTAGAGGCCCCAACCAAGATCAAGATCCCATTGTGCAGGGCGCTGTACAAACTCATGCAGCGCTTAATTTGTAATGAAAGCGGTGCCAGGGCTCAAACAACTTTTTTACTTTCATACTGATGCAGCAAGCCCAGAGGTGCCGGGGCTATGAACTGCCAAGCCCAGAGGTGCCGAGGCTATGAACTGCCAGCCCAAAGCTGTCGGGGCTATGAACTGCCAAGCCCAGAGGTGCTGAGGCTATGTATTGCCAAGCCCAGAGGTGCCAAGCCTATGAATTGCCAAGCCTAGAGGTGCCGGGGCTATGAATTGCCAAGCCTAGAGGTTCGAGGGCTCAGCCCTGGCACACCCTGGCACAAATTAAGCACTGAACGCATGGTAAGAGACAGCCCCTGTGCTGAAGAGTTTGCGAGGGTGAGGAGAAATTGTTAACCCAGTTTCACAGACTGGGAAAATGAGGCACAGAGAAATTAAGTGACTTTCTCAAGATCACAGAGGAAACCGTCAGTGGAATGGAACCCAGATCTCAGCCTAATGCTTTCGCCACAAACCCACCCTTCACTGCTGGGATTATGTCTCTGTGTAATGTAAGGGAGCGGAGAGGAGAGTGTTCCGCTCTCTGCACCTTTAAATGTCTGGTGGCTCCCTGACTTTCTGCAGCAGGGGCGCAGGGAGGGGAAGGCTCTGTGCCCATCAGTTCGTGGTTATGAACGTGGCATGACGGTCGAGATGGATGGGTGTGTATGGGCAGAGATAGCTGCGTGTGCATGAAGGTAGATAGACAGATGGTTACTGAGCCACACTCTAGTCTCCTTCACACGGAACCTTTTCGTTGGTTCTTTTTTGGGTTCCCGAATCTGGTAACTGCCGCCCACACTGGACGTGCAGAGCTTGCTCTGGGGGGAAGAGACTCAGAGCAGCCACGAAGAAACGCTGATGGCTACTCTTTCCAAGAATCTTTCCCATGCTAATTTCCCCCCTACTGTTACTCGCACCTTCTTGTCAACTGTTGGAAATGAGCCATCCTGATTATCACTACAAAAGTTTTTTTTCCTCCTACTGCATAGCTCTCATATGGTAACCACAACTAGACTCATAGATTATAAGGCTGGAAGGGACCACTGTGCTGATCTAGTCTGACCTCCTGTCCAGCACAGGCCCTAGGACTCCCCTGCATTAACTCCTGGTTGAGCTAGAGTAGATCTTTTAGAAAAACATCCAGCCTTGATTTCAAAATTGCCACAACTCTTGGTAAATTGCTCCAGTGGTTAATTATCCTCCCTGTTAGGTCCATCCCAGCAAGTTTACCTGCTACTTTCACCTCCTGGACACTAGGTGCTCTGGCAGGTAGGATTTGCCCTCTGCTCTGCACTCCTGCATTTTGGATCTTCTACACGTAGGCCAAAAAGGGGAGGAGTTTGCACACGTCCATCTGCCTCTTCCTGGTGCCACGGGCCAACACCTGGGGACCACAGCCCCTCTGCTCTGGTGCTTCTGCCGCATCGTGGGGAAAGCGCTGGGAAAGAATGAATGAGAAGCCAGGTGCCCCATATCCAACTATTTAATTCAAGGGAAAAGAGAGAAGTGGGGAATAAGCGCTGGAAGTAAATCAAATAAAAATTCACCACAGCGCGGCCTTTTCATTTGACGATTTCGGGGCTGTTCATAAATTTGCATATTTAATTAATGCCACGAGCAAATGATTTTCCATTAGCCGCCGAGTTAGTTATTGCACATCACAAGGCTCCTGCGCTCCTTCTTTGTGGGCAAGGCCAGATAACGCTCCCTTGACATTCAAGAAAGCAATGGAAGCACATTTCCGAGGCTTTCAATTTTGTGTTGAGCGAGCAAGGCATTGAGCTTTTAGAATGTATTTATTTTTAAAAAGAGGCTTCTGTAGCTTTCCCCTTCTCCTCCCAGGGATGTCTTTGAAAGCTCACATCTGAAAAGGGGGAAGGAACAAAAAATAACCGAAGAGATAAAGGAAGGAGAGGAAAAAAGGTGGAGGGTAGGGACCACCAAAGGCCAGTGCAATACACCCTTCACTTTCACCTGGTCCAACCTGATCTCAGGTTGGTTTGGGGATTACAGATCTACTTGTGACAGGGATTCCTGGCAACATGTTCCCTCTACCGTACCCTGTGTGATCCCTTTATAGGGAAATTAGCATTCAAGCGCAGGAGAGAGATGCTGTTTTATGGAAATTGAGGTCACCCGGAGGGAAGGCATTACAGCACTTTACCAGCCTTCTACAGCTCTAACCAGAGCACGCGTCGTTTCTAATCTTAGTCTTCGCCTTGTTCCTGTGGATCAACTTCACTGCATTAAGTGCATTCAGGCAGTCACGTTTGACTCCAGCCGTGACCTTTCCCCTCCCGATAGCCTGGAAAAATCCACTCTTCTCTTTCATCTCCTGTTAAGGAAAGCACATTGTTGCCTCTTCAAATCAGTTGCATTGGACTGGCACCACAGTGCAGAGTGGAAGCGCTGTGTATCGGTTAAAGCCAGAGGGAATTGCGTAACATCCCGGGGCCCTGTGTATAAATGAGGATGTGGCGCTGCCCTCTAGTGGCTGGCGTGACAAAGAGGGTCTGGAACCTACAACTACTAGCAGGAAAAGGAATTCTCCGTAGCCTTTGCTTCTGGAGGTGAATATGGTCCATGGATTGGGGCTCTGGAGAGCTGGGGGCGGGGGGGTCTATTCTCAGCTCTGCCACTGCCCTGTTGAGTGAACATGGGCAAGTCACTTCTCTGGTTTTCCCTCCCACCCTCTGTCTGTTCAGATTGTAAGCTGGGCAGGGGCGGCTGTATGTGTTTGTACAGCACCTGGCACTGACTGGAGGGTAAGGGGGGGCTCTCTATGCTACTGTCATGCAAATAATTAAGAACAAGAAATGGGCTGTAGTTCTAGCTGCGTTTGTGACTTACAGAGTCATTGTGTCTGCAGCGGGTAGATTTTGTTACAGCTGGACTCCTGGGTCCTATGGCTGCCTCTGCCACAAAGCCGCAGTACCTAAAGACATGATGCCAAAGCAAAAAGCATTTGAGCGCGGTAATGTGTCTTTGGGATACATAAGGATAGACTCAAATCCCTTCCCCCCAAACACTTTGGCTGCTTGTTTTTTCCATTTGAAAAATCTGGTCCTCGATTCTCACCCCTTGTTGGCGGGGTCTTTGAAAGACCTGAACAACGATGGTACACGAGGCTGTAACTAGCACCGGGAGAAAAAGACCAATTCTTTTTCGGTGGGAAATTTTTTTCCACCCCAAAAAAATTTCCCACGGAAATTGTTCGTTTTTTCAACAAAAATCCAGAATGAAAAAACTTTCTGTCTTTGAAAACCATTGTCAGGAAAAATGTTCAGGTTTCATTTCAGGAGTGTTTTGATCAAAATGAAGATTTTCCATGAACAATTTCATCGCGGGGAGGGGATGGTTTGGATGGAAAAAAATGGCATCTCCAGTTGTAGCCCCAGCTCAGTTCACCATCCCTGTAACTGAGGAAGCAAGGGATGCTGGTGCCAAATTGTAAGGTGCAGGGAACTAATGCTGGTGTTAGACCCACCTGGGAAATCGCTATTCAATGGTACCTGACCAAGGTTGCTCAGCGAAGGGCAAGGTTCTACCTCTGGCTCTCTCATGGGCAATGAGGAGGCCATGTCATTGACACAGACGAATTCTGGCTGAGTCAGCTTTTCCTTCTCTGGGCTCCGCCATCTTTGCAGAGGCAGATTTTGTACATTACAAAGAAACAGGGCAAAGCCAAACATTTGGGTGTGCTTTTTTGCTCCCTTTAACCTCCCCATGACTCTGTTCCCCATCTGCCAAGCGAGCTAGTCGGACCTGTCGCACTGGATTGTTGGGAAGCTTAATTAGCTGGTGTAGTGCGCTTTGAAAGCCTTGGCTGAAAGGTGCCGTGGAAGGGTAGAGCTTTATTATAGTTGCTCCTTCTTCTGACCCCAGTGTCCTGTTCTTACTCTAGTATTGTCCCTCCGGCAAGCGGTAGAAGGTGTCTGGGGCCTTTCAGGTTCAGCTTCCCAATAGAGGGAATCAGTGACATGGAGCTGGGGTCGATTCTAAATGTGACTGGCCGGAACAGAGCTGGTCAAAAAGCATAGCGGGCAAACCCTTCTCCCAGGAAACTCAGCTCAACTCTAACACCTGCTTCCCAGGGAGCAACTCTGCCTCAAGAGTTGACTCTAATCAGAGCCCAGAGAGCCAACTCTCTTGCTGCTCCCACAACCTTATCTAACCAAAAATGTACAATACCACAAGCATTTCATCCAAGACTAAAAACTTGTTTGCACACTAAGAAAAAAGAACTTGGAAGACTGTATGTAACAGCAGGCATCACCGGGTGGCGCTATAACATTACTGTTCTACTTGATGTCAACGGTGAATGGGGAATTGACAATGTGATAGACAATATGTGGCTAGAATTGGTCCTTAATATGAACCTTAATTTCAGGTCTGGACTGGTTAAAAGCTCTCTGGAAATGGATGAAAGCCACTTAATCCTGTCTTTCTAGTGAGAAGGGGGAGGGGGGGAAAAGTACTCTTTGTATTTCCCTGTGTATATTCCTGAACTGTGGATTGTCATAATTACATAACAGAAATTAATGCAAACATCCAATCCATCTCCCTGCCACTGCAGGATCACCCTCCCCCCGTCTGTTTTCTGATTATTAGTTATTAGTAGGGTTAGGGTTATTAATAGATCCCCATAAGAAAGGCACAATGGGATACAGTGGTGGAAGCTGAAGTGTTACAAATTCAACCTGGTAAGAAGGCGCACGTTTTTCATCATGGTGTAATTAACCATTGGAATCATTTACCTAGGAATGTGGTGGATCCTTGCACTCTTTAAATTGAGGATAGATGTCTTGCTAAAAGAGATGCTGTGTTCCCAGCTCTGCCAATGACACATGGTGTGAGCAAGGGTAAGTCATTTAATGCTACCATGCCTCAGTTTCCCCATCTGTAAAATGGAGAGAGTTAAACTACGTTAAATTACTTAGACAAGTTAGATGTCTTCATGTCACCAGGGCCTGATGAAATACATCCTCGAATACTCAAGGATCTGACTGAGGAGATATCTGAGCCATTAGCGATTATCTTCGAAAAGTCATGGAAGATGGGAGAGATTCCAGAGGACTGGGAAAGAGCAAATATAGTGCTAATATATAAAAAAGGAAAATAAGGACAACCTGGGGAATTACAGACCAGTCAGCTTAACTTCTGTACCCGGAAAGATAATGGAGCAAAATAATTAAACAAGCAATTTGCAAACACCTAGAAGATAATAAGGTGATAAGTGACAGTCATCATGGATTTGTCAAGAACAAAGTGTGTCAAACCAACCTGATAGCTTTCTTTCACAGGGTAACAAGCCTTGTGGATAGGGGGAAGCAGTAGATGTGGTATATCTTCACTTTAGTAAGACTTTTGATACTGTCTCACATGATTTTCTCATAAACAAACCAGGGAAATGAAACCTAGATGGAGCTACTATAAGGTGGGTGCAGAACTGGTTGGAAAACTGTTCCCAGAGAGTAGTTATCAGTGGTTCACAGTCAAGCGGGAAGGGCACATTGAGTGAGGTCCTGCACGGATCAGTTCTGGCTCTGGTTCTGTTCAATATCTTCATCAATGAGTTAGATAATGGCATGGAGAGTTCACATATAGAATTTGCGGACAATACCAAGCTGGGAGGGGTTGCAAGTGCTTTGCAGGATAGGATTATAATTCAAAATGATCTGGACAAACTGGAGAAATGGTCTGAAGTAAATAGGATGAAATTCAATAAGGACAAATGCAAAGTTGGCAGCTGGTATCAAGCGGAGTGCCCCAAGGGTCGGTCCTGGGGCCGGTTTTGTTCAATATCTTTATTAATCATCTGGAGGATGGCGTGGACTGCACTCTCAGCAAATTTGCAGATGACACTAAACTGGGAGGAGTGGTAGATACGCTGGAGGGTAGGGATAGGATACAGAGGGACCTAGACAAATTAGAGGATTGGGCCAAAAGAAATCTGATGAGGTTCAACAAGGACAAGTGCAGAGTCCTGCACTTAGGAAGGAAGATTCCCATTCACTGTTACAGACTAGGGACCGAGTGGCTAGGCAGCAGTTCTGCAGAAAAGGACCTAGGGGTTACAGTGGACAAGAAGCTGGATATGAGTCAACAGTGTGCCCTTGTTGCCAAGAAGGTTAACGGCATTTTGGGCTGTATAAGTAGGGGCATTGCCAGCAGATCGAGGGACGTGATCATTCCCCTCTATTCGGCATTGGTGAGGCCTCATCTGGAGTACTCTGTCCAGTTATGGGCCCCACACTACAAGAAGGATGTGGAAAAATTGGAAAGAGTCCAGAGAAGGGCAACAAAAATGATTAAGGGGCTGGAGCACATAACTTATGAGGAGAGGCTGCGGGAACTGGGATTGTTTAGTCTGCAGAAGAGAAGAATGAGGGGGGATTCGATAGCTGCTTTCCAAAGAGGATGGATCTAGACTGTTCTCAATGGTACCAGATGATAGAACAAGGAGTAATGGTCTCAAGTTGCAGTGGGGGAGGTTTAGGGTGGATATTAGGAAAAACTTTTTCACTAGGAGGGGGGTGAAGCACTGGAATGGGTTACCTAGGGAGGTGGTAGAATCTCCTTCCTTAGAGGTTTTTAAGGTCAGGCTGAACAAAGCCCTGGCTGGGATGATTTAGTTGGGGATTGGTCCTGCTTTGAGCAGGGGATTGGACTAGATGACCTCCTGAGGTCCCTTCCAACCCTATGATTCTATGAAAGTACTCCACTTAGGAAGGAAGAATCAGTTGCGCACATACAAAATGGGAAACGACTGCGTAGGAAGGAGTACTGCGAAAAGGGATCTGGGGGTCATAATGGATCACAAGCTAAATATGAGTCAACAGTGTAATAATGTTGCAAAAAAAGGAAACATAATTCTGGGATGTATTAGCAGGAGAGTTGTAAACAAGACACGAGAATAATTCTTCCACTCTACTCTGCGCTAATAAGTCCTCAACTGAAGTATTGTGTCCAGTTCTGGGTGCTACATTTCAGGAACGATGTGGACAAGTTGGAGAATTTCCAGAGAAGAGCAACAAAAATTATTAAAGGTCTAGAAAACATGACCTGTGAGGGAAGATTGAAAAAATTGGGTTTGTTTAGCCTAGAGAAGAGAAGACTGAGAGGGGACATAACAGTTTTAAAGTACATAAAAGGTTGCTACAAAGAGGGAGAAAAAATTTTCTCCTTAACCTCTAAAGATAGGACAAGAAGCAATGGGCTTAAATTGCAGCAAGGGAGGTTTAGGTTGGACATTAGGAAAAACTTTGTAACTGTCAGCATGGTTAAGCACTGGAATAAATTGCCAAGGGAGGTTGTGGAATCTCCATCATTAGAGACTTTTAAGAGCAGGTTAGACAAACACCTGTCAGGGATGGTCTAGAAGATAATACTTAGTCCTGTGGTGCAGGGGACCAGACGAGATCACCACTCGAGGTCCTACAATTCTGTGCTCCTGCCTTGCTGTGGGGTTTAATTAGTTAACGTTTGCAATGAGATTTGAGATATTGGATGCAAAGTTCTGTATTATTGCTATTCTACAGTCTGTGACAACAAAGCGGAGACCGGCATAGGCAGGGCATACTTTGTACTCAAGTAACAGGGTTCACAGGTCTTTGGAAAGTTATAAGAACGACGTCTCGGGTTTGTGGCTGTGCTTGGTGACTGAATCCTGGTTACATTGGTAATGGACAGAGAACAGGAAGCTTGGACCGCGGGCTCAGTGTGGGGTTAGGCTGTTTTGTTTTCCTCGGAAGCCTCAGTCATTGGCTACCAAGTCAGAAGAGGGGAGGATGGACCTTGTAGGCTGAGCTGGGATCAGAACAATATGAGCATGTGCACTAGGCCTAACAACTAGAGCTGATTGGAAAATGGGGTTTTCTTCCCGCAGAAAAAATCGAGTTTAGCAAAACATCAAAATTTAAATTTTTTTTGGCTGAAAACCAAAATATTTTTATTCAAAATGCTGCTGCGGTGCCTCCTGGGAGTTATAATCTGGATGCCTCATGCTCCCATTCTCCCCTCCGAGTCAGACTCCCTGGTCGGATGCATCTCCCCCGGATTCACCGCTTGGTGAAGGGTGGCGGTGCATCGCCATGGTGGATCCTGACTGAATTGTTGACCAGCCCTCATAACAACTTGTCCCACTAATGTGATCGCGATTAACTTGGCAGTTAGCATTTCACAGGGCTCTCTGTGCATCCTTGTCTAGATTACAAGCGATGCTAGTATAGAGTGCAAGAAGCCTGCAGTGGTAGAGAAATCTGGCAAGTTCCCTGTGGCTTAGTAGTTACACGAGCCCTTCAGCATACGGAGGAGCTGAGCTGCTTTTTAGGAACTCCCAGGAGTCTTTGTAACAATGTATTGTGGTTCTTACCAGCACCCTTCATAGCACACACAGGCAAATGTGTGAGTGTGCCTGATCCACCTACTAGCACTAGGTCTCTTTCATCGCCCTTTGCTGGGTCCGGGATTCACACAGCATTGTCCATTGTCATCACCAGCAGCTACCGAAAGTAGCTGTGTTTCGACTAGGGGCCCATTGACACTGGGTTCTATTCCTGCTGGGTGACCTTGGGCACATCCCCTCTCTGCGCCGCCGTTTCCCCATCTCTAAAATGAGGGGCAATGAAACTGAGCTCCTGTGCCAAACACGTGGGGATGTACTGATGAAAAATGCTGTAGAAGAGATAGGGATTATTATTAATGTACAATACGAGTTGTGAAGAGAGGCTGATGGACTCAGGAGATGGCGGCCGCTCCGGGAAATATCTCCGCCTCTGAGCTGAACAGGGTTGGGAATGACCCAAACATTGTTACCGATCAATGGCTGTTTGGTGGCCTGTGAGGAATGAGTTGATGGTCACTGCCCTTGGCTAGCAGGAGTTCCCCATTATAGCTGGCCACCTTATTCATCTCAGTGCAGAAGCCAAGGGTTGAATGGGCCATGGAGACTGAATGCTGATAGAAGGCCCCTCCAGATCAAGGAGGCTGCTGTAGGAGGAAGTTAACTTTGTGGCTAAATCCAGGGCTTCAAGGATGTCCAATAGACTTGCCCACTTAAGCAATAACCAAAGGAATAACCGTTACTGGTCAAGACAATAGCAGACCAGCATGTTTGTTCACTCAATCCTTGCAATGGATCAGCCCTAGCAGCAACCAGCCTCACTACTCCTTTGCTCTTTGAATAGTCCATCCAAACATCTCTCCCCCTCGCCGTCTCCTGCAACGCTCCGGAGCTGCCTCTGAGCGTCTCGTCCTCACCGAGGCGTGGATCAGGTAAACGAGGGGAGATCTATTTGAGTCTGCCCTTGACTTCGAGGGGAACCAGCTCTGATCTCTTTGGTGATGTTCTGAAGGCTTTTGAATCTCCAGCGCTCGCCTGGTTTGCGGGCCATGGCTGATCTCGCCGGGCTGCCTTTGGAAGGAGAAATGAGCAAGTCTAGGGAGCGTTACATTTTAGAGGTCCCCAAATGTCCGACGCTGAACAGACACTTCTTCCCAGCCTGGCATCTCTTCTCCAGAGAGACTTTCTCCCCTGCCCCTGGATAAACTTTTCTCCTCCCAACTTCCAGGTCCTTAATCTTCCTCCCAGGGCCGGCTCCAGGGTTTTTGCTGCCCCAAGCAGAAAAAAAAAAAATCTGCTCTACCGCTGCTGCTTCAGTGTTCGGTGGCAATTCAGCAGCTGGTCCTTCGCTCCAAGAGGGAGTGAGGGACCTGCCACCCAAGAGCCGGACGTGCCGCCCCTTCCCATTGGCCGCCCCAAGCACCTGCTTACTGGGCTGATGCCTGGAGCCGGCCCTGCTTCCTCCTGCGGTAGCCAGTTAGTCCCATTGAACAAGAAACGCATGCCACCCTTGGAGAAGGCCCCTCCTGCCTTCTCCTGTTCGGGTTGCTTAGCAGCAACAGCAGGAGATCGAAATGTTTCATCCAGCCATGTTCGCTGGCCTCCCCCCAGCTGGGCTTTGTCTGTCACTGTCCGTGCGCTCCTATCGCAGTGAGTGTCCAGCCGGCGAAAGGGCAAAGTGTTCTGGAGCTAATAACGCTGCCATCGGATTGCTGCTCCGACATTGACCCAGCGTCACGGCTGCTCTTCCGAGCAGCGCCGGCTCCAGGGTTTTTGCTGCCCCAGGCAGCAAAAAAAAAAAAAAATTTGCGGCGGCAATTCGGCGGGAGGTCCTTCGCTCCGAGCGGGAGTGAGGGACCCTCCGCCGAATTGCCGCCGAATCGCTGGACGTGCCGCCCCTCTCCCGAGTGGCCGCCCCAAGCACCTGCTTGGTCAGCTGGTGCCTGGAGCCGGCCCTGCTTCCGAGTGCGGAAAACAATCCTGTCCATTGTGGTGTCAACCCAGATGTACAGGGCTTTCACCATGGCTGCTGTCCCCCCTCCTCTTCCCCCGCCTCAGCCCCTGTCCTACTGTCACTGTGGGAGATCGACGTGGTGGGATGCATGGAAATTGCCCTGCCCTGCGACGTCCCCTCACACGGAAAACAACCTCATTTGTCAGTACTCCTCTCTCTCTCCCTTCCACAGTCTGCCCCTCAGGGCCCAGAGTGGGAGGCTCCCAAGGGGACGTGTCGCACCATGCAATGCTCTTGTGTTGTCTCCTGCAGATTGTGGCCAACTGGTTTTTGCGTCGGCTCCTCCAGACTTCGGGGATTTTCAAAGCTCGAGAGAAACGGCAAGGATGTGTTGTTTCATTGATCAGTGAGTGCGGGGAATGGAAGCGACAGCTCATCCTCTCAGCTGACGCCCTGCCTGCATCCTCGGGTTCCTTTCTGGCAGTCATAAAGCTGTCCTGGGCAGGCTCCTCTTTACGTTTACAAACCCTGCCCTAGCTGGGTGCGCCCGAGGGCTCGCCAGATGTGCTGTCTGCAGATGTGGCACCACCGGGAGCCAGGGCTGTGACTTTGGAGAGCCTTCAGGCCTTGAAGCCCAAGACTCAGGTCCCCCTAAATGGTCACCGCCAGGAACAGATGTGTCTTGCAGAGAGCTCTGCGGGTGAACAGATGCAGGCTCTGGAGGAACAAGGTAGAAGACAGCTCTGGGGTAATAGACCCCCTCCCAGCAGCACTCCTGTCCTTAGCACCCTCCTTTGTCACCCCGGGGCTGCCCGCATGAGGCCTCTTCCGCAGGAGCTATTGGGGGTCTCAGCTGGGTAGAGAAGCATCCAGCCTCTCAGGCAATCCTGGCTCAGCCCATGACGCGTAAAGGACTTTCCATTAATGTTTGATATCACGCGGAAACAGCTGGTTCCAGGGCAAGTGACAAACACGCTTGTCCTAGCAGATGCTTGGATCCCATGTCTCTTATGTGAGGCTTGGGCCCCAAACGGCGCTAACCAAATGTTTACTGAAGAAATAACAGCCACGAATGTGGAATGATATTTACAAGTTGTTCTTTTCCTAATGCTGCTGGAGAGATGCGTATTAAATTGGTTCTTAGGATGCGTATGACACTACAGGGAGCCGGCTATAATAAGGCACTGTGATCATAAAAACCAGCTTCACACGCTCATAAAGGAATCTGACTCTCTCCAGAGTTTGTCACCAGGGACTATGCATTGGATTTTTTTTTTTAATCCATGACTATACTATTTCATGAGATGGCTGCATCTGATGGAGGTCTCTTAGTTACAGTCAAAGCTGAAGAAAACTCGTCGGCCCAGACTCTGAGCTGAGCTGCTCAGGCATGGGGAGTAAAGGTCTTTGCATACCATCTTTGCAGCCTCCCTACATTTGGTAGGTGCCTGGGCACTTTCTGGTGTATGGTATATGTCTGAGCAGCCCCAAGGGCTTCACAAACATCAGTGAAGTAAGACTCAAAACCTCCTTGGGAGGTTGGCAATGTTATCTCCATTTTATAGGTGGGGAAACTGAGGCACAATTGCCCCACAGGTCACCCAGTAGGTCTGTGTTGAGGACGGAAATAGGATCCAAAGGCCATTGGTGGCAGTGGGGAGTTTTTCTACTCATATCACTGGGCTGTGGATCAGGTCCTAAGTCCCCGGGCTCCCAGCCCTTGCCATAGCAATATGCCCCTCCGCCCTCTCTTAACCTCTGTGCCTTGAATAGACTGAAACAGACAGAGCTTGACAGACAGACTGAAACAGACAGAGTATCGCTCACTGTGTCTCATTGATGAGGGGGATATCAGAACTGGAGGAGGACCTAAAATAATGTCAGCTCTGTTTGTGCTCCTTTTGGGTCTGTTCCCCCTCCCCTCAAGACTCTAGTGAATAAGTTTTCCAGCAAGCCTGTTGGGAGAAGCAAAGAAATCCAAGTGATTGTACAAGAATCTTCATGGAAAGTGTTTGCCTTTGAATCCTGATTGGTTGAGCTTAATTTACAATCAAGCAACAAAAACAAATACCATGGGATCTGCTTATCCAATAGGAATAACCACATCTGCTTGGATTTTGAATACTGGCCTCAACGTGCTTTTAAAATCTATAGCTCAAGGGGTATTTGAATAACAAGCAAAGGCGAGAAGATGCTCCTGGATAAATTCATCAATGGAAAAAGAGGCTACATTGATCAAAATAGGGCAGTTGCTATGCATTATGGGCATGACTCCCATTGACTTCATGGAACAGGCCATACTCACTCAGCTTGCGTGTGTATGTAGAATGTTAGGATGTAGGCCAGTTTGTTAGCCTGAGATAGAATTATGAGTTTGATTTTTGATACTTTAATATTTTTACTAATATGTGAGAACAAAGACACCGTGTTGCATTTCCCACAACCAGAAGGGGCTTTTAGCACAATGAGAAAAGATAAGTTTGATGCCTCGCCTGCCTCACACTGGGCTCTCAGGGGTTAATAGAGCCCTAGGGAGGCTGTGCACGAGACAGCCAATCAAAGAAGGGCTGAAGGGAGCAGCCAATCAGGGCCAAGCAGGCCCATATGAAAAGGGAGCTGCAGGGCAGAGGAAGGCAGTTCTCTGCTGGGAGCCCAGGGAGGAAGGACTGTGTCTCTGGAGGGCTGAGAGATCTGCCAGCACCCTGGACAGAGCAGTGCTGCTAGCAGGGACCGGGGAAGCGAGAGACAGCTCCTGGCTGGCTGCCGGGGTTTGCAGACTGAGGCCCTGAGGCAAGGGTAAAGAGGATGCTGGAGTCATGAGGAAGTGGCCAGAGAATTCGGTCCAGTAGGCACTAAGGGAAGTGGCTGAACAGCAGATTGCAGGTCCCCCGGAATGGGGGAGCACAGTGTGTGACATGTCCGGAGGGCTGTGTCGCTGAAGTGGATGTCGCGGTCCTTGGAGAGACATGGATCCTAGAGCAGGCGTGACGGTGGTGAGGCACCACCTGAAGAGGGTGCACTAACACGCAGAGCTAATTCCCAAGACAGGCAGCAGGAGGTGCCAGAGAGGTGAGTGAAGCGCATTACAATAAGAAATCGAGCTAAAGTGTTGCTGGGTATTGTGGGAGTTTAATATACGAGTGTACACTTGAAGACTCTCAAGCAACCAGTCGGGAGGGGCAAGGGGGGATGGGCGGGAGCCATAAGAAACATGAAAAGCCTGGCCTTGGACACAACCTCACATCCTCACAACCTCCAAAATGGAACATGACCATAAATTGTAAGAGGCGGTGCCAACGGCGTGCACTACAGGTATAATTATGCCTTCTAAGAAAGAGGAGGGGGAACAGGGAGATGGGTAAAGCTCTGTGGTGTACAGAGCTATGGATAGGCTTGCTTGATTAACCCCGATAATCATCGTTTTGCCTGCACTTCGGACTTATGGTCTTCTGCTTTCTGTCTGTGTGGCAAGAACCAGGGGAAGGGCGAAGGGAAAGCCCTTAACATGGAATCCTAGACTAACAGACTCATTGGAGTTAGAGAAGGAGATCTACAGAATTAGATGATCTGGTCCCTTTGCCCACTAGTGCAGGATTGTTCCCCTGGGAGATATTTCTAGGATCATGCCCAGTCTAGTTTTAGACATTTCAAATCTTGGAAGATTATTCCACAATGGGCTTTATCTCAGGCTCGGGAACTTCTACCCAGCCTAAATTGTCCTTTCCTTCCTTCATTCCGTTTCTGATAGTTCCACTGCCCCCCGCGTGCCACTAAATGTTACTCTAGATTAATCCTGTTCCTCTGTGGGGCTTACACCCTTCGGATATTGGTTGACTGACCTTGTCCTGCCGTTTCAGTGGGACTTTCACAAGCTCTGAGTCTTTGCCAAGCTCCGCTCCCATTGGAGTCAGTGAGGACTTTTGGAACAATCCCATTCTCGTCGCTCAGCTGAGCTCTATAGAGACAGCTCTCTGGTTCCAGAGTTCCCTCTGGCTGCCTGATCAGCTCAGCTTTTCTGAAACTCCCGCTCATCCATTGAGCTCTTCAGTCTTGTTGCTCCGAGTCCGCGTCCCAGCTTAGATTGAAGTTGGGAACTGCCTGGCCATGGGGCTCTTGGATGATCTGGAGGGGAAAGCTTCCTGTGCCTTACCTCTTTCTGATTCTTTCACCCTCTCCCATCTCAACCGGCGAACAAGCCTATTTCCCAATAATGCCCTAAACCTATTCAAATTACGCAATGGTGGATGAATAATTTCATTCTATTACCATTAGCGGGGATTGATTCTGCACCATCTGCCGTGGCATATGCTGTTCACACAACACACGGCCCGCACTGATGAGAGGCTGAAATTAGATCCGTGGGTAGACGAGCTTCATTAAGAAACCGTCACCAGAAGCCCTGGGATCCTAGGGACGTGTGAAGATGCCCATCACCTCCCTGGCATTCGGGAGACCGTGGAGAGGACTCAAAAGAGCATCCCGGTGCAGCTGGTCAGACTCTGGAAACTGACGAATCAAGGGAGGGGTGATGTTCGACAGAGCGAGCCTGGAATGCAGCAGATTGCAGCGCGCGGAGATGGGAAGATGGGCCAGAGCTGAAAATCCTGCTCGGTAACGGCTGCAATCAGAATGGAGCTCGCATGAAAGGAGCACGTGTCACACTGCGCGCAGGCAGGAAAGAGTAAATACTCATCACTGACTGTAGCCCTTGAGCAAGGGAAAGGGTTATCGGCACATTCTGTATCTGGCTTACTGTATCTCTTGCACATGGGCAGCGGGTATAATGGGCCAGGGGAGGCTTAGCCTGGTGCCGCCTACATGCCGCTGGATACCTGGGCTGTGGTGGCCCCACCTGTGCTCTGCCTCTTCCCTGAGGCCCCCACCGCCCACTGCTGCCTGGTGAGTCCCTCCTTGCTCCTCTCCTCCCCTCCATTCCCCCCCCCCCCGGAGATCCCCAATGCTCGCTGTGTCCCTCCTCTCCTCCACCCCGTCCCCCACCAGGCCCCCACCACCCTGTGTCCTCCCCTCCCCCACCAGGCCCCCACTGCCCCGCATGCCTCCCCCACTGCCCCGTGTCCCTCCTATCCTTCCACCCCTTTCCCATGAGGCCTCCACTGCCCCATGTCCCTCCTCAACCCTCCTCCTCTGTGAGGCCTCACCACCACCCTCCATGTCCCTCCTATCCTCCCCCCACCCCCACCAGGCCTCCACTGCCCTGTGTCCTTCCCTCCCCTCCCCCACCAGGCCCCCACCGCCCCGTGTCCCTCCTATCCCTCCCCCCCCTTTCCCATGAGGCCTCCACTGCCCCATGTCCCTCCTCAACCCCTCTTCTCAGTGAGGCCCCCACCACCTGCCACATCCCTCCTATCCTCCCCCCCCCCCCCCCCCGCCCCCCCCCCCCCCCCCCCCCCCCCCCCCCCCCCCCCCCCCCCCCCCCCNCAATGCGCAGCAGCAGTCAGAAAAGCGAACAGAATGTTCAGAGCCATTAGGAAAGGGAGAGATAATCAGACAGAAAACAGTATAATGCCACGATATAAATCCATGGTACGCCCACACCTTGAATACTGCGGGCAGTTCTGGTCGCCCCACCTCAAAAAAGATGTATTAGAAATGGAAAAGGTACAGAGAAGGGCAACAAAAATGATTAAGGGTATGGAACAGCTTCCATGTGAGGAAAGATTAAAAAGACTGGGACTGTTTAGCTTGGAAAAGAGACGACTAAGGGGGGGATATGATAGAGGTCTATAAAATCATGACGGGTGTGGAGAAAGTGAATAAGGAAGTGTGATTTACCCATACACATAACACAGGAACCAGGGGTCACTCAATGAAATTAATAGGCAGCAGGTTTAAAGCAAAGAAGAGGACATATTTCTTCACACAACGCACAGGCGACCTGTGGAACTCCTTGCCAGGGGATGCTGTGAAGGCCAAGAGTATAACTGAGTTCAAACAAGAATTAGATCAGTTCATGGAGGATAGGTCCATCAATGGCTATTAGCCAGAATGGCAGGAATGGTGTCCCTAGCCTCTGTTTGCCAGAAGCTGGGAATGGGCGACAGGGGATGGATCACTTGGTGATTCCCTGTTCTGTTCATTCCCTCTGGGGCACCTGGCATTGGCCACTGTCAGAAGACAGGAGACTGGGCTAGATGGACCTTTGGTCTGACCCAGTATGACCGTCCTTACGTTCTTTGCCACAGTGAAACACAAAGTGGAGTCAGGACGTACCTTATCCACCAAGCAGCATTTCAGTACTAGAACCAGCACGCTCCGCGACACTGGCTCAAAGTTATCTCTGCCAACAGACAGCGAGCGCTCAGGGAAGTCACAGCAGGAGCAAAAAAAACCCTGAAGCAGCCCCCATCCCCCTTCATCAGACATCTAGAGCGAGGCAAACCTGGGGCTGTCGCCGTGTGCCGTGATCAGTGGCGCAGCGTGTGGTTTGCCGGGAAGCGATGCCGTCGCAGGAAGTGTCTGCTGCTTTTGATTTGCAGGCGCTTCTCGGCAGGGATCATCTCTCCGCTGTACATAGTGACACCGCGAGCACTCTTATAATGAACCGGAGAGACGGGCTATTGTTTTTCAGAGCTCAGCCCTGGGAAGAAAGCTCTCGGAAATGTCTGGACCCAAACGCAGAACCGAGTCAGCAGGGAAACGCATTGGGCTTCGTTCTGAACGGACCCCAAAATCCTGAGGTTAAAAAGTTTGACGCGAGTGCAAATATCGGTGTGAAAAACGGGGATGCAGAGCTTGGTCTCCTGGGCGGCGCAGAGCTGCTGAAATAGCTCTACGCCCCTTTCCTGTGCCACCTCTGCTGGGTGGCCTATCGGGGCCTGTCGCAGCTGCAGCATAAACCAGAGCGGCTGCAATTTATGCCCCGGGCCAGGCAGTCTCCTTGGCTGCCTGAGAATTAGGTGTATTCCTTAGAGCTGAGTCCTGTCTCTCTTCTAGCACGAAGGACACCAGGAATTGAACTGTCCACTCAGCATTACACGGAGAACCACCCAATTCATTTCACACACGCCACCGAAGGACTCATCAGATCTCATTAAAGGCTTCTGGTCACAGCTGGATTGGAAGTGGCCACCTATCTTTGGTACTTCTCCGGCCCCATTACCCTAGTAGCCGAATGTCTCACCACATCTTTACTGTATTTCCCCTCCTAGCACCCGGTGAGGCAGGGCAGTGCTATTATCCCCATTTTGTAGTTGGGGAAACTGAGGCACAGAGCGACTAAGGGCTAGATTCACAAAGGGACGGTCACTTTAGGCACTTCGGTCCTAGATTTAGGCAGTCACTATTCACAACCTCCCCAGTCAGCTGCTGCCTCACACTGTAGGCGCCTTAAACTCACTCGGCGCCTACATTTTTGCAGGAAAAGTTCCTTAGGCGCCTATGTCTTTACCTGTGAGCACGCGCGGGCACTGCTGTCTTCCTCAAGTCGTCCAGACGCCTAAGCCCGGTGCATAAACGGCGGGAAGATAAGTGTTCCTCCATGCAGCTCGCTGCAGGGCCTGATCCAGTGGGCCTGCTCTGAGCACACCTAACGCTACACAAAATGGCTCGGGACGGGGGTGCTCCCTCATAGCGTATAGCTCAGTGGTTAGCGTACTCATCCAGGATGTGGGAGACCCCCAGTTCAAATCCCTGCTCTGCCTGCTGCACAGAAGGGATTTGAACAGGGATCTGCTACCTCCCAGGTGTGTCTCCCTCTCCCCCACCTCCGGTTTCTGCCTAACTCCAAAAGAGGATTCACAGCCGAGAATCCTAAGCAGAGATTGATGCCTCCCTCCAGCCTGGAGTGCGGCACCCAACTCCCATGGGACACACCTGTCTCCTTGGCATCTCCCATGGGTGAGCAGCCACCTAGCGTGCTGTGTTTTGTGAACCGCATTCTTAGGCGCCTGTCTCCCTCCGTTCCTCATCTAGGAAGCCTGAGCACCTGACTCCGGCTTTGTGACTCCCAGGGATTTGCTAGGCCCCTCACAACTAGGGGTGGTGACGCTCAGCGTTGGAATCCCGCGTTGGAATCCCTAATCCCTAAGTGACTCCCCCAAGGTCGCACTGGAAGTCTGTGGCAGAGCCGGAACTTGAACTGAGGTCTCCCCAGTGCCCTAACCAGTGGGCCACCCACCTCTGCCTAGAGGTGAAAGTCTCCCTGTCCCATCGCAGACCCCTGTAAGAGGCTGTTCCTGCCATTCCACTTTGCTCCCTTTCTCCTCTCCGACCCCGTTATTGTTCAGCACTGAAAAGCCCTTCGCTCAGGCACTCATGCAGTGTTAATTTTGACTAATAGATGCCTTCCAGCCTCAGAAGTAACAGCTGCTGCGTGTGCAGAGCTGGGACAGCATCATCTTCCTACAGCTCCAACGGTGGGACACGTCGGTCCACTCCACTATTCAAGAGACTGGAGGGAGGACGTTCAAAAGACAGATATTCAAGTCCGCTCCTGGGATAGCAATCCAGGCCAGAGTTTACATTGGTATTAGCCCTGCACTCTGCTACAGGCTACAGCATACAGCGGAAACTGAGTCTGAGCGTCATCAGTGGCCCTGAAGACCTGGAATGTAGATCAGAGATGGGCCGGAGGTGTAAAGTCCGGAACCGGATTATGATCAGGATCTGGATTTTAAACCCTATGAAGGCTGGGGATGTTCAGAGCTGGAGTTTCTGCTCCATCCATTACAGAGGGATGAACTGCAAAGTTTGGGGCTGGACTGCGGTGCTGTTGGAGGGTGTTTGGGTGAAGGGATTTGGGTCAGACCCATCTCTCATGACAAAGAGAATATACGGTTGCTGAGGACCAAATGGTCTACTCAGGGGGGACTGGCTCATATGTGTACACAGACACACTGCCCTCTCCTGGATGGAATCAACTGTGTGTCACAGCCTCTATACTGTTACTAGCTGCTGGAGATTCTCCTTTAGCTCACGTGTCAAGGGCCTGGGCTTTCTGGTCTCTGTTTCCTGTTGCTGTGAAGCAAATCGTGGCCACAGTATACTGCAAAGCATCCACTGGGAAACGCTACTATTATTTATCTTCCAGTAGCACCAAGAGGTCCCAGATGAAATCAGGGCCCCATTGCGCCAGGCGCTGTACGGACACACATTAAGAGACAGTCCCTGCCCTAAAGAGCCTGAGATCTAAATAGATCAAGACAAAGAGGGGGAGGGAAACACAAGCAAAGTGACTTGCTCGTGTTCGCACCGCAGAGCTGGGGACACAAGCTAGGGCTCCTGGCTCTTTCTCCAAGGCCCTGGCCGTAGGATCAAACTGCCTCTCTGCTACAAGCACTAGCTGGCCTGCGACGTGTTACTCTACGTGTGTGTGTTTTTTGTTCATAGACATGATTTTAAAAGAACTATTTTGCAAAAAAACTGAAAACAAGCCCCAAAGTGTCTAAAGGCCGGTGGGAGGGACGCTAGCTTTGAAGGGTAAAAGGGGATAATACATGCAAATGCTGCCTGCTCTTTCTTCCCTGGGGGTGTGGGGCAGGCGGGGAATCTTCCTCCGGTGCCAGGAGCCAGGTTGAGGTAGGGAATTGTAATTTACTTCCCCTTGCACCACTTCCCGCAAATCAATCGAGCGAGTCTAATCCCATCTGTTCCGATCTATTGATCTAGCTGTCTCTCCTCTGCCTCCTTTACTGACGGGGTGGTCGACACCATAGCGTCTGGTGTATTTTCTCAGCACATTTCGTACACGGAGGGGTTGGGGTCTCTCATTAGGGGAACTGGCCCGGGAAAATGCAGCCGGATGTGTGAAATGCAGTGTCTCCTCCCCTAGCTTTGGGCAGCTCTCAGTTGTGGGAAGAAGTGGAGCATCCCATCCCATTTCTTTTCCTATTCGAGGTTCCCGCTGTCTTCACCGTCTCCTGGGGCTATCACAGGGGAGCACAGGGCTGGCAGAGAGAGCCTGGAGGAGTCACCTTGGCAGACAATGGGCCGGGGGCAACAGGGATGAAAGGCCAAGTAGCCTGTTGACACTCACCCTGGCCGGCCAATCGACACTAATTGATTATGTAAATTGTTCCAGCCATCTGGATGTCAAGAACGCTGAAAGCCAGGAGATAAATTTGCTTGGATCATCTTATGCTATGAATCCAAAGGCTTAGACTAGCTAATTAATAACAACAAAGAGAAAGATCATCAAAGCAATCCCCTTAATTAACTAATTCCTAATCAGTTGGGATTAGGGATTGAATGGTGGGAACCACACTGCATGAGGTACCTCCTCATGTGCAACGCCATCCTCTGGGGACCCTTCCATTTGCCTCCGCTCTCTGTGACCCTGAGCTGCACCTCCACGTCCCCTGGTCTCCTGCCCAGGAACTGGCCCCGCACCTCAACCCTCTCAGGTCGGGGTGCCGGCAGGAGCGCAGAGAGAGGCTCATGTGGTCATCACTTTATTAGTACAGTAACCCAGAAGTCATTCGTGCCGCCAAACCCCTCTTGCCCGGCCATTAGTCGCTTGCTTCCTCCAGGCTGGGACGTTCTTCTCATGAAGACGTGGAGAGCTTGTATTGACACGATTGGTATTTATCAGCCTGCGGTTCCCTAGCTGTCCTTGTGGGTCAAAGCCCTGCTTTCCAAGATGGAGGGTGAGCTTCAGGGTACAGCAGCGAATCTCAGAGTCCGGTCAACTGACTCAGGCTCGTGCTACAGGGCTAAAAACAGCAGCGTAGCCGCTCGGGCTGGAACTGGGGCTCGGAGACACTGCCCCCTCGCTGGGTTTCAGAGTCCGAGCAGGAATGTCTACACAGCTATTTTTAGCCCCGTAGTGAGTCAGTTGAGCCGGGTTCTGAGACTTGCTCTAAGTCTCTGCAGCAGCACCCCGCATTCTTGCACAACAGCATCTGCTCTGCACGGTGGCTTTCCTACACCCCAGCTCTTCACACCAGGCCTCCAAGGGCCAGGCCAGCAAACATCCTCGATCAAAACAAAACTAAGCAGCAGCAGATTGTCTATTTGCATAAAGGTTCCTAGTTTTGCCTACCTTCCAGTACAGCTTGTTAGAGGCACATTGAATTTGCGTGATCCAAATGATGAGAGAAGCCAGGAAAACAGGAGCTTCCTTTTAAACATTGTGGGGCCGGGGACTGTCTCTCAACACACACAAACCCCTCCTTGGTTTGACAGGAAATTCCTTCCAGCCCATCCCCAGGAGAAGCAGGTGTGCCCAAGGGCCAGAAAGAAGGAGCCTCTGCTGGGGAAAGCAAGAGAGCGGAGAGAAATGCTGCTGTGCAGAAACCCAACAGGTTCTTAACATGCTGAGATATGTAACTGTATTGCTCTCCCGTCCTTAATTCTTGTGCTATTGCCAGCAAGAGCCCATCGTCCCGCCATTGCTCTGTTCCACACTCATCGGAGTGACGGTCACTGCTCATGCTCCACTGACACATGGTGCGGGGCAGTCATTGAGAACACTGCCGGGTTACGTTGTTGAAAAGGCACTGGCTCCGGGCACAGAGCAGACTCCACGCCCTCATCTTCCTCGTTCCGTCCCTTTGCCCAGCAAACCTCTGCCTGTCTGTGATATATGGCCCCTGCTAACTTAGGATCTGAGCACCTCACAGTCTGTAATGTATATGCCCTCCCACCGGCTCTGAGGTTGGGCAGTGCTTTGATTGCCCTTGCTGAGCTGGAAAACAGAAGCAGAGAGAGCCGACACTGCAAGCGGGAGGGGTGATTAAAGCTAGCAGTGAAGCTGTGGCAGAGCAAGCTAGCCACGGTCTCGGACAAGCTTGTTCTTGGGCTGCTAGCTCATGTGACTACAGCATCACTGGTATATTTAGCAACCTAGCTCTGGTAGGCCTCTCTCGATTGCTGTATTGACAGCCCTGCCCAAGGTCACACAGGAAATCCGTGGTCGAGCTAGGATCCGAACCTCAGTCTCCTGAGCGCTAGCCTGGGGCCCTAACCATTGCACCGTCCTTTTTAGCTTCAGAAGCTTTTCACGGACGTGAGCAAAACGACTCACGCGACTCCCTCACAGACACAGCGCGACTGGCCCCTTTAAGAGGGAGCAGGGGCTGGTGCACCTGGCTGAAGAGAAGGCATCTGGGCCACCTGAAGGAGGGCTGCCTAGGAGCACAGTGGGGGAGTTATGAGGGGCAGACGAGGCCAAGGGAGGAGAGAGTCAGGGCAGGGGAGAGTTGCTGGAGCAGAAAAGCTGAAGGTGAGCAGTGACTTGAGCTGCTGATGACAAGGGCTGTGGCATGCTGTTAGGAGCCTTGCTAGAGTGGGGAACCCCTGCCAACCTGCAGGGAGGCTGGAGCAGGGGACCCTGGGAATGAGGGGAAGAAGCAGCGTAGTCAGTGTAAGCTGGGCCCAGCAACAAGAGGCTGATTCTGGAGGGAGGCCTCCAGGCGCAGGGGTAGGGCTAGCAGGTCAGGAGGCCTGCAAGGGTAGAATACTGCAGGGAGCCCACTGGCAGAAGACCTGAGTGTGTTTGTGGGGATGGGGAGCCCGGGAATAAGGCGTTGATCCTGGAAGGATGTTCCCTTGACAGGGGTAGGTGAAGCGACCTGGCAGAGTGAGACTATGGGGAACCTTCTCCTGGGAAACCTGGCTTGGGGCTACAGGAGAAGGCTAGTGGGAGAGACATGGGGCTTGGAACTCTCTGGCAGGAGGCTGGGAGAAAGGGGCCTGGGACTGAGGGGCTAATGAGGCTGGGGTGGGTGACCTCTGAAGGGGCTCGCAGAGCTGCTGCATTGTAACCCTTGCCTTGTTTTGGGGGGGGGGGGCAGTTTCTACTATGAGGGGTCTGCAGATTGTGGCACTTCATGTGACTAAAAGAGTTTAAATTGTCTGCTCAGAGGAACAATATTCCTTTGCCTGGATGGATGAAGGGGAAACTGAGGCAGGCATGCCTGTTGTTGTGCTGAAGCCTGGGCACTCAGGCAAGGGCCACCTTATGACACTTGCCCTCAAAGATTGACTGTCCATGACAGCCACCCCTCTCGTCAGCCACCAGGATGGGGTTAGGGAGCCCGGGAGCCCGTTGGGCCATAACTGTGGAACTCACTGTTGCAAAGGATTGGAATGAGCGTGAACCTTGGTGCCTTCAGGCTGTGTCTACCCTTGGGGGTCGGGGGAGGGATGTTTTTACAAGACAGCGAACACAAGCTATCTCGGTCCTTATAACATGATAGTGTGGACAAGGCAGGTGGGAATATTACCCCAGTGTCTCTGAGGGAAGTGAACTCAGCTCCTCCCTCGGGGTTCATCTCGGCCAAGGGACAACTCCTTCTGGGTTGCTTTGCCTGCGTTATGGTTTTACAGCATGAGAGCTATCGTGCGATTTGGAGTGCATGTGTCTGTGCAGAGGGTGGGGAAATGCAGCTCTTTCTGAGTGAAGAGAAACCCCCCAGGCTTAGGGTGACCAGATGTCCTGATTTTATAGGGACAGTCCCGATTTGTGGGTCTTTTTCTTATATATGTTCCTATTACCCCCCACCCCCGTCCCGATTTTTCACACTTGCCCTCTGGTCACCTTACCCAGGCTAAAAGCAGTTTTTACACACACAGACACACACACACACACACAGACAGACACACACACCCAGCTGGGAGGTATTGTGGAGTGCACCCTGCACAAAAAAACAACCCAGGTAACTTTGCAATTTGAAGGTGATGGTGGGGGGAGGGGGGAAAGGAAGCCGCTTCAATCATATCATAGATGTTCCCCATTCAGATGTATAGGGGCTAGATTCTGGCTTTGCCACACGCCCTAGGGAGGGGAATGTACCACCTCCAGAGCAGTGCAGGGAAGCAATCGTGCATCATTCCCCGCCTGCTGCCCCTTTGCTGATGGCCTATACTAGCAGTGGTTAAGACTCTGCTGTGCTGGCTGGTATGGTCCTAGGGTGGAGCTAAGTCCCATCCACTCCCCACCCTTCCTGCATACCTCTCATCCAAGTGGGTGGGGGTGTGACAGGTGCAGCCTGCTCACCTAGTCCCATTATCTGGGTAGCCTACGGAGGGCTTAATGGGATCCTGACTCCCTGTATGTCCCTCCATGGGCGTACCAGCCCGGGAACGGTCCAGCCCAAAGGATGGAGTTCAGAATCACGGCACCTGACAATAGGTGCTTCCCCTGAGAGTGCAGCAGGGGTGAGGCTGGCAGCACCCTGCCGCTAGGAAGGCATCGAGCAGGCTGGCGTTTTCTGAAAATGCAACCACCGAAGCACATGTGGAAAATCACCACTTCTGTTGGAAAATAGCACAGAGCAAGGGAACACGCCTGCTTGTATCTTCAGGCCCAGGTCTGCAAGTTCACACATCCGGGCAGAAGGAAGCGAAATCAGCAGCGAGATCTCCAAGGACAACAACTGGAAGGAAGAAAAAAACCAAACCATTAACTGAGTTATTTTGGTCCTGAGCTCACCTGGTGCATCTTGCAAGCAGCTGAATCCCACATCAAAATGCCGGTGGCTTTCATCCTGTTTTCCCTCCCTCACTTTGATTCTCAGTGGCTAAAACACCCCGGCAGCCCCATGCTTTCCCATATGAGGGTTGGCTTGGCTTTGTTATCTGGACTCTGAATTTGCAGCAGCCAGCTCTCCGCACCCATGGGAGCATTCAAAAATCACCCTCCTCCCTCTGCTCTTGTGCCAGCGCTGTCACTAGGAGACTTGGCCATAACAAAAGCAAAGCACCATCCACCCTCCCCCTCCGACAATGAACTCATAATCCTCCCTTTGTGACGGCGAAATGATAATTGTATCAAATTGTAGGGCCGCACTTTATCACTACTGCAGGCTAAAAATCAAAGCTTGTTTGACATCGATGGGCTAAATCGGCCCATTATAACCGTAGCACTGCGCTGGCCAGCTGCAGAGCCGGTTTCACTAGGCACGTCTCCCGACGGATTAGCAGTTGATTTAAATACTAATGGGCCAGTAACCACATTTGAGCAGAATAATGGCCGTAATAATAGAAGCCATAAAAAAAAATAGCAGCACCCAAGATATACTTGGGAAGGGCTTCAGTCTCGCTCCCACTTAGATATTAACCTTCTTAGTAGCTCTGATTTAGGATCGGAAGACTTGGGGGCAGCAAACATGCTGCCCAGACACATGCTGAGCAAAGGCATTGAAAGAGACAATGGCATTTAAAGGGACAATGCCATGCAATGATCATGATGACTAATGATTTCTATGATCATAGGTGCCTTTGAAGATTTGGGCCTAACCGCCATGAAAATGACCTAAACACCTTTGGGGATCTGGGCCTGAGCACCCAGGAACCCTATGAGAGTCCCTCATCTCCTGCAGCTCCTCCTTCACTAAACGTCTCTCTGCACCAGCAATGACTGTTACAAGGGAGGGAATGGAACTCAGTCAGGAAGGGATTTTCAAAGGGAATTAGGTGCCTTCCTGCCCTTTGTAAATCCGCCTCCTAGTGTGTTTCTTTTTCCTACTGCTGTTATTCCCCTCTCGCCGCCTTTCACCCAATGTCCGCCTGTTCCATTCTCTGGTTCAAAGGTTTCCTGTTGATTTCAATGGACTTTGGTTCTCATGCACGAAGGGTGATATTTACCCCTAAGTGGAGGCTTGCACAAGGTCCCCCATGTCACTCGTATCTCAGATATGAATATGGCCCTCATTGCTGTAGTATTTGAGCACCTCACAATCTGCCATGCCTCTGTTCTCACAGCACCGGGAGGTGCTATTGTCTCCATTGTACAGATGGGGACCTGAGGCACCAACGGTTTGGGTAGGGTCCAGGAAGGGACGCAGGCTTTGCCATGCCACATGTCACAGCATCTAGCAAATCCAGGAACAGCTTCCACAGGAGAGACCAAGGGAGCCCTCATCAGAATATCCCCCCACTGCAACTTGAGACCATTACTCCTTGTTCTGTCATCTGCTACCACTGAGAACAGTCTAGATCCATCCTTTTCGGAACCCTCTTTCAGGTAACTGAAAGCAGCTATCAAATCCCCCCTCATTCTTCTCTTCTGCAGACTAAATAATCCCAGTTCCCTCAGCCTCTCTTCATAAATCATGTGTCCCAACCCCCTAATAATTTTTGTTGCCCTCCGCTGGACTCTTTCCAGTTTTTCCACATCCTTCTTGTAGTGTGGGGCCCATAACTAGACACAGTACTCCAGATGAGACCTCACCAATGCCGAATAGAGGGGAATGATCACGTCCCTCAATCAGCTGGCAATGCCCCTACTTATACAGCCCAAAATGCCGTTAGCCTTCTTGGCAACAAGGGCACACTGTTGACTCATATCCAGCTTCTCGTCCACCATAACCCCTAGGTCCTTTTCTGCAGAACTGCTGCCTAGCCGCTCGATCCCTAGTCTGTAGCAGTGCATGGGATTCTTCCGTCCTAAGTTCAGGGCTCTGCACTTGTTCTTGTTGAACCTCATCAGATTTCTTTTGGCCCAATCCTAAAGCCCTCTCCGGAGATGTGGGAGGACTTGAACAAGGGGCTTTCTCCCTCTGTGGCAGAGACGGGGAGTGAACCTATGTCTCCCATATCCCTAAAGAGTGCTCTAACCATTGGGCTGAAAGCTATAAGATGGGCAGCACCACCCTCTCCTCTTCCTGGATTTTGAATGGGACCGAATCCAGTAGGCAGCCTCTGAGCACACCTACCAGATGGGCCTTGAATGCGACTTACGCGGCCAAATGGCGGGTGTCTTTCTGGCGGCTGGTCGATCGCTCTGGGGCTTAGGTGGCAGATGGGCATCTGGACGCTAAATGTGAGGCAGCAGTGTATGTGCCCAGAGGCAGACACAGAAACATGGGCGCAGAGGGAACTCTTACCTGGAGAAACGTCGGTGCCGAATGAGTATAGGCACCTGTGGAGCTCAGTGGGAATCTTGTGGATTGCAGTGGAGCCAAAACTGGGACTTTTACGAAAAATACCCGCCCTGACTAAAACTTGGGCGGGGTGCCACGGGTGCTGGGGGAGGTGCCCCGGGACCCACGCTGGTGCTGGGGGAGGGGAGGCTGGGCTGCAGCGCGTGGCCCGGGACCCACGCTGGTACTGGGGGATGGAAGGCTGGGCTGCAGCGTGTGGCCCGGTACCCCCTCTGGTGCTGGGGGAGGGGAGGCTGGGCTGCAGCGCGCGGCCCGGGACCCCCGCTGGTGCTGGGGGAGGGGGCTGGCAGGGCTGGAAGGGGCTTCCTACCCAGCTCCACGTCCCTGCAACTCCTAGGCGGCGGAGGCCTGGGCCAGGACAGGGGGTCAGCTGCTCCCGCCACAAGCACCGGCTGCCACAGCCCCCATTGGCCGGGAACTGCAGCCAATGGGAACTGTGGCGGCGGGGCCAATGGGCAGCGCACGACACGGAGAACCCCCGCCCCTCCGCCGCCTAGGAACTGCAGGGGGGGCCATGCCAGTGGGAGCCGGGGAGACTCCACCCCAAGGTAAGCGCCCCCCCCGCACTCCCCAAGCCCCTGCCCCTAGCCCTGAGCCCCTTCCCACACACCCAAACTGCTGCTGCTGGCCCAGGGGCTGCCCAAGCGCCGCTGCAGAAGTCCCGGAAAGTCACGGCTTCCGTGACAGACTCGCAGCCTTAGGCACCGGGGTTCAGGCTTTGGGCCTTCGATTACAAACTCTCTGGGACAAGCGGCATGTTCAATTTTACAAACCACGGTGCTGTCGTAGGGCACCACGTGACGTAAGTGTTTATTGCTAATGATGATGCATGAATTAATGAACATCCATTAGGATCTCTGTCCTCTCCCACAATTGAATTCCACCTCCCCCCGCATTTTCATAAGATTTTTATTTTCCTTTTCTGGCCTATGAAACCCAGTTATGAGCAAGAGACTAGAAATGAAGATTCACTCTGGGGTAACATTCAGAGGGGCAGCGCAGGAAATGAATTTGAAATGAAGTGTAGCAACAAAATGAATTATTCAAAAAACACACCTAGGCCTTTTGTTGTTTGATCAATTAGTGCTACTATATTAAGGCTGTAATTTATTGCAAGGAAAGAAGAGAATTAAAACTGAAACCAGCACAGGGATAGGAAATAATTTGGAGAGGAATACAAACAAGGACAAAATAAGTGAGATGTTAGAGGGGGAGAAAACACTCGACTAATGTAACTTGCTCTGTCTGCCGCCTGCGCCTGCTTACCGAGTCTAGCCCTGCATTCCAGGTACATACATTTGCTACATGAGGGCAAATGTTGGCCTGTGGTTACAGCAGTAGCCTGAGGCTTGGGAGACCTAGGTTCAAGTCTTGCCTCTATCACATTCTTCTCTCACTGGGTAAATCAACTGATCTCTGCCTGTCAAATGAAGATAATACTGGCCCACTTCCAGGGGCATGAGGGTAAGTGTATGACATTTGAGAGGTGTTCTGATATTATAAGAATGGCTATACTGGGTCAGACTGTCTCTTCCAACAGTGGCCAATGCCACTTCAGAGGGAATGAACAGAACAGGCAATCATCAAGTGATCCATCTCCTGTCGCCCATTCCCAGCTTCTGGCAAACAGAGGCTAGGGACACTTCAGAGCATGGTTTTGCATCCCTGCCCATCCTGGCTGATAGCCATTGATGGACCGATCCTCCATGCATTTATCTAGTTCTTTTTTGAACCCTGTTATAGTCTTGGCCTTCACAACATCATCTGGCAAGGAGTTCCACAGGTTGACTGTGTGTTGCGTGAAGTGCTTATCATTCTATGATGGCTGTGCCTAAAAGCTGCCACTGAGATGAGAGCCCCAGGTTGCTACATGCTGTACAGACACATTGTAAGAAACGGGCAGCCCCTGTCCCACCGAGTACAGGTTAAACAGATGGGGTGGAAAAGGGAAACTGATGAAGTGACTTGTCCAAGGTTGTGCAGTAGATCAGTGCCAGCACTTGGAATAGATACCAGATGCCTGATTCCCAATGCGAGACCTTAGTCTTGAGACCATGCTGTGTCTCTAATCTCATCTAGCAAACTATGGTGACACAGGGTGCATCAATACGTAGACCTAGCTGCCAAGGCCAGAAGGGACCATTGTGATCACCTAGTCTGACGTCCTGCATGATGCAGACCTGAGAACTCCTCAGATACATCTGTGTGTGTCAACTTGCATGCAAATGCAATGCACAAACATATGCCAGCAAATCAGGTATTCATCTGTACATACAGCCTTGTGTGTGCACAAACGACTCACTTGTGTGCACGAGGTAAGTGCATGCAAACAGCTGTGAGTAGCTGAGCTCACCTAACTTTGAAAATACTTGAGCATAAGCTTTCGTGGGCTACAGTCCACTTCTTCGGATGCATAGAATGGAACATACAGTAAGAAGATATTTATACATACAGAGAACATGAGAAGGTGGAAGTAGCCATACCAACTGTAAGAGGCTAATTAATTAAGAGAAGCTACAGTTGGTATGGCTACTTCCACCTTCTCATGTTCTCTGTATGTATAAATATCTTCTTACTGTATGTTCCATTCTATGCATCCGAAGAAGTGGACTGTAGCCCACGAAAGCTTATGCTCAAATACATTTGTTAGTCTCTAAGGTGCCACAAGTACTCCTGTTCTTTTTGCTGATACAGACTAACACGGCTGCTACTCTGAAACCTTTGAAAATACTGGCCTTTCAGTGTATTTAAAGCGAGGCATTGCAGTGTGTCCTGCATTAAGCAAGAGCTAGTTCCCAGGTAAAACAGAGCCATGTGATCCCTTTTGCAACATTTTCCATAATCACTTTTGAGGATCTGGCCCATATTGCTAAGATATGCACCTATTCACTTCACTGGTTGAGACAGCATGGGAGCCTTTCCAGTGTCTTGGAAGCACTCAGGGTAGGTACAGAAGAGCAGATGGTTCAGGGAATGGTGAGAGGATCCAGCTGCGATCTAGGCTGGCCGTGTCAGTAGTGATCAAATGTCCTTACTGCCTTAAGAACAGGAACGAAAACGAGCTGTTGGCCTTAATTTCTAATTTCTAGAGGACTGGTCTCTACATGGAAAAGCTGCTCACTCATTGGAAGTCCCAGCAGACGGGTCAAGGATGAAATGGTCCTAGAGCGTGAACTGCTCTGTCGCTCCTAGAGATGGTCCCTCCAGGGCAGGGGTGAGCCATGAGGCGCGAGAGCGAAGGAGGCTGCCCGGTGGGTAAACCGAGGCCTCCGGTGCTCTCACTGCCGCACCTCCCATCAGCGACAGAGCCACATCGTAAGACGCTATTAAAGGAGGGCTCCTTTGCCATGCAAGACGGCTGGTAGGGCGCTATTGCTGAGATCAGGCCCTAATAGCCGTAGACGTTGCCTAGTGCAGCAGGCAGGGCTAGCTCTAGGCATGGCTAGGACGTGTAGGACTGTCCATACACCTGTGGAGAGCAGTGAGCCTGTCACAGGGCGGCTGGCCCCTTTCAAGGGAGTCAGGGCCCTATTTACCTGTGACAGGTATCTTTAAGGTGAATGAGCCCATCTCAAGCCACCTGTAAGTGATTAACTGCCTCGGTGGCTGGTTGGGGGCTAATGAGCATCTGGAGTTGAATGGATACCCCAGCTCAGCTGAAGGAGGGTGTCAGCCCAGTGCAAATCCAGCGTGACTCCAGATTTACACCAGTGCAAATCCAGCGTGACTCCATTTAGGCCACTGTAATTACTCCAGATTTACACCAGCGCAAGCGAGATCAGAATATGGCCCTTGCTCTTATTTTCTGCAGGAGATGAGCAGATAGCGCTGCCGTCCCTCAGCCAGCGTGAAGCTCAGCGAGCCATTTAATGCTAGCTGGTCGGGGAGTTTCCGATGCACTGGCGCTTTGCCAGCCATAACAATAGCCGGTGAAATGGGGTTGGCCTTCCTGAGGTGACAGAAAAGTCCTTTCATGGAGCACGGCTAAGCTCTGAGTGTTGCTGAGAGAGAGTTTCACTGGGACTGATTTGTTGACAGGAACATGCTTGGGAGTCCGGGGCAGTCTGTTTCCCATGGAGAAGCGGGATTTTCTGAGCAGATTTTCACAGGAGAGAGGCCTACGGCCATATTTAGGCAGCTAATTTAGCGGTCTGCTTGTCAGAGCTATGAAGAGAAGCAGGGCTGGGGCACGCTATCGAGCTGCTGCCAGCCAGGCCCAACCTGCCAGGCTGCCCCAGTGAGGAGCTGGGATGCAGGGACTGGCAGAGTCTCCGGCCAGCCCCCCAGCACCTGTGGGGAGCAGAGCCCAGCAGCTGGCAGGAGGCACAGAAGGTTTGTCATTCTGGCAGGTGGCCAAAAAGATGCGGGGAGCAGAGGGAGGGCTAAAAGGCAAGGCAGAGCCCTTCCCTTAGCTGCCCTCCCTACTTCATGGCCCTGCCCTTGCCCCGTGGTCCTGCCCTCCTTGAGGTGACAGCAGCTACTGACTCAACCTCATCTCTTTGTCCAGGAGGCCCCCCCTGCTCCCTACCTTCAGTGGGGATGGGGTCCATCCTGGACAAGGGAGAACTTGGCTCCCTCCCACCACTGTGTCCCTCCCTTCCCATGCCAGTTCTATGACGTGTGGCGTTAGCGAGGGCCCAGCATGCAGAGTCCTCTGCTGGGACGGTGTTGCTGGGGAACCCCCTGAGCAGCAGCGCTGAGAGTCAACAATCTAGTCAGGTGAACAAGGCTGTTCCTCCCTCTCAGAGCTCTTGGCTTAGGCTCTCTGCAAGCTCAGGCAGATGTCGCTGCATCGTTTAAGAATCATAGAATCATAGAACTTAAGATCAGAAGGGACCATTATGATCATCTAGTCTGACCTCCCGCATGATGCAGGCCACGAAAGCCGACCCACCCACTCCTGAAATAACTCTCACCCTTGACTCAGCTGTTGAAGTCCCCAAATCTTGATTTAAAGACTTCAAGTAGCAGAGAATCCTCCAGCAAGCGACCCCTGCCCCATGCTGCGGAGGAAGGCGAAAAACCTCCAGGGCCTCTGCCAATCTACCCTGGAGGAAAATTCCTTCCCGACCCCAAATATGGCGATCAGTGTAAATATGGTTTACAATGGGGTCACATTTTTGGAGCTTTTCTTTGCATCCACAAGGGCTAGGAACACCATTTGTTTTCACAGGCAGGGGCTCAGAGGTCATAGTGATGGGAAGAGAAAAGAATCGAAAGCTGAGATTTTGACATCATCAGGTGGATCCAAGCGCTCTTGGCATAAGCCTATAATGTCTATGCCTTATTCCAGCCCCGATTCGATTACAGTGATATTATTGGTAGCCTGAATGAATTGCACAGCTTTGACACCAGGAAGACACCCCCCCCAGCCCCCGATGCAAATTTCAAGCCCCTGCTCCAAAGCACTGGGGTTTCTCAACTAAACGTTTGTAAGAAAACTTTTAACATGGGCAAAATAGTGTAACTTTCCTGAATCTCCTTCTCAGAAATGGCTGAACCATTTTGGCTGAAACTTTGCAAAACAATTCAGCCCCAGGCAGACACGGGACGTGGAAAACTTCACCCTGAAGGGTTAACGTTGGACACAGTTATAAGACCTTGAAAACAGGACCTATCAATGAGAAATGCCGGGAATCCTTAACTATAGGGGGCATGCCCAGTTCTGCCTGTAATGTGTATCATGGCCGGGTGGATGACACAGCAGAAGTGATTTCCTAAAAGGGATCTGAGCGATAGGGTGATCGCTTATTGAATGAGGATTGGGAAGGTCAGAGGCAGCGTGGAAAAATCAGATTGTTAACAGTAACAACATTACTGTTATTAATGGGATTCAAAGAATATGCAAATGCCCTTGTTTAAAATCGACACTGAATTAGCTGAACTTTGGTCAGGCGTGCGGCAAATAGAAACTGTCTCCGAGGAATCTGTTTGTACATAACGTCGTGTCTGTGTCTAGACTGAGGCGAAGGTGCATTATGATAACCATGGATAATGCCTTCCTTTCACCGAGGAGGTGTGCCGTTATCAGAGATTTCAGTAACAGAGAGTGTCTGAGGCCCACAGAATGTGCTTATCGCGAAACAGCATGCTGTTAAACTTTAATTCACTGTGGAAAGTTTCTTTTTAAGCTGGTTGGAGTAAGGAGCCGATAAGTAGATAGAAGGAGCCCAGTTCGCTAGATGGTGACCTTTAGAAAGAATATTACAGGGTTTCACTGTCAAAGCTGCTTCGTGTTGCAGAGATTTGTTGGCTGGAGACTCAAGCGCTGTGGAATGAGGGAGCTGGCGGCGGGTGAGGAGACTGGGACTCCCTTTCCCCGCCACTCTCCTTGGGCTCACCTGACATCTGCCTTGCTGCTGAAGGCTGGGCCTCAGTAATGAAGTCCAGGAGCCAGATTCCACTCCCTTGGTACTCCTTCACTCAAGATATTTACATCTAGACTGGTCAAAGCACGAGAAAATAGGGCTGGCTGGAGAACAAGAAATCTGTTTTGTGAGAAATTTGGAGGTGTTGAGATTTGTTTTTGTTTTACATTGGAATGAAATCTAGAACTTCTGAATGTTTTTGAGGACCGCCCCAGCAGTCTGGGCACTCCCCTGGGAGGTGGAAGGAGCCAGGTTCAAGCCCCTGCCCTGCCCAATTTGGAGTAGACTCAAGGGGTCGGCAGCCTTTCAGAAGTGGTGTGCTGAGGCTTCATTTATTCACTGTAATTTAAGGTTTCGCGCGCCGGTCATACATGTTAAAGTTTTTAGAAGGTCTCTTTCTATAAGTCTATAATATATAACTAAACTATTGTTGTATGTAAAGTAAATAAGGTTTTTAAAATGTTGAAGAAGCTTCATTTAAAATTAAATTAAAATGCAAAGCCCCCCGGACCGGTGGCCAGGACCTGGGCAATGCGAGTGCCACTGAAAATCAGCTCGCGTGCTGCCTTCGGCACCCGTGCCATAGGTTGCCTACCCCTGGAGTAGAGACTTGTGTCTCCCACTTCCCAGGGGAGGGCCCAAACCCCTGGGCGATTGATTATTCTAGGGTCAGTCTGTCTCGCTCTCCTGTTGACCAGAAATCCCATCCTGGACCCGAGAAAGTTTAATCAAAACTGACACATTTCCAGAAAAAGTTTTAATTTCTGACAAACAAGTTTTGCTNTCCCACTTCCCAGGGGAGGGCCCAAACCCCTGGGCGATTGGTTATTCTAGGGTCAGTCTGTCTCGCTCTCCTGTTGACCAGAAATCCCATCCTGGACCTGAGAAAGTTTAATCAAAACTGACACATTTCCAGAAAAAGTTTTAATTTCTGACAAACAAGTTTTGCTGAAAAATACCCAACCAGCACTACTAGAAAACATATGGTAGGGGACAATCCTGTGCTGGCAGCGAGATGAAGTAGATACTCTAATAAGATCTTTTCCCCCCCCCCAACTCTAATTTCTCTGAGTCTAACTGCTCATGCAGAAAGCAGGCGGGGAGAGACTTGGAAAGCTATTTCTGTGGGTAATTGCTGTTATTTTCTCCGCTAGACGGTGTGCCCAACTTCCAATGCTAATGTAAACCTTTTTTTTAATGATAGTTTGTGCATCGTGTGTGCAGGAAGTAGCATTTATATTTGCAGCCAAAAGCATTCCTTGTAGTGCAGAGGGTGATTGGTTGCACTGACATTAATCCCCCCCTCCCCCAATGTGTGTGTGTTACAGGTGAACAAAAGGGAAACACTGGCTTCATGCTCCTTCTCTGGCATCTTATGGTGCATACAGAAAAGGGCTGAAACATTTGATTCAAAAGTTATTATTCCTTGAGGGGGGAACTGGGGTAAAAATCTGTCTGGGATTGGTCCTGCTTTGAGCAGGGGGGTTGGACTAGATGACCTCCTAAGGTCCCTTCCAACCCTGATATTCTATATTAAAAAAAAAAAAAAAAAAATTAGTGGTAGCACCCAGAGGCTTCAGCTGAGATCAGGGCCCCATTGTGGCTGGGTGCTGTACAGACACATCATAAGGGAGTGTTTCTGCCCTGAAGATCTAACGATTGCTATAGACAACTGGTACAGAGCAATGCAGCAGTTTCTTCAAGGCTACGTGGCAGAAACCAGAATTAGTCTCCTGACTCTGTCTCCACTGCCCTATTTACTAGAGCAGGAGGTTCTCAAACTTTTTTTTTTTTTTCGCTGCCCCCCCCTTTTGAAAATATTTCAGGCTGTGATGACCCCCCCCCCCCCNTTTCAGGCTGTGATGCCCCCCCCCCCCCCCACACACACACACACACAAAAAGTGATAGCAAATTACCGTGCATACTCATCGGAGCACTAAATGAAGCATATCATCGTTAGCCCTGCAGTCAAAGGTGCTGAAGCCTTTCCAAAAGTGTAAAGCAACAGTTTTCAGGAATAAATATGTGGACATTCAAGAAACACATTTTCTGGGGAAAAAAAAATAGACAACAGGATAGAGTTTGGGGATCTGGAAGCCTTCTCCAGTGATTGTGGCAATAACCATAACATTGTCCAATTTGTGGTCATAATCCTAATGTTGTCCAAGGATTGTGGCTTTATACACAGCTACGTGCAAACAAGTTTCTGGACGCTTACTGCCGGGAGTGCTGCTGTTTTGAAGCATGCAATCTTTTCGGTCGCGGCTCCAGGGAACTGAGGCAGACCCTTAAATCCTTCTCCACACTCGCCCTCCGGCAACCCGGCTCTGAAGGCAGTGCAGAAGTAAAGGTGGCAATACCAAATCACAGACATTTGTTCATATTTCAAAAATCCGCCTGGACGGAGATCGGAGGACCAAAAAGGAGGTCATGTCTGGGAAAATCTGGACGTATGGTAAGCCTAATCTCATGACCCCCCTACAATAGCCTTGTGATCTTCTTTTGGGTTGGGACCCCCAGTTTGAGAAACGTTATACTGGATCATATTGTCTTATATCTTCATTCTCCTATGTCTTCACTTTTTGTCCTACGCTGTCACATAGTGCTTTGGGATGCTGTTAAATAGCTTCTGTGTTCCACCCCAGAGATGGCTGCATTCCTTCGACATGAATGTATCTGAACAGGACATCACACATCCTCATGGCACCTGGTGGCTCCGGGCTGGGCCCTCCTTCCACAGTGAGATAACACTGGGGCGATGAGATTAGACGCTTCTCAAATTACAGGCAGGGGTAGGGATGAGTGAAAAGAGACAGCCCGAATGGAAGGAGTGTATAAACTACCTCGATACAGACTTCCCCATCAAGCTTTGACTGCAGACCGCTGCAGCCTAAGGGGAACAGTAACAGTTACAGCCAGGCGAGCAGGTCATATAGCTCAGGAAGGACTAGAGACAAATCATCTTTACAGCCGTCGTGCCACGGTCTTGTTCTCCCGCCTCAGCCCTGCACACGGCAAGTGTGATGAAAACTAGCTTTCATGTTCGCTGGTTTCACAGTGCTCCCCGTGCCCATTCGGAGCAGCGGAAGCCACGGTTAATGGCCACTATCCATCTTGTTGCCGGGAAAAACAAGAGCCGAGGACCTGACGGTGGACTGGGCTGCTTGAAGCAGGAAAGAAGCACAAGATGCAGGCCCCAGAACCCCAGCTGGTGTAAATCAGTGGGCCTGCACGGACTGCAGTGGAACGGCGCTGATTTGCACCAGCTGAGGAGCTGGCCAGTGGGCTTTTATATTTGCCGTGTAGTGGGAGGAAACTAGGTTGGTCCCCCAGCGATATCTGAAGGGTGTAAACACCAAGCGTGGGAGGGGACGTTAACCTGCCTTTATGCTATGTATCGTCACAGTGGTGGAAGCCCCATCCAGGAGACTGGCCAAATAACCCAGGACACTGGGCAGAAGGGACAGGCTAGATGGACAAACAGGCCTTCTTTTCCATCTCTGGTTTCTGGGCATTTGTGGCCATTGCCCTCTACGCAATAACAATGGCGTGACGAAACCACACGGGCACAGCAGGGGCTAACGACCACGTTCGTTAGGCACATGCACCATCCAAGGCCCAGCTCCATATATACACTGCTTCTCCAGCTGCTTTCTAAGACCCAGCACATTGAGGACCTCTAGGGAGTTCACAGACTGTTTAAAGCAGTAGTGCAGTCGAGGGTAAGCTGAGTTTACCCACTTCTCATTTTGGGAATATGGAGTTTAGTGTGGGTTAGTTTAGTCCCCTACTGGTTGATAGGGATATTACCCAATGCCTGGGAATACCGCAACAGAAGGCATCTATGGAGATATCCCTATCTCATAGAACTGGAAGGGACCCTGAAAGGTCATCAAGGCCAGTCCCCTGCCTTCACTAGCAGGACCAAGTACTGATTTTTGCCCCAGATCCCTAAGTNTTAGCAGGCCAATGCTCAAACCACTGAGTCTGGTTCAAGCCTGGTGGGGCAGAGGTCTCCCGCATCCCAGTTCACAAGGCTGCCCCTCTTCTCGCTATACTCTAGTTGTTTAACTACCTTACACAGTTTTATTTGAACAAATAAGCCTCAGCGACTGGGCCTCCTTGCTGCCCATCTTGGGCTCTTTGGGGTCCAGATTCAGTTCTGAACCTCTTGAGTGCCCCTGACCTGGGGATCTCATACAAATAGAGCCTGATTTTCATGCCCGGATCTTGGCTGTGCATGGGCGGTGCACAGTGCAATCTAGATGGAGTGGGACAAGGTGACTTTGAGTTATCTTTGTGCATGCCTGATTCTGGGTGGGCTGCATGCCTGTCTAGTTCCCTGGCATAATTTAGGATGCGCCGGCTGCCGCTGGTCCGTGTTCCGGCAGCTCAGTTCACCAGCATACGAGGCAGGTGATTCCAGCTTCATGCAAACTTGACCTCCTTTGGAGGAGTTTAACAGGCTGGGTTTGCAGCTCTGCATCATTGTCCATTTTTATCTGAATGTGCTGGAAATTCCCTTCCTTGTAGTCTGTTGCTGTAAGAAGTTATTTTAACTTTATTCGCCACCTTTGCGCAGCTCGGTAGCAGTTCCTGAGGGGCGGGGTTGGGAGAAGAGACGCACTGCTGCTCTAAAACTTCAGAATTTAAAGTAAAAAAACAAACACACACTTTGATGGATTCTTTCCCAGGGGCTAATCATGCCTACAGCACAATCATCGTCTGCTCCCTCTGATCCTTTCACCAAATAGGACACAAGGTGGAATTTAGTCAGTGTAGATTTAAAAATCCATTTCAAAGGTTTGCATCTCAGTGTCAAAAAATCAGTTGTTAGAGAGATACAATTGTTATTAACTACTCATGGACCTGGGGCCCCATTGTGCCAGGTGCTGGCCTGTCACCCAGATAGTTGTCATCAGCCAGTGCACCGCAGTCAGTGACTAACATACACAAAGTGACAGATGTTTCTGGACACTAGTTGTGTTGTATATTTCATGGTAAGATTTCAGATTAAGTCTTTCTGCATATAGTTGCTTCTTGAAACCCAGCGAGTTACAGAACATGGGTTCATTTTACTCACACCAGTGTTATTAGGAGCAATATCACTTCTGTAAGGGAGGGATTTTGTTTCATCAGCATTGACTGCAGATGTTTCAAAGAGGCACCTTTAACATTTTAGGCGCTCAGATTACTATGGTGAGAAGGGGCATATAAGAACCTAGACAGGCAGGCTCTTTGCTTTACCACTGACTTCAATGCTCAAAACCATCTTCTGATATAAAATATGGGATTTATCATCTTAAATCCAGAGAATCCCAGGGTCCTTTGTGTTAACAAAGAAAAGTCCGTGAGTAAACGGCTCCCTGCTGGGACCGGGCAAGTATGAGATCATTGTTTCTCTCTGGAAAGGTTTCAGGTGAAACCTGGACTTCATTATCTTCCTTCCTCTAGTCTTGGAAACGCTAACGTAAGTTGGTCTTTTGAGACAAGTTAATTTCGACTGAAAACGTTCAGGGAGTTGCTAGTTGATTGACTCTAGGAAGAGAACTCCTGTCAGGGGCATGTCATAATAGAACAAAATTGGGTTGGTTCTAGGGGTGGGCCAGGAAGATGGTCACTGTGGGTGTCGAGTTCCAGGGGGCCCCAAACTCTTGTGCTTATCCAGGCTGGGTCTGTTGCTTGCTTCTCTGATGTTTTCCTGTGTGCTTCTCTGCTTGTCTCCCCCCGTAGCCTCCCCCCGCTCATATCAGCACCCGGCAAAGCCCTCTACCCGCATAGGTCTGATTCCAGGGTGGACTTGCATATGCCTCTGTTTAAATGGGGGATGCTGACAAGGAGCTTAACTTTGTTTCTTACAGCGATCTTAAATGAAGGGTGGTAGTTACCCCCACCGGCTTCAATGATGTTTTGTCCAATCCACAGCATTGTAACCATTAAAATGTTTAGTATATAGCAGCATGGAGTTTTCTCTTTTAAGTGAAGAATTGAGACGGGAGCCCTGTTGTGCTAGATTCTGTTCAAACACAGAGTAAGAACCACTGCTTCCCTTGAAGAGCTTACAGTTTAAATAACAAAGGCAGACAGAGGAGTGTTATTACCGCCTCATCTGTGAACAGGGGATAAGGCACAGGAAGATTAAGCAGTCAACCATGAAGGCTGGAGCAGAGCAAGGATTTGACCCATGATCGGTGGAATCCCTGTCTAGTACCTTCCTCTAATGCAGGGGTAGGCAACCTACGGCACGCGTGCCAAAGGCGGCACGTGAGCTAATTTTCAGTGGCACTCACGCTGCCCGGGTCCTGGCCACCGGTCCGGGGGGCTCTGCATTTTCATTAAATTTTAAATGAAGCTTCTTAAACATTTTAAAAAACCTTATTTACTTTACATACAATAGTTTAGTTGTGTATTATAGACTTATAGAATGAGACCTTCTAAAACCGTTAAAATACATTACTTGCACGTAAAACCTTAAATCAGAGTGAATAAATGAAGACTCGGCACCCCACTTCTGAAAGGTTGCCGCCCCCTGATCTAAGGCATGGCCTACCCAATGAAGCACATGTCAGATGTAAATCCTATGGATCCAATCCTGCACGGTGCTGAGCACAGCACATGTCCATTGACTACAATGGAAGTTGGAGACCTTCAGCACTTATTACTAATGCTGCAGTTAGGTCCCTTAAAGTACAGATAATACAGCAAACAAACAACGATGAAAAAATCGCTATCAGTCCTTCCCCCTTCCCCCCCATTCTCCCCATCAGACATGTTCCATCAGCATTCAACCAGCTAATCTGCTTCTTTTGTCACTGAAACAAAAACACTTTCTCATTTGGTGTCATCCCCAAATCCCGCCACTGTAGAAAAACACAGCCATTAATTACAGAAATTACCATTACGAGAGAAAATTACAGTCATTAAAACCGCGGTGAAACTCATTTGTACTTTCTTCAACTTCTCCTTTGTAAATGTTTATCAAGTCACAAACTTGCCGTCTCCCGTGAAGGCCTCTTAATGCGAAAACCTTCAAGGTTTGAGAGCATCCAACTGGCACCTTGCAGCTCCAAAAATCTGTTTGCTTTATTGATGCAAAGGAGTTGTTGTTTTTTATTACCATTAGCCACATGGTCTCTGCGGCACTGGGGGAAAGAGAGCTGTAGTCCGTCGCGCCTGGCTTTAGAGCATGGCCAATGCAATTGTTGCCTGACATTTAATGATGGCATCTTCCTTACCGGTGATTTTGTGAGTGGCACAATAAATGCGGCTTAGATTTCACATGCCAGGGAAAAGGCCTTTTTCTTGCCTTTGGGTTAATCCATTTTTCATGCTGGTTAAACACCATCGACTTCAACGGAGTCACTCCCGTTTTGCCCTGGTGTAACACATGGGAGTGTCAGCCTCAGAGCCGGCCATTTGATTCTCAGCTGAGCTACTCTGACGGGGAACAATTGAGAGACGATGAACATGGCTCCACTTGCTGCTGTTTCTTCTGCTGTCCATCTACAGCATTAGACAAGGCACTGCTCCAAGGTCCTCTTCAGAGCCAGAGTCGACCGTGGGGCAGGATGCAGACACAGCATCTGTCTTGACTTGCTCTCACCGCACCATCCTCTGCCTCTCACTGCTTCCCTCTGGTCTCTCTGTGGGGTGCACCTGCAGCTCCTTAGCCGTCATGGCCAGCAGCTCTTGGCTTTCTCTCTATGGCAAGTACTGGGGGTAGGGACACGAAGACAAAAGGTAACTGGGGGCTTGTGACACTATTCTGGATTAACTCAAGTGTCCAGGGTGAATTGCTATCATCTGCTCACAGCCAGAGGGTGCCTTGTCTGTGCCCGTCAGGGGTAACCCTCCCCAACTTCTGGCCACACAAGTGCTCCGCTCTGGGCTCCTCAGGCCCTGCAGGCTGACTAGCCATTTACACACCACACTTTGTTACACAGGAGTGCCCAGTCTCTTTTCTCCTGGACACCTGCAATGTCCACCCATTCACTGCTTCCAGGGAAGCGACACGCCCCATTCACTGGCTTCGCCTCAGGTCAACACTCTCCTTAGCACAAGGCCCCTAGACGTGTCTGTAGGAAAAGCAAATTGGGGTTTATTTAACAGAGCTTGAGCTAGAGATTCCTATATAAGCAAGCATAAGGATTTGGAAACATGAGGTTACAGGTAAAAGCAAATCTTAAAACACAATCCCTAGGCTGTACCTCTTAACAAGTTACTTCCCTGTCTAGTAAGGGATTACCCAACGGCCAGTCCTGACAGAGCGTGTCCAGCCCAGAAAGCTGCGATCCACCTTTCATGAGACACTCCCAGTAGCACAGAGTCTCCTCCATCATGGATCGAATCTTGTGCCCTTCCCTCTTCTCTTATACAGTTACAGACTATTGGCTCTTCCCGGGGGGGGAGGGGGTGTCCCCTATTCAGATACTTTCTGGGGGATTCTTTTCTTTGTAGATCCTCAAACCCACACCTGGTCCAGACGGTGAACACAGGGCTGGTTCCGTGGATGTCCATTGTTTCATTGTTGATTGGTGACAAGTTTCACCTCAACCGTTTTGGAAGCCTGTATCCTACATGTTACCTAGAGCTCAGATTACTCCCCGCAGTAACGTCACGCGGTAACCATGACAACCAGCGAGTTCGTAGCTTTCCGCAGGGACCCCGCACAACCCCCTTTGCTGACGTATTCAGAAGACGGTGAGACACAGGCGTGAAATACCCGCCTGGGCATGTTGGTGCCACTGGGAGGCATGTGGTTAGCAGTAGCGGCGCCAGCTTTTTCGCCGCCCTAGGCGGCGGAAGGACCCGCCCCCAAAATGCCGCCCCCAACAGGGGCGGCGGAAGGGCCCACCCCCAAAATTACACCGACGACCGGGGCGCCGGCGCCCCCCAAATGTTTGTGCGGTCGCCTAATGGGTTGCGCCGGCCCTGGTGGTTAGGTTGATTCATACAGGGCCTGATCCAAAGCCCAGTGATGTCAATGGAAAGGCTCTCGCTAACGCCCATGGGCTCTGAGCAGCGTCACTGTGTATTACTGCTGGGCAGCAGCTGGGATGTGGCTAACTTGCTGAGCGCTGGGAGAACTACAGGCTCCTGCTTCCTGATGAGCTCCACACCCATCTTAGGGGTATATTATCTCTTAGTTTACTCTTTATTTCCCTTTCCTGCGCCAGTGACCGTCTTTCCCAACCAAAGACTGGACACCACCCTTCGCAGCTGATTGAACCAAATGTGTTTCCATCACAGGCATAAAAATACTAACTGGGAGGGCAAATATCCCATGCTCAGAGGCATAATTAGGGTTGCTGGGTGTCCAGTTTTCGACTGGAACGCCCGGTCAAAAAGGGACCCTGGCAGCTTCAGTCAGCACAGCTGCTAAAAGTCTGGTTGGCTGCAGCACCAGCGGGGCAGGCAGCCTCCATGCCTAGCTCCATGTGGCTCCCATTGGCGGCCAACGGGTGCCTGCAGGTGAGGGCAGTACACGGAGCCCCCTGATTGCCCTTCTGCCTAGGAGCCGGCCACTTCCCGGGAGCCGCGCGGACGTCCTCCATTCTCGGGAAATGCCAGGGCTGCCTGAGTTCATTGCTGCCAGGAGCCCGCATCCCAAACCCCCTCCCGTGCCCCAACCCCCTGCCCTATCTTGGAACTTCCTGCCACCCCCAAACTCCCTCTCAGAGCCCGCACCCCTCATACCCTCCCACACCCCAACCCTCTGCCCCAGCCCTGAGCCCCCTCCTGCACCCCAACCCCCTCATTCCCAGACCCACCTCAGAGCCTGCACCCCCAGCCAGAGCTCTCACCCTTCCTGCACCCCAACCCCCTGCCCCAGCTTGGAACCCCTTCCCAAAGCCTGAACCCCTCATTTCTGGCTCCACCCTGGAGCCTGCACCCCCAATCCAGAGTCCATACCCCCTCCCACACCGCAACCCCCTGCCCCAGCCTGGAGCCCCCTCCCACACTCCGAACCCCTCGGCCCCACCCCCGTTGGCATGTGTGGTGTTTTGAGGGTGCAAAGGAGAAGACTTTGGTCAGTTGTGCCCATGTGATGGAGGGCACAAACCCCAGGAAAGGGTTAATGAGCTGCTGAGGGCTTGGTCAGACCCACCCTGCTCCTCTGGCATCAGGCTTGGAGGGAGGTGTTAAAATGGGGAGAGCCCAGTTCGGTTGAGGGCTGACTGGGAAGGAGACAGGAGCTCCAGCTTTCCCTCTGAGAGAAGCCTGACTGGGAACAGGGACTCCCTGAGACACCCCCATCTGCCAGAGATTCCCTGAAGAAAGGTAGGCCGAACATGGGCCTGCCATGGTGATTTGCAGCCGGTAGCCGGCTTGTTGTTGCTGGGGTGCGACTGCTGAAGATGGCACCCTGACTAAAGGGGGAAACAGCCCAATGAAGGCCATTTGTCTTATGCACGTGCCTGGGGACTGAGCAGGGAGGCCAGCTGGGAGCCCAGGGACACTCCTGTCACCTCCTGTAATAATCGGCTCTGCAACCTCTAGTGATGTTTTCATGAGTAGGACGTTCCATGTGGAAACATCAAAGCACATTACATTACACAGCACTAGAAAACATACTGTATGAAACAATCTTGCCCCGGCAATTGGGGATGGGACTGGGTGACCTGCTGGGCCTTCTCCATTCCCAAATTTCTCTGATTAGACAGGCAGCTCTGGAAGAGAAATGGCTTTCAACTTTTCCACCCAACGTCAAAGGTACAGGAAAGACCCACAGATACCTGAGAGAGAGAGAGAGACGAGCTAGTATGTCCCTTAAGTCAGCTGTGATGGGGCGCCTGCCCCACACTGGGATCTAAGGGGTTTAATAGAGCCCTAGGGAGGCTGCGCAGGAGGCAGCCAATCAGAGAGAGGCTGTGAGGAGCACCAATCAGGGCAGGACTGGCCCATATAACAAGGGCTGCAGAGCAGCTTCAGTCACTCCCTGGTGCTTGAAGAGGGAGGAGGACTGCCTGCCTTGCAAGCTGAAGGTAGCCAGCATCTAGGACAAAGCTGTGCTGGAGGCAGAGACCCGGGGAGCTAAAGGCAGCTCCTGGCAGGCTGCAGGGATCTGCAGGCTGAGGCCCTGAGGCAAGGGCAAAGAGGGTGTGGGGGGGCCACAGGGAAGTGGCCCAGGGAAAGGTACTGAAAGGTTGGAAGAGACGCAGCATGTGGCTGCCATCTACAGGGTCCCTGGGCTGGGACCCGGAATAGTGGGCGGGCCCGGGTTCCGCCCTTCCCCCGCCTTGCCACTGAGGAAGTGGCCAGACAATTGGCTGCAGAAGCCATAGAGAGAAGTGGCTGGACAGCGGACTGTGATACCGTCCTCCGGAAGAGGGGAGCACAGAGTGCGGCACAGCCGGAGGGGCTGTGTCATGAAGAGGATGCTGCGGTCCCGGGAGTGACGTGGGTCCCTGGAGCAGAAGTGACTGCGGCAAGGCACCACCAGAAGCGGGCCCACCGGCTAGCAGAGGTGTTCCCCGGGACATCCAGCAGGGGGCGCCGCAGTGGTGAGTCGCATCCCGTCACACCATCCCATGCTGGCCAATGGAGAATTGTTCTTTATGCACTCTGCTCAAATGCTTGGTCTTGTCTAATTTCAGGGGACTGAAGTGTTGGGGTTTCTACAACTTCTTTTTTATTCCACAGCACAGTTAATCTCACGGCTAGGAACTGTCCTTGATATTGAGCCCAGATTTTCCTTTTGCTCAGCTTCATCCTCATTATGCTCACCTCGTTATGGCCCAATCCATCTCTCCCCCTCATTGGTTTTCCTTCAACTACCTATAATAAAATACTTGCATAACAGAGGCACCCAGCAGACAAGTTCAGAGAGTAACCCAGGGACAGGTTCAGGCCTCCACTGCCATCACTGGAATGATCATGTGGCTCTTTAGTTCATTGGCTTCCTTTAAACAGACGGCTAATTACTCACAAGCAGCTACCAAAGTTAACTATAAATATGTAAATGGGGAGAGAATAAAATACTCATTAAACATTAGGCATTTACTATGGAAATTAAGTGTCATTAGATACATAAAAGACTTTTCCAACATTTGTTCTTGTGGAATATCTCCTTAAGCCTTCATTAACGTATCTATTCTTAACGCATGTAGGAATGGGCCACCCAGTTAGATTAAAATCTGAGCCATCCTGAACTTGTGCTGTGAACTCAAACCCAAAAGTTTCTTTTATTTATTTTCGAGCTTTGGAGAAGTTCCACCAGTTTCTCTTTATTTTCCAGTTCTCACTTCTTCAGTGCTTCCCAGTCTGATCCAGGAAGAAAAAACTAAAATACCACTGAGAAGGTTATTCTCATAGTATTTTGACTTAACCGGAGCTAAATATTATAGAAGGAGCACTGTGACTGGGTGGACTAGATCCAGAGGCTCCTTACTGGAGGCTTCAGTCTCCTCCCCCACCCCTCCCAGGAAAGGAGCAGTAGAGGAGTCCTCCAAGAAGCCTAGAGTGGCTGCAGGAAGCAGCCAATCAGGGCTCAAGAGGGCCATATAAAAGGAGCTGCAGAGCGAGACAGTCAGTTCCTTGCTAGAGCTAGAGCTGCTCCTGACTGGCCAAAGGGAACTGCAGCACCACAGACAGCTCAGTGTGGACAGGAACCTGGAGAGCGAGAGAGAGCTCCTGGCTGGCTGCTGGGCGTGAACACAGAAGAGCCCTGAGGTAAGAGTGAAGCTTTGTTGAAGGCTGGGGCTGTGGGGAAGTGGCCCTGGGAACTGAAGCAGTTTAGTTAAAGGGACATGGCAGCACATGGTTGCTATTCTTAAGGTCCCTGGTCTGGGACTTGTGGTAGCGGGTGGGCCAGGGTCCCCCCATAGGCCACTGGGGAAGTAGCCTACAATTGGACAGCAATTAAACCCCCAGAAGGGGATCTGAACTACTTAGCGAAACCATTGCCTTCAGAGAGGAAGCCCTGGGGGTATGGTCCAATACAAGGGCCGGGACTAAAGACCGCAGACTCCCCCAGCGGGAGGGAGCAATGGCGAGAAGTGGGTGCCAGGCCATTACTAGCACAAAAATCATTTTAATGAACTATGCACAGACTGCTCACTGAGACTTAGAGTAGTAGAAGGTTGTGCCTTTGGTCATCCTACCCGCTTGCCTCTATCTTCTCCCTTTGCCTCTTCTCTTTGCATCTTCTTCCAAACCAACCCCTCACTCTAGGCAGCAAACCATAGCTGTCAACATGGAAAAAAGGGTTGTGATATGGAACAATGCACAACCAGCCCTCTGAGCCGGAGCAATGACCCAACACCATTCTGAAGGATCTCTGTAGAGCCACACAAACAGGATTCCCATCAACCTTATAAGTCAGGAAAAAACCTCGTGGTCCACAGAACCAAAGGTGGGTGGAATCTCCAAAATGTCAATGAGATTGGTTAAGACTCAACTAGAGATGACACACAGCAGCATCCTCCAGGCAAAGACTGGTCCCTATGGTCAGTGTTGCTGGTTGGAAAATGTATTTTATTTTCAGCCAAAAATTTTGATGACAAATTCATTTTTGTGGAAATTTTTCACAACTTGGGGGTCTTTTGGGGTCAAAAAACAAATTCCCAAACTGGAACAATTTTGGCTGTTTAAAAACAAGTTGTTTTTTTCTGGGTGTCTGTTTTCTGATACACCCTCCTCCCCCCAAAGTTAAAATGAAAATGGAAATATTTCTGACAACTTCCCGTTTAGTCAAAATGCCATTTTTCCTTGACCAAACATAGTGGTGAAGCATTTTTGATGAGCTCAGTGGCCAGTTGAGTTGGAATCCAAGCAATTTTACCCCCACAAAATCAGAGAATTTGTCACACACCCTGGAACAGTTCTGTTGGATAGTCTCTCTCTGCGTGGCAGCCATGACATAGGATTTTAAAATACCTTATGTGCCACAATCAGGACCAGGGAATGTGCATACACATATGGCACTGTGTGGCATAAGTTTAAATATCTCCGATATAAGAATCTGTGGGGGGAGGTGGGTTGCCTTATTTTTGCAGTAGCACCTACAGGCTCCAGTCACAGAACAGAACCCCATTGTGTTAGGTGCTGTACACACACACATAGAGGGAAAAGATGTTACCTAGTCCAAATAGCTTACAGCCTAAGTAAGTGCCCTAAAAATACAGCCCCTTCAATGTACCTTCTGAGGTATTTAGGAGACAGGGTCATGACACTGCCTTAGCCAATGGCTAGCCAGTCAGTTACTTTTGGATACCAAAAATTAATTAACCAGTTAGGACGGAAACAGTGGGAAAAATCCTTAACTCCCATGACCGTGTGTTAGCCAATTGGCTGCTGTTTGGCAGGGTGAGGGTATAAATATGTATGATGATGCATTGAGGTGGGAGGAGGGTGGTCTAGTGTTTAGAGCAGTGGCCTGGAAGTCAAGAAACATGGATTCTGTTCACAGATTTATTACTGGCTTGCTGTGTGAGCTTGGATAAGCCTGCAAGACGCTCTGTGCCTCTGTTTCCCCATCAGTACAAGTGGGTAATGCTTTACAGTGGTGTCAAAGGGTTTAATGCCTTTATGTATCTAAGGAGCTTTGGGGGATTCTTGAATGAAAGGTGCTATATAAGTACCAGGTTTTTTTATGTATTATCTTAGCAAGCAGTGCAGGCAATGAACTACACTCTTGGGTATGCTAGCAAGATGCGTGCTCTGTATCACATATTTCTGTTGACAATATAAACAAGTTAGTATCATTGTAAATACAGCCTGATAATACAGCAGTGTTCCCGTGTCCTCCGAGGCTTTGACTGCATCCGTTAATACAACCCATAATTTCAGCTCCCTTTAAACTCCAGCAGTAGCGATTGCTCTCATAAAATTCACTCTAAATCAAAAGGGGGCAGACCCACAGCAATGGGGGATCCTTTTAGGTCAGAAATTATGCATATTGGCCAGGGCCACCCAGAGGATTCAGGGGTTCTGGGGTCTTCGGCGGCAGGGGTCCTTCCGCTCCGGGTCTTCGGGGCACTTCGGTGGGTCCCGGAGCGAGTGAAGGACCCGCCGCCGAAGACCCGGAGCGGAAGAAACTCCGGGTCTTCGGCAGCGGGTCCTTCACTAGATCTGGGTGTGTTTGGCGACACTGAAGGACCTGCCGCTGAAAACTCTCGTGGGGCCCCTGAAAACTCTCGTGGGGGCCCCTGCGGGGCCCGGGGCAAATTGCCCCACTTGCGCCCCCCCTCTGGGCGGCCCTGATATTGGCAAAGCTCACACTAATGTTCACCATGTTTTTCACCCCACCCCTTTTGTTTTGTTTTTCTTTTTTGCCAAAAGTTGTAAGGAAACCATACACTACAGACAGAGTTAATATATAAATCTCACACAGCAACAGCCTTCTGGAGTCATGGGATTAAGTTAGAATCTAAGCTTTTATTAAAACAGTACGTTTCTAGCCATGATGGTTGTGGGGAAAAAGTTTAAAAACATGACCCAAGTGCAGCCATAAAGGCTCAGAAACCGGAAGGCAAATACAGAGACTCCCAGAATATTTTTTTTTTAAACTCATGATTTAAAAAAAAATCTTGTGATTTTTTTTTTTCTCTTTTTTTATTATTGGAGGCCTTACTCATGATTGAGTGTTTGTGGTTCCCAATACTAGGATTAGAACCCTGATCCTTTAAAACCACAAACCTCCATCACTTGATCTAAAAGAGCACTCTCTTAGTTATGACTACTGTTGACTACTATATGTTGGCTACAATATTTGCTCTTAACGTTACTGGTGCTTAATGCATAATAATACATATGGTGCAGATAATACACGTTATTATGAAATGTATAATATGTATTATTATCTGCACCATATGTGTTACTATGCATTAAGCACCAATAACATTAAAAGCAAATATTGTAACAGTGATCTGGCCTGAACTGTAACCTTGTTCATTTATGCTACCTTATCCTTGCATTTGCTGAAGTAATCATTTGGCACAAGGAGGAAGGGAATGTGTCAAAATCAAGATACTCATTCTATGTCTTTGTACAAGCTAGGGAAGTGCCTTCACGGACCAGTACCTGGAATGCTCGTATCCAGAACACAGATAAGGAAAGAACAGAATAGGGAACTGGGACAAACTGATGGGTTGGATTTTAGTGACGTGTTAAGAGATGCGTAACCTGTAAAATCATCATATAAATACTACCAGCCGAAATGTGTAACTTCAGGAGTTCACCTTCTGCATAAGGTGAATGTAACATCGCTGCACGCAAGAGCCTCCCGGAGACTGGTATTGTCTAGAACCTTTTACCTCTACATTATTATTGGCTTGGAGCAATAAACCTGACTGACATTGGTTATTCGAGCTTTATATCTTTCATAACGAACCAAGGTGTAGTCAAGCAATTGACTACAATTTAGCAACACTTGTAATGGCTTGGAACAGGACACTGAGCATCTGTGTTCATCCATGTATCCTAACGTGCTGTCAAACTGGGGGCTGTGGCTGGAGGTTGTGTGCCTGCTCCTTGTCGTGAGTCCGACAGGAAATTGCATGCAAAGTGTCCTGCTTCTCGGGTGGGGAGCCAATGAGAAACTAGGCTGGGGGTCAGGGAAGGCTCTGGGAGGAGGTCTCCACACCTGTCAGGTGGAAGGTCTGAGAGGAAGACACCCTGCAGGGAGGAGGAGTGGCTGGGAGTGAAGTTGCAGCTAGAAATGGTGGTGGAGCTCCCGAGACAAGGTTAGAGACGACTCTGAGGGGCAGTGTGACTGAGCTGCTTTGCTTTGAACCTTTCTTCCTATGTTACCACAGAAAAGCCCCGAGCGAAGGAACTGGAAGCCTGCATTTGTCTGTGGAGGACGAGTCCCCTTCCCCCACACCTGGTGGATCAGCCCGGCAGCTTTCATGGGTCTCGTTCTCTCTGAAGCTCAGCCACTAGCGGCACCGTCGCAGTTGCTCACACAAAGCCAGTGAGCTACAAGAGCACTTCGGTTTCCCATGCTTTTTGCAAAACAGTTTTATCTCGGAGGGCACTGGACCAGAGCTTGGAAACACAAACAGAATGCAACTGTGTGCAGATGGCTGAAGACATGGATCAGCTTGATTAATGGTACCAGGAAAGATGTTGTTCAATATGCTGTTTGAGGTTTTAATGCTTTTTCCAACCAGTTCCCCAAATATACGTAACTAGCAGCCAACAGCAAGGGTTTAATAAGAGGATGGAATGGGGAGAGGCCCCTTGTGTGTATAGGGGGTATGAAGACACTGCAAGGGTCACAGATCCCGGCTCTTCATCATCATTTGAATTATCCTGGTTCCATGACCCCTGTAAAATGAGATTGAGCAGGTGTCTGAAGGATGCCAGTCTGTTCCTGTGAAATGGGGAGAGATACAGACATGCTGTTTTTCTTAAGCTAAGTATTAGAAGAAAAAGATTCATTGTCACATGACAGCAGGGATGGCCAGAGCCCCAAATCCTACTGGCATGTACGGTATGTCTCCGCTGTAATGTAAGCCCAGGGTTAGTGGGATTTGAATATGCAGACCCTGGGTTGGCAAGCCTGGGACTTGAGTGTCCATGCTGCGTATTGACCCTAGGTTTAGAATTTCTGGACCCGGACCCCAAACCTGGGGCTTCAGCGTCCACACTGTAGTACACAAACCCAAGTCAAACCACCCTATCCCAGCCTTCCTAGCGCCCTCAACAGCTGTCGCTGTTCCAGCCCCTGGTTTGTGATGCAGTGTAGGAGAATTTGACTGCTCACCCTGCAAGTAATAGGAAGTTGTCGCAGTCTGCCAAGTTCCTATCCTGCCATGCCATCTTTTGGGTCTGCATGCTCCTGGCAACCAGAACCAACGAATATGGAGGAATCACCATTTCAAGAATTACTTTTGCTTGCACTTTTACTCCTGTTTCAGCAAACAGACAGAGCATCCATGAGATGCTGGTGGACATTCTGATGACAGTTTCTGATCCACCAAAGGTGCCTGACGGCAGAGGAGGATGATACACATATGGAAGAATAGAACTGGCTGATGCTGCTTGTGACTCTCTCTCTCTCTCTCTGTGGTTCCCGATGCCCTCTACATAGACTGGCACTTCTGAATTATGGCCACAAGCACGGATTGGTGGGATCACATCATCATACAAACCTGAGATGACCAGCAGTGGGTCCAGAACTTTCACATGAAGAAAAGCTACATTTCTGGAGCATTGCGAACAGCTTCCCCCACCCTCCAGATCGGGGGACACTCATGAGGGCAGCCATACTGGTCCAGAAGCGGGTTGCTATAACTATCTGGAACCTGGCTACCCCAGACTGCTACAGGTCCATTGCTAACCAGTTCAGAACTGGGAAACCACCCACGTGTAAAGTGGTTGCAGACGTTTTGGAGGCAATCAGTCATGTATTTTACCCAAAGATGGTGGGCATAAACAGTATCCCTGAAGTAACTGCTGATTTTTGAGAGAATGGGGTTTCCAAACTGCTCCATTGATTGGACTCATGTGCCCACATTTTGTCCTCCTCAAGGAGCATATGGGTATAGAATCATAGAATATCAGGGTTGGAGGGGACCTCATTAGGTCATCTAGTCCAATCCCCTGCTCCAAGCAGGACCAATCCCCAACTAAATCAGGAGCTCTTATTTTTACAACAACTGCAAAGGGTACTACCACCCCATTGTTATGCAAGCCCTTTTGGACCACAGAGGCCGATTTATGGATGCCAGTGTGAACTGCACTGGAAAAGTTCATGATGCCAGGGTTTCCAAGTCGGGAGTCTACATTCATGGACAGCCTGGGACACTATTCCCACCAAATGACATTGTAATAAATGGAGTTATTGTCCCCAGTTTTGTCCTGGGGGACCCAACGTACCCCTGTAATGATTTCAGAGGCCCTGGCCAAAGAGGTTCAAAGTCACTCTCAGCGGGTGCAGAGCAGCGGTTGAATGTGCGTTTGGCAGACTGAAATCCTGCTGGCGCTGTCTACAGCCCCATTTGGAGGCCCATGTCCTTAATGCTGTCTGCATTATTGTGGCTTGCTGTGCTCTTCATAATCTTTGTGCAGACACAGGTGAGCTATTTGCCCCTGAATGGAGCTATGACAATCCTGGATTGCTGAACCAGTACGCTCAACCGGAAAGTGCACCTACAACAGCCGAGGCAGGATGCACGTGGGCAACGCAAGTCAGGGATGCTTTGCATAGGCCATTGAAAGAGAGAGAATAGTCCGTTTACAAATGTGCTTGTACAATCTTCACAGTAAATGAGGAACTGCCATCATGCAATGAAATATGGGCGTGGGAAGTGGTGGATTGCGATGCATTGCAGTTATGAATGACATGAGCCCTTATGAACGGGGAAGAATTATGGATTTACGGTATGGCTTGATGTAGAGAAATGTATTGGGAAATAATGTTTGCACATAGCTTCCCGGCTGTTCCTTCTGTGTTTACCTTTATTATTTGAAACACACATTATAGGATGTGATGCAGTGATGGCAATAAAATTTCTTAATTTAAAAAAAAACACCTTTATTTTTGAACATGTATTAGAAAATCACAACATTATCTATTGAAAAAGAGACAACTAAGCGGGGATATGATAGAGGTCTATAAAATCATGAATGGTATGGAGAAAGTAAATAAGAAAGTGTTGTTATTTATTCCTTCTCATAACACAAGAACTAGAGGCCACCAAATGAAATTAGTAGGCAGCAGGTTTAAAACAAACACAAGGAAGTATTTTTTTAACACAACACATGGTCAACCTGTGGAACTCCTTGCCAGAGGATGTTGTGAAGGCCAAGGTTATAATGGAGTTCAAAAAAGAACTAGATAAATTCATGGAGGATAGGTCCATCAATGGCTATTAGCCAGGATGGGCAGCGATGGTCTCCGTAGCCTCTATTTGCCAGAAGCTGTGAATGGGCAACAGGGGATGGATCACTTGATGATTACCTGTTCTGTTCATTCCCCCTGGGGCACCTGGCATTGGCCACTGTCGGAAGACAGGATGCTGGGCTAGATGGACCTTTGGTCTGACCCAGTATGGCCGTTCTTATGTTCTAATAGACCCCCTACTATTGCATGTCCCCTGTTCTCCTTTCCCTTCTGTCACAGGGTCTACTACTCACTGGTTTGGTGCTTCCTTCTGGATGCATCTGGGGATTAGTCCTTGGACCGGTCTGACACCCCCTTCCTTCAGTTGTTCATCATGTGGTCTGGTTACTCTTTGACTCAGGGTGCACCCTCTTTGTGACAAGCAACAAAGAGTCCTGTCACACCTTAAAGACTAACAGAAGTATTGGAGCATAAGCTTTCGTGGGTGAGTGCCCACTTCGTCAGACGCATGTAATGGAAATTTCCAGAGGCAGGTATGTGATGTGGCTCTCCAGCCAGGTCACTATAGTCCTCCCCTTCCAGGGGTAACAAAGTCCTTCAGGACAAATTGTCTCAAGCACTCTTCTAATCCACTGCCCGGACTGTGCCATTTCCCCAGTGCTTGGTAGGGGAACTCAGGCCTTCCCCACTGCTCCAGATTCCAGCCCAGGGACTCTGTCTAGCAACCATGGCCTACACAATCGCAGACCCTGTTGCTGTTTTCCTGGGGTCCTTTCTACCATTTTTTCTCTGTCTTCTTGTCCCCCTCTGGGTTACCATTGACGCTTCCTCTGCTACCAGTGGCTACTTCACCCTCTCTTGTGTTCTTGCCAGAGTCTGTATTCCCAGGCAGGATCCCAGGGCTTACACCCCCCTAGGATTCCTCCTTGTCTCTTGCCAACTCCCCTCCTTTCTAGGGAGTGACTGCTGAGTTCCTTTCTGCGGCCCCATCTTGCTTTCCACTCCCTGGTTAGATACCAGCCCAGCCTGCCCCTGCCCAGATGGGCTTAGTCATCAACTGGTCTAAACTAAAAAGTTAGGTCAAACCAGCTACATCATTCCAGGACATGAAAAATCCACACCCTTGAGCGGCGTAGTTAAGCCGACCTAACCCTAGTGTAGACAGCACTAGGTTGATGGAAGAATTCTTCTATTGACCAAGCTATCACCTCTCAGGAGGTGGATTACCTACTCCGATGGAGAATCTCTCCCGTTGGCCTAGGTAGTGTCTACGCTGATGGGCTACAGCAGGGCAGCCATGCCGCTGTAGTATTTCAAGCATAGGCAAGCCCCTAAAATGCTGCAGCTTCCCAGGGATGGGAGCCTCTCTACGCGCTCTGTTTCTGCAGGGGGCCTTCTCTAAAGAGACTGAGTGCTTCCCAAGCCGCAGCAGGAAGCCTCTGATAGGAAGCTCCCTGCTGGGGCAGAGAGCAAAGAGGGGCTCCCAGGATTGGTAGTAGCCGGTAGGAGAAAGGGGCTGAGGCAGAGACAGATGCGTCTTATCTTTATAATGGAATTATTTTTACCAAGCACTCAGCCTACATATAGAGAACATTCAGCTAGAGGAGATGATGATTTGAATGAAGTAAGGAAGAAAAGTAGCCAATACGATGGTAGTTACATTACAGTTGGATTTTTGTGTCTCGATATTAGTGCAGAAAACCCACAGCCAAAAATGTCACTTTGTTTTCAAGGGTTACTAAATGGAAGTATGAGGCTACAGAGACATTTAGAAACCAAATACCCAGAATTCCTAAGCAAGAGCCGAATTTTTTTTTCCCTTTGGAAACAAGAAGAATTAAAATGGCCAAAAGAAGCCACTATTCCTCAAAAAGCTTTAGAAGCATCTTATGCTGTGGCCATGCAAATTGCAAGATGCAAACAAGCATATCGTGGGTGAGACCATTCTGCTTCCAGCACATGTGTAGAATTACGATTGGGGAACATGTAGCCGTGGCACTGAAAACCACTCCCATGTCAAATAATACCATCCATTGATGCACCGATGACCTTGCAGAAAATGTCCAGGACCAGTCGATAGAACAAGTTAAAAAAAGTCAATATTTTGCACAGCAGCTTGATGAATCCACAGACATAGGCAACATGACAAATTGGAGAAAGTCCAGAGGAGAGAAACAAAAATGATTAAAGGTCTAGAAAACATGACCTATGAGGAAAGATTGAAAAAAAAAAAATTGGTTTGGTTAGTCTGGAGAAGAGAAGATTGAGGGGGGACATGATAACAGTCTTCAAGTACATAAAAGGTGGTTATAAAGAGGTGGGTAATAAATTGTTCTCCTTAACCACTGAGGACAGGACAAGAAGTAATGGGCTTAAATTGCAGCAAGGCAGATTTAGGTTAGACATTAAAATTGCCTAGGGAGGTTGTAGAATCTCCGTTATTGGAGGTATTTAAGAACAGGTTAGAGAAACACCCATCAAGGATGGCCTAGAGAATACTTAGTCTTGCACGAGTGCAGGGAACCGGACTAGATGATCTACCAAAGTCCCTTCCAGTCCTACACGTCTATGATTCTATGGCTCAGCTTCTGTGTAATGCGAGATTTGTCAAAGCAGTACTATAGTTGAAGAACTTCTATTTTGCAAAGAAATCCCAACCCAAGCAACTGGTGAGGAGCTAGTCAAGATCCTCAATAAATTCACAATGGCTGAGGGTCTTAACTGGGCTACCTGAGTGGGGCTGTGCACCGAGAAGCAGTAGCCAGGTTCAGAAAGAATAGTTGGGTTGCAGCATCAGTGAACAAAGTGTCACCAGCCGCCGTTTGGACACACTGCACGATTCATCCCCAAGCTTTGGCATCGGAGAAGTTGCAATGTGAAGTGCATGAGGCCTGCAACATTATTAAAATTAATTGTATAAAATCCTGGGCAATGGGCACCACATTGTGCTGTGCAAAGAGATGGGCTCTGATCATGCTCAGCTTGTTTCACAGTGAAGTCGGGTGGCTTTCACATGGGAAAATGTTGCAATGCATCTTTGAATTGCATGTCAAAATCAGAATTTTCCTCCTGGGGAAAAGAGACTTTGCAGATTAGATGTGTAATATAGACTTCTTGACTGTTTGCTTACCTGGTGGACATATTTAGCAGAATGAACGCACTGAACCTAACACTTCAAGGCAGAAATACAAATATACTAGATCTGAAAAAAATAATAATCCGGGGATTCGTGAAGAGCTTTGTCTTAGGAGATGCCACATTGCAAAGGGCAGTTGCTGAGAGGTTTCAGATGTAGACTTTTCAAAAGCATGGCGTTGAAGACCAAATATTGAAGACCAAATATTCACTCATTCGTCAGCATTGTATTCCCATGTTGATGAATATTTTCCTGGAGTTGAAAATGAATCTCCAGATACCAAATGGATCTGAAACCTCTTCTAAGTAACAGTTGACTCCTCCATTCCAATTTTAAGTATCTCAGCCCAAGAGCATCTCTTAGAATTGTCAAGTGATCACACACTGAAGACCAAGTTTCCAAATCTAAAACCAGGAATTGTGGATTTCTGTTAAAGGAGAGGACGAAGAACTTTGCGAGGAAGCTATGAACGTGCTGTTTCCGTTCACTTCCAGTTATCTCTGTGAGTGTGGGTTTCCAGTAATGATTTCTATGAAAACTAAACAGAGAAATAATTTAAACTTGGAAAATGACTTGTCTGGCGCAATCCAAGATTCAACCAAACATTCTATAACTCTGCAGTTCAAAACAGGCCCATTCTTCTCACTAAAATCCATACTTTCAAATTATACTTTTAAAAACCTGGATTAGATTGGATTCTATAACTAAATAAACTGTATGTAGTTGATTTAAATTTGTAATACTGCCCTGAACTCTTAAATCTAGTGTTCTGAGTCAGTAAAAAGAGGTATTTGGTTGTGGGGAGACACCACGTTTTAAAATATCAGTAAGGGAGCCTTGCTACTAAACTGTTTGAGAACTAGACCAATAAATGTGTCATCAGCTGACCAAGCAGTATAGTGAGTTCCACGCACAGTTCTATTACTTCTCTAATAGATGTTTCCAGTACTGCTGGTCAAAAAATGGGGCATTTCGCCATGGAATTTTTGTTTTTTCCCAGCAAAAATCTGAAATATTTTGGTTTGGAAATGCTACTGCGGTGCCTCATAGGAACTGTAGATCAGGTGTCTCATACCGCCATTCTCTTCTGTAGCCTGGGCTCCTGGGCCGGACTACATCTCTCATGATGAGGTAAATTCAAGCTATTATCCCTTCAAATGAATGACTGGCATTTACCTTAGATATCCAGCAAACTGGCCTTTGCATGGTCTTTGTGCATGTGTCATATACATCCCCTTTTCTGGTCTAATGTCCTTTTAATAACACTGCTCTACAGCCAAAATGCTTCTGAAATAAATGTAGTCAAACTTTACT
>QXTE01000120.1:4346876-4369225 GCA_003942145.1 Platysternon megacephalum
TTGTTGAATCAAGGAAGTTTTTGTTACCACCCTTACACATCAAGCTGGGTCTGATGAAGGCCATTGACAAAACACAAGCAGCTTTCAGGTACCTCCGTGGAAAATTTCCAAGGTTAAGTGAAGCTAAGATAAAGGAAGGTGTCTTTGTTGGTCCTCAGATTCGTGAACTTCTTCGAGATGATGCATTTGACCATGCACTGCGTGGCAAGGAAAAGACGGCATGGAAAGCCTTCCAGTTAGTGGCAATAAATTTTCTCGGAAACAACAAGGCACACAACTACAGGTTGTTGGTGGAAAACCTCCTCAAGGCATACAAAAGCCTTGGTTGCAACATGTCACTAAAGATACATTTTTTGCACTCTCATCTAGATTTTTTTCCACCGAACTGCGGAGCAGTGAGTGACGAGCACGGCGAGCGATTTCACCAGGACATTGCAACAATGGAGAAACGCTATCAGGGCAAATGGAGCCCATCAATGCTTGCAGACTATTGCTGGACAGTGACAAGAGATGCTCCATTTAATGAATACAAGAGACAAGCCAAGAAGCGCCGAGTAGACACTGAATAGGACTAAACTATGTACATAATAGTTTTTTGCCTTTTGTTTCATAATAAATTTTATTTATATAACCCTTTTGCTGATTTTTAAAGTGTTACATAAACAGGACAGGTGAAATATTATCATGTAAAGCAACCATAAACACATGAAAAGACCTAGGTTTACAATTTATGATTAAAACTCTACTATCTACACAATATACATAAACATAAAATGTAAAAACTTAAATATCTTAGAAACAGTAGCCAATCAGTTGTTTTAATTGTCATATTTGAATTCAGCACATCAAAATACATAATAAATATCACACTTTATTTCTGAAGCAGACGACTTCTCAAAAATTGTACACCAGTGTAAGGAGGCAGACCTGAAAGCACCACAGTATCTGGATTGACACACAGTGCATTTATTCCCTGTCGTCAGCTATTCACCTCCAGCACAATCAAAGCTGCAGATTTTTTTTTATTTTCGGCAGCCCTCTACTAAATGTGGCAAATATTTGGGGCAGACGAGGGTTGTCATCCCCCACTAGCCCTTGACCACTGTAGTTTGGATAAAATGGAACGTGGATCTGAACCAGCTTGGATTTGCAAAACCATAACAGCTCTGTCATGCTGTGGCACGTGAGAACAGGGCCAGATGCTGTTCAGCTGTGCACCTCTGTGTAAGACCGGGGCACAGGTGATCTGGCCTGGTGGTCACTGATGGCTGGTGTCAAAGAGTCAAGGATGGCCCCGGAGCAGTTGTCAGTGAGCAGGGATCAAAGGAATGGCTAGAGCCAGGATCAACAGACAAGAGTCAGGGTCAGAGTCAAACCGAGGTTGGAGACCAAAGATCCGGAGTAGTTACCAGGCTGGAGTCAGGAGGCAAGAGTCAGGCCAGGGTTGGAGCCTGGAGATCGGAAAGTGAGGCCAGGTCTGAAGTCACAGCAAGCTGGAAGTCTGCTCGGCTGCCCGGGCAGCTTCCCTGAGGCACTCTCCAGGGTTAAATCCTAAGGCCCCGTCCAGACTACCCGCCCGGATCGGCGGGTAGCCATCGAAGTATCGGGGATCGATCTATCGCGTCTCGTCTGGACGCGATAGATCGATCCCCGAACGCGCTACTTCGAACTCCGGTACTCCTGCAGGGCGAGCGGAGGTACCGGAGTTCGAAGTAGGAGCCGCGAACTTCGATCGCGGCGCCGCGCGGACGCGAGGTAAGTCGCGTTAGTTCGAACTAAGGTACTTCGACTTCAGCTACGCTATTCGCGTAGCTGAAGTCGAAGTACCTTAGTTCGATCCCGCCCCTAGTGTGGACCAGCCCTAAGTGTGGGCCAATGAGAGGGACGCAGGACGCTGTCACGTAGCTATTTTGGGGGCGCCGGCGCCGTGGCCGCCCGTAGAAATTTGGGGGCAGGACCTTCCGCCGCCGCTGTTGGGGGCGGGATTTCGGGGGCGGGACCTTCCGCCGCCTAGGGCGCCGGCAAAGCTGGTGCCGCTACTGGCTGGCCCCTTTGTCCTGCGGGACCTAATCTCCTTAGTGCTCTCGGGCTGCAGCTCTGCACGGGCTCCTGGTAGCGATGTGCTGATGTCCGCTGCCCCAGGCTGTGCAGCCTCTGGTTCTAGTCCAGTTACACTCTGCAACCCCCTCGACCTCAATGAGGTTCTGGGTGTGTGACAGAGAGCGGAGTTTGGTTTGTAGTGCATTAAAAATCCTTTCCGGGCATAATTACTTAGTGCAGACAATTCCTGTTGCACCACACTACCCAGCACCCTTATGGGAACGTGCACACCACCATCAGGAGGCACGATTGCATTGTGTGTTAGGGTGACCAGATGTCCCGATTTTATAGGGACAGTCCCGATTTTGGGGTCTTTTTCTTATATAGGCTCCTATTACCCCCCACCCCCTGTCCCGATTTTTCACACTGGCTGTCTGGTCACCCTATTGTGTGTAGACGTGACAATAGCAGTGTGGCCGCGGCAGCGCAGGCTAACTTGCGTCCAACCCAGGGTACATGCTCCAGCAGCTAGTCCAAAATTAGCTCAGAGGTGCTGCAAGCCCACCTCCCAGTTGCAGTGCAGACATACCCTTAACGGGAAGCTGAAAGCGTCTGTGTTTAGAGAGCAAAAGATAAAGCCTGGTAGACTGTTTGCAGCCGCTGTCAAGGCTTCTGTGTCCTGGGAGGATTCACAGTGGGTAGGCAGCATGAGTTGTGTTGCTCAGCCTGGAAGCTAGAGAACCAGTCTGTGTCCGGGAGCCTGAGTAAGAATCCCCTTTTTATTCATCACAACCAAGTCCTATCCCTGTTGTGGTTTGCGGGACAGCATATAAAACCTGTTCTCAACCCCTCAAACTTTGGGGGTAGAGCTGGACTGGGATTATTTTCTCTGTATCACCCTAGCCGTTAGGAGCCCCAGTCACGGACCAGGGCCCCGTTGCGCTAGGCCAAGGGTCGGCAACCTTTCATAGAATCACAGAATCTCAGGGTTGGAAGGGACCTCAGGAGGTCATCTAGTCCAACCCCCTGCTCCAAGCAGGACCAATCCCCAACTTCCCGAAGTGGGGTGCCGAGTCTTCATTTATTCACTGTAATTTAAGGTTTCGCGTGCCAGTCATACATTTGAATGTTTTTAGAAGGTCTCTTTCTATAAGTCTATAATATATAACTAAACTATTGTTGTATGTAAAGTAAATAAGGTTTTTAAAATGTTGAAGAAGCTTCATTTAAAATTAAATTAAAATGCAGAGCCCCCCGGACCGGTGGCCAGCACCCGGGCAGTGTGAGTGCCACTGAAAACCAGCTCGCGCGCCGCCTTCGGCACGTGCCATAGGTTGCCTACCCCTGTGCTAGGCGCTGTACAAACACAGAAATGGTCCCTGCCCTGAAGAGCTTATAGTCGAAGTACAAGACAAGAGCGGGGAGGGAGGCAAAGGGGCAGTTTAACCTGGGCTCCCTGTTTGACAGCTCCCCCTCAAACCGGTGCAGTTTGGATGAGTAGCGTTGTGACCTGGCACAAAGGCCGCAGTCCCACTCAGGTTTGGCCTGGCTGCCCCTCCATGATGGGGGAGTGTCTGGGCCAAATTTGAGTGACTGGTGCCCCCGTGTACCAGTCGCTCCAATTTGGCCTGGTTGCCTTTCCACTGACAGAGGCATGGCCAGGCCAAAACTGAAGGCACCGAGTCCCCATGCACCAGGTTGCAATGTCCAGAGTGGGGAGCATGGCCCAGCCCCACAAGACAGGAGCTTGTGGGGTGAGGGCAGGGGGGGGTTGCTCTCTAACTACCATTCCCCCCCCCCCCCCCCCCCCCCCCCGCCTTCCCAGGTCTCAGTTTCAGAGTAGGGCTGGGAGGCAGGAGCTCAGGTTTGGATTTTGCCCCAGGGCCCCAGAAACCTCTGTGCAGCCAGGACAAGAGAGAACAGATGCAAAACCAATGCTGAATCCTGGTCTTTTTGGCCGCTCCATAGCTCTGCCCTAACTACTGTCTTCTGAAGCTGCTCTGCAGAAACCGTGGGCTGCAAGGGAGAGGGCACTGGCTTGGCACTTGGGAGAGCTGCGTTCCAATCCCACTGACTTGTGGTGTGACCTGGGGGGGGGGACCAGTTTGCTTTTCTGTGCCTCAGTTTCCCCATCTGCAAAATGACAATGACCGTTTCCTGCCTCTGTAAAATACTTGAGGAGCTAGGGATGGAAAGTGCTATATAAACGTCCAGGGCTGCTCTGACGGACCCTTCATTATTTTTCCTTGTGGTAGCACCAAGGAGCCCCAGTCTTCCACCGAGACCCCATTGTACTGAACAAGCACAGACCAAAAAGACAATCCCTGGCCCAATAAAGCTAGACTGGAGGCTAGCTGCGGTGTCTGTAATTGACGGAGCTGGAGTAGGAGTGAAACAGAATGGGGAGTGCGGGAATTTGTTCATCCACTTGGGTGGATGCTGTGGCCTCTTTAATAAAAGCCACATTTAACAAAGCCCCGCTCCATTCCTATTCCGTTTTACAGCCAGCTTGAGCTTCTTCTTGTCTCGGCTTCATTTTTTATTCACTTGAAATACCAGCGATAGCTCGGAGCGCTTTTGGGAAACAGACAGGAAGCGATCCAGATTGGCAGCTGGTCCTAAAATTAACAAAGCAACAACAACAACAACCTTGGTCTGAAGCTGCCGTTAATCCCCTCTCATGGCAGAGAAGGGTTAGGTCCTGCCAGCTTCTTTTACAAGTGAGATTCCCACTCCCGACTGTGCAGCTGTGCTAGGAGATTCCACATGGGACATGTTATGTCTTTATTAGGTGAACTGTCTCTTCCAGGTTTTTTGGGGGGGGGTGTGCACTCTGTGTAAAGCAGCAAGTTACACCCGTCTCTCGCTTAGAGGACAAGATACCTGTTCAGACCCAGTTTTCCTCTCCAGGTTTTAACACCCAAAAATATGAGCTCCCTCCCCCCACAAAAATCTGTTCTTCAACTTGTAAAAATTCCTGTCAGGTGCTAGGTAAGCGAATTATTACTCCTGGGAGAGCGGTTTGTTTTCCGCTTGTGGTGATGTTTTGTTAAAGGGATGCAGCCAATTTTAACACTTGTGTTCCTGTCTGAAATTATTTTACCAGCTCTTCCTACGAGTCACCCATCGAGTGACTCAAAGAGATTGGAGCGAGAGAAGATTTTTCTCTCCTGTCTCAGTCTGTTGTTTTATGCTGCACATTTGACAATGCTTCTGTGTCCTGTCACTTTCACTTGTTCCCCGGTATGGTAAATGCCCCCCAGTTGTGTTAGTGGCTCTTTCACATATCAACAGGGGAGAGAGAAACATGTATCAAAAGAGAAGAGCTCGACTGTAGAACCGCCAGCGTTGGCAGGGGGAGCTTGTGGACAGGGGTACGACCTGGAATAACAGCCTGCGGGTTAACTACAAATTAAGCCCTGTCGTTACTCCTTGTGTGTGAAGGTATTGCTTCTCTTCTTGCCTGACTTGCTAGAGAACTGCAAATGACACACACCCTTGGTGCACAGAGGTGGAATGTGTGGCTGGGTGGTTGTGGTGGTCCCTTCTGACCTGGAAATTTGTGACTCTATGAATCCCCCTATTCATCCTGGGGAGAACAGGGTTGCTTGCATTGCCCTCAACATGCTCTTAACGATTGCAGCTCTGCATTAAAGCAATGACTATAATCAAATCTCAGGCTCCAGGGCTTCAGTCAATTGCCTGCAGTGGTCAGGAAGGAATTATTTCCCTGATGCACAATGGACCAGAGGTATTCTGTGTTTTTTCACCTTCTTCTGATGCATCAGAGGTCAATCACTGTTGGAGATGGGACACTGGGTGGGATGGAGCAGTGCTCTGAGGTGGTACAGAGAATCCTCATTCTTAGATGCCTGGCTGGTGTGTTTTGCTCACATGCTCTGCTTCAAAATGATCACCGGATTTGGGGACAGGAAAGAATTCCCCCCCCCCCCGATCAGATTGGCAGGGATCTTGGGTATTTTTGGGTTCCTCTGCAGTGTGGGGTGCAGGCCCCCTGCTGGGATCATCTGGGCATGTTTTACTAATCAATTCCCTGCCGTTGGCAGCATCTCAGTCTTTCCTGGTCTCTGCCTGTGGCTCACGACATTGTAATCTCCTGAGGACTGAAATGGTTTGGTCTAAATGTAGGGGTATCCGGGTGACATTCTTTGTCCTGTGAGTCACAGGAGGTCAGGCTAGATGATCCAACGGTCCCATCTGCTCTTAAACTCTATGAAATCTATTCATATGAATAACAGCATCTCCCCAAGCCGCTGTGTGCACAGAGACTGGACGAGTTAATGTTCATGTGGGGGCCTTCTCAGCTACCCGGTGTGCCATGCTGCCTTGCCTCTTTCCGTCCCCTCCCCATCATACCCGTGCCCAGGCTGTTTTCCTTTCACCGTGTGTACCTTTTATTCCACCGTTCTTTTGCAAACAGAACATGACAGGCATATTGCAGCAGGAGCTTTCCCCCACAGCGTGTCTCCTTCACACAGTTCGCCCTCTGAGCTCCTCCTTCCTCTTTCTCCCACTTATATCCTCTCACTTACTGCCAATTGTATCAATAGCCTGGGAATTACCACCTAGGGGCTCGGAATCCTCCAACAGAAAGTGGTTAATTGTTCCCAGCTGAGCCTGCAATGTCTCTGTTGTGGCAATGTCAGTGATCAGGGAGCCACAGCCAGCGGCTCTGTCACGGGGGGGGGGCACCCCGAAAAGGGGAATCACCATCACAAGTTGGGTTTTGCAAATGGGGTAGTGAATCTGTTTTCCCATCACCCAAGTGGGTCTACTCAGACCCGTCTGCTACTAACCGCCAAGGAGTGCCACCTCCCCCAGAGCTCCCCCTCCTCCGCTGCACCTGCTGGCTATCAGGAATCTGACCATCACACTCCATTCAGTCCCCAACTCTCTTGTGCCTCAGCTCTGTAAATCTGTTCATTGTGTTGCCTTTTTTTTATTATTTAAATGGAATTTAATAATGTTGTATTCACTTACCATGGGCTCAGCTCCCGCTGCTACAGTTCAACAGAGTGAAAATGATCTCTGGGGCTTTTTCTCAAAGTTGTAGACTCTAGGAGTCCAAGGATAGTGACACCGCAAACACAATCACAAGTATAGAATCATAGAACTGGAAGGGACCTCGAGAGGTCATCTAGTCCAGTCCCCTGCACTCAAGGCAGGACAAGTATTATCTCGAGCATCCCTGACAGGTGTCTGTCTAACCAGCTCTTAAAAATCCCCAATGATGGAGATTCCACAACCTCCCTAGGCAATTTATTCCAGTGCTTAACCACCCTGACAGTTAGGAAGTTTTTCCTAATGTCCCCAACCTAAACCTCTCTTGCTGCAATTTAAGCCCATTGCTTCTTGTCCTATCCTCAGAGGTTAAGAAAAACATTTTTTTTCTCCTTCCTCCTTGTAACAACCTTTTCTGTACTTGAAAACTGTTATGTCCCCTCTTAGTCTTCTCTTCTCCAAACTAAACAAACTCAATTTGTTCAATCTTCCCTCATAGGTCATGCTTTCTAGACCTTTAATCATTTTTGTTGCTCTTCTCTGGACTTCCTCCAATTTGTCCACATCTTTCCTGAAATGTGGACACAGTACTCCAGTTGAGGCCTAATCAGTGTGGAGTAGAGCGGAAGAATTATTTCTCGTGTCTTGCTTTCAACACTCCTGCTAACACAAGGTCTTGTGACCTTACTGGCAAAGGGTTATTCCTAGGTCACCCACTCATGTCAACCGTTCTTAAGCCTATGTCCTAGTAACTTAAATCTATTTAGCGTACATTGATTATCTATGAATTGACCGTAACACAATGATAAAGGGATGACCAAATGAACTAATTGGCTACAATTGTCATCACTGCTCCAGCGACTTGATCCCAACTTGGAGACCAATCCTTCCAAGGGAGTATATAATTGGTGCCTCATGTTATAAGGAATCCAGCCGATAAGTTTATCTGTCACACTCCTCTGTGTCAGAGGTGCGTTATGGTGGGAGATGGGTTGAAGAGGCTGTGATAGTCAGCTGTGATTTCTCTGTTCCTTAGTCCCAGCCCTTTCTATTCTTAAACACTTCCATAGCTTTTTTGTTTCTCTTCTAATATCTAGGTTAAAAGATGGCTTTAAAAAATGGCTGTCGGTTGGCATATTAACAAAACCTCATGCTATGGCAGCATTAAGAATCTCATGTCCAGAGCATACATAGGAATTGGGTCAACGAATCCATTAATTAAAACTGATGAAGAATGCCAGTGAAGCTCTGCCATCCCTGAGGTTGCATATTAATCAGCTGACTTGTATAAGCCTTAATCTCTGCCTGGTCTGTGAGACCCCTCTGGTCTTGACTACAAAACTCGCAGCACTGGGCTGGTTGCAGACGTTAATAGTGAATGTTGTGCTGTTGTCACCTGGAGTGAGTATCCGTGATTTAAATATTAGGCCCCAATTCTGTTTTCTTGCACTGGTGTAAATCAGGAGTAACCTAACTGGAGGTGGTGTAAAACCTACAGGAGGTCAGAATCAGGCCTGTTTTCCATCCTGAAAGTAGAGGGCTCCATTCTGCTCTCATGCTAGATGTACAACGATATTACTCCGTCGATTGCCCTGGAGCGACTCCTGATTTAGGGCCTCATCAGAGTCAGGCTTCCTGGGAGCTGGATTGGACTTTTACAACCGTGTAAAGATCAGAATCAGGCCCCAAAACGTGAATGGGGAGAGGGGTAAAAGCAGCCTCCCTCGGCTAGTCGATACAGCCCTTACAGGGAGCTTTTCTTAAGCATCCTCCAGGTAGAAGAGATGAATGAACTCAGTAGACTCGGTTCTTTTTGCAAAGCATGAGCAAGTAGAGCCGGAACTTGTCGTGGTTAAGGCACTAGAATGGGACTCAGGAGAGCTGAGTTCAAGTGCTGCCTTTGTCCACAGACTTCTTAGGCAAATCACTTAATCTCTCTGTGCCTGGGTTCTCGGTCTACAAAACGGGGCTTATGCTTCCTACCGCCACTCTTTAGGGTGTAAGCTGTATGGGACAGGGAACTTCCCTACCGTGCCTAGCCCAATGGGGGCTGCAGTCTCATCTGAGGCCTCTGGGTGCTGCTGTAATACAAGCAGTAAGAGTCATAATTCCATTGGCAGAAGCATGACAAGAATCGGGACCCAGCGTCGCTCTGAAATGGGAATGGTGGGAAGAGTTTTGACTGATGAGAATTGGAGTGAAGTGATGAGTGACCCATTCGCTGCTTCTCCTGACACCGCCCTGTGTCTTGTAACCTGCCTCCTGGCTGCAGGATGATTAAGACCTTTCCAGGGACACATGGGTTTCCTTCCACTGAATGTTGTTTATATTGCCTGGTTTCAATTATTTTTTCCCTCCATATTTTGACCTGCCTCGCAGGAGTAATTCATCCTCTGTATTAAATGACTCCCCGTGATGGATTTCCCACGCCGCGCAAATATATTTTTCTCATCGTTTCACAGTCGTTTTATTATACGCGTCGGGCTCTGTTCTCAGGTGCTCTGCCCGTTGGGCAGTCACACGGGTGCAAAGTGGGCGTGAAATGCCGACGGATCAGAATGGCAGCACTTTCCACCCCACTCTGGTAGCTGGTCAACACAGGAGGATAGATTACTGGTGCTGCCAGCTCTTTGAGCCCAGGTGGTAGCTGGTTAACACACTTCGATGATATGATGATTAAGGCCCCTACTTAACTTGCGAAATTGCGGATCCCGCAATATTAGGCTTCCACCACAATTTTGCCAGCTGGGTGGCTGACAGGGGGAGCTCTGCCATACACGGGGCTGACAACAGGAGCCCTGGCCCTCAGCCCCGTGCACGGCCAACAGCGGGAGCAGGTTTTCCAAATTACTGCAAATAATTAAGGTCCATTATTACTTTTCTATGATTTTCCATGTCTTGTCCACAACTTAGCTGCAGTTATTTGACAATCGTCCTGCAAGTCAAGTCGGGCCTTAATGATAATACAAAAACACACCACCACCGGGCTACAATGTTGCTAATATGGCCACTGCAGAGTAAGAGATAGGAAGGGTGTACATTCCTCAAGTCCCAGGTAGGCACCCACAGCATATGCATAACACCAGCCCAGTTTCATGAAGCAAATGTATATGTTACACACACACACACTTGTTTCAGAGTGGTAGCTGTGTTAGTCTGTATCAGCAAAAACAACGAGGAGTCCTTGTGGCACCTTAGAGACTAACACATTTATTTGGGCACAAGCTTTCGTGGGCTAGAACCCACTTCATCAGATGCATGGAGTGGAAAATACAGTAGCAGGTATAAATACACAGCACATGAAAAGATGGGAGTTGCCTTACCGAGTGGGAGGTCAGTCTTTTTCTGTTATTACTTGAGATCCAAATTTTCATCTGTGCAAGAGATGGTCTGGAATGGTGTGTGTGTGTGTTTGGGAAAGCAATTTATCCATAAACCTATTTCCATCAGAGCAGGCACTTGTGCCCAAATGAGTTGGGATTCACGTCTGCATAAATTATGATGAACATCCATGCAGTGCTCGGCCAGCATTCAGCAAAATTCGTCAGCAGTTCATTGAGGCAGCGCACTCGGAGTTCATGGGGAGTTTAGTGCACGTACCGTTGAGAGTTAATGGTGAGCCGAGCATATTGAACTGTGGGATTACTAAATAATGAACTTTTCTCTCCAATAAATTAGGCCCGGACCTATAAAAAAAATCCTTAATGTGTCACTCTTCAGTCAATTTTTTTTGGAATATAGACTCAGAGTAATTTTTAATCTGCCTTTTTTTTTTTGAATGTGACTATTTATACAGAACCTCTGACGTGCTGTATTTATAGTGGCTTCATCACCTGGATAGATTTTTATGTGAGTGCCTATCGCTTTGATTAGTCATTTCATTCTTTCTCCTCCTGCTTTTTATTACACTGTCACCAGCTCCGATCTCTCCGGTTTTCATGTGCTGTGCAATGTCTGAGAGGTCAGGTCAGCTGGGTCTGAGCCAAAAATATGAGCGCTTTCTAACCGCTGGAGAGAGAAATTAAAATAATACTTAGCACTTAGAAATTGCCACAGATTCTGAACTACAAGAGAGGTTGGCTTTTGTTTAAGGCACTGGAGCTGGGTTCAGTACCTGATTCTGCCTTGGGCAAATCATTTAGTCGCTAGGTACCTCAATTTCCCCATCTGTAAAATGGAGGTAATAACACTTCCTTCATCTCCCGTCTGTTTAAATAGTAAGCCGTCTGGGGCAGGGACTCTCTCTTGCTATGTATCTGTGCATCACCTGGCACAAGGGGGCCTCTAGGTGCTATTGTAATATAAATAATACCAGTGAAGGGTGTTTGGTGCAGCTCAGGCGTGGGTTGGAATGGGGGAGTTCAGTCACTTTCACACTCCCCAATCCTGGACCCCTCTGTGCTACTGTGGACCCCAGGTGCAATTTAGAGCAGTTTACAGCAGTTGCACTAACACCCCCGACCCAGTGGTTTGAGCATTGGCCTGCTAAACCCAGGGTTGTGAGTTCAATCCTTGAGAAGGCCACTTAGGGATCGGGGGCAAAAAAATCAGTACTTGGTCCTGCTAGTGAAGGCAGGGGGCTGGACTCGATGACCTTTCAGGGTCCCTTCCAGCTCTAGGAGATAGGTATATCTCCATATATTATTATTAACATCCTGGCAGTCAGGGAATCCCAGCCACACCCCTCTTCTCCAGCCACAGAGAAATCAGTGACAGCGCTACATAGCGCTGTCTGTGTTACTGGAGGCTCCCTTCATGGCTGGTTACTCCAACTTAACTTTAGGATAGCTTTGCACTGCAGGGAGTGGTATGAAGCTGCCCTAACACCGTTCAAGGTCTGCCTGCTGTGTTCACAATTTCACCTGTGAAAAGTCCATTGCGGGCAGGGTGGTGTGCTCATTTGGGGCATCTGGCTATGTTGAGCTTACGAAGCCTGGTTAAGTCATGAACGCTTAATGTTTCTGTAGCAGGCTCCATTTTGAATGTGGGGTTTGTTTGCTTTCCCGTGCTGGGCTGGGCTTCCTCAGCAAGGCTAACAATGGAGGGTCATTAACTCTTGATGGCCCTCTGTTCAAATAGAAGCAGCCTAGACAGAAGGCTGGCTCCTACCCTGGAGAACTGGTTTAGCAGGGGAGAGGTACCTGGCAAGGAAGTCACCTGGGTCTGTGGTCACCTGCTGAGGCTGATCAGGAAGGCACATGAGAGTGGAGACTGGAAGGTTATAAAATGGGCAGGAGCTGCTCTAGTCTGGGTCTTTGCCAAAAACTTTGGCCATTTCCACCAACTCAAGCTGTGGGGAGCTGCTGAGGAATCCCTTGAGGCAGGGGGATCCCTGCTTACCTAGGCACAGATGGACTCCCAAGCGACGGGTGAGCTGGAGTGAGGGGCACTGCATTTGGGGGGGGGGGGTTCTCTTTAGTAGAGTGTAACTGAGCTCGAGCCCTTTTGCTAAGCCTGGTCTACTTGCTCCTTGCCTATCACAGTCTCCCCAGAGGTAAACTCGAATCCAGGAGGCTCCCCCCTGTCGGTGGGATGCTGGGGAACGTGCAAGAGCTGAGATAGGTGGCAGATCCTCAGCTGATGTAAATGAGCCTAGCTTCATTAAAGTTGGTGGGGGTATGCTGATTTACACCAGCTGATGATCTGGCCCCAGGGAGACTGAAGCAGACAGTTGAAGGTCAAATTTCCAAACACGGGTGCCTAAGTGAGACACTTAAATGTAGTTTTAGTGACCTCCAGGGGGTCAAGCCAGGATTAGGACTCAGGATTCCCTGACACTCAGGCCTGGATTCATTGCTCTACCCCTTCCAAAGGACATTGTCTGTTCTTTTCACCCCCCTGTTGTTATGGCAATAATGGGCCAAAGTCAGCCCAGGGGTAAATCAATTGAATTACAACACGTTGGCTCAATCTGTTTGCTAGTGTGAGACTTTTCCCAAGCTCCGTGGGAGGTCCACAGCCGGAAACTAGCTAAGGGCAGCAGATTGTAGTGAGGCCTGGCCTAACTTCAGCAAGAGGTTTGCATTGGCAGGGAAATGGGTTTGGGTGATTTATGTCTCCATCGCAGCTGGCACAGTGGAATGACGTACCCAGGGGCGGTGGAAGCTTCCTAACAGTAGGGGGGCCAGTGGCGCCTGAACCGTGGCTCCACCACCCCGCGCCGCCCCTTCCCCCGAGCCCCCACCTTTGCACCACCCCTTCCCCCTGAGGCCACGCCCCTGCTCTACCCCTGAGGCCCTGCCCCTTCTCCCAGGCCCCACTACCGCACCACCTATTCCCCACAATGCTCCACCCCTTCCCCCCCATCGCTCACCCTTATGGTCAGTAAAAAGTGGGGAAGGGGGCATGGCCCTATGCCCCCCCTCATTCTTCCCCCAGGCGCCCCTGGACTTACCTAGTGTCTAACTCAGACTGGGGTATGGATGAGGCCCAGGTCTCAACCCAGACAAGACCGAGGTCATAGAGAGAGCCTGTGGGGAAAGCAATGAGAGGAAATGGCAAAGATTATGGCCGGATACTCATCTGGCTTAAATCAGCCCAGCTCCACTGACTGAGGATCTCGGTGTCTATCCACACGAAAGTGAAGAATGTGCCCAAAATGCAAATTTCTGTAGAAGATTTTACATTTTGATTGAAATTTTAAAAATTTGAAAAGCAAAAACCAAACAAAAAAATGCTAAAAACATTTGGGTTTTGGTAAAAAATATTAACATTATTTATAATTTTTAAAAGTTTTGGGGGATTTTTTTGGTTTTTGAAAACAGATTATTTTATGAATAAAATTATTTTATTTTACTGAAAAAAAAGTAAAAATGTTAAGTTTTCAATAAACATTTTTGTTAAAATTTTGGGGGCTTGGTTTGGCTTTCACTAAAACTTTCAGCTTTTGGTTTTCAAAACCCCGATTTTTTTACTGAGAACTGAACATTCATACTGAAAATGACTTTTGAAAAATCTGTTTGTTATTATTTATTTTGCTTTTTCTGTTGAAAAACCAAACCATTTTCATGGGAAATTAAAAAAAAAAAAAAATCCCACCAAAAACTAGGCATTTTTCAACCAGCTTCCCTGAACGAGGGGAGGCATCTCCTATTGAACAGTCTGGTGATCTCGAGATCTTTGGTTGCTTGGCTACTCAAGAAGTCGCTGTGGCTGGGAGCATGTTCCACTCTCTGTACCTACCGAGAAGGGTGTGACCACTTCTTCAGACTCCAACCTCACCATAGCGCCTCTGGGCTTTTTCACCCTGAGACAAGACTGTGATAGTGAGTCCAATGTGATGGGGCTGCACCTTGGGCCTGCTCATAAGCTGGAGTTAGTGCCGAATGGAGCAGCCTATTGCTGCATGCAAAGAGCACATCGCACTAGTGCTGAGCAGCCTGCACTGCTGCCTATTAGTTTCCAGGTGGAGCTTAAGGTGTTAAATTTGACCTATAAAGCCAGTAGGTGCTGCCCAGAAAGTAGGTGTGGCAGGCAGAGGCAACACATGGGGGTGCATGCACGGTCACATGCCCCAGATTGCTCAGTCACATGGTCTGGCCAGGCCTCCTCCCTGCGGAGCAGCTGAGCCGAGGAGCTGCACCCAGGAGGGAGAGGCAGAGACAGAGGCAGGAGCAAAGGAACAGCCGGGAGATACACGCTGCTGCTTTCCGGGAGGGCAGGGGATACCGTGGGTGGGGGGAAGCATGACTCGAGCTGTTCCGGGGTTGTGCGACCGCACTGTCAGCAGTCACAGGTCACCTATGGTGGCAGGAGTGGGGCCGTGGCAGTGAATGAGATGGGGAGCTTCCAACAGCAGGGCTCCCTCCTATGCAGTTCAGAGCTGCTGCCCCCCAGCAGGACCCCGGGGCAAGAGGAGACATACTGCCCTAGCCAGACCCGGGGAAAATGCCCCCACCCCTGTGCAGCTGCCCCCGGAGTGCAGAGGGGCTGTGTCCCCAGCGTTTGTGGAGATGGATCAAACTCTGAAACCCACTGAAGTCAGCTGAGGGACCTTCCTGGAATGGCCCTTCTGCCTAACCCTGCTGCAGGACTCCTCCTCGCAGATATTTATTCCAGTGAAGTTTCCTGTCTCTGCCACTCTTGCTACAATATCCATTCTGCTGCTGCCAACTGTGACAGATCATCCTTCTGCTACTGAAACAAGTGGCCGTGGCCCACTGTTTGCGGCTTACAAATCACCCAGCCGTGTGAACCAGAGGGCTCTGGGAGATCCATGATCACTTGACTTATGCTCCTTCTGGGTTTATCTGGCCTAAAGGAATGGAGGAACAGGCATTTGCTGACTGGTCATAACTTGTGATGGCTGGAACAGACTTTCCCTGATATCAGACTGGCCCCTTCTCCTCTGAGACAACAAAAGACGCACGCAAGTTCAGAGGGGAGTGTTGTGCCATCTAGTGGTGACCCCGGGGACTGAGAATTCTGGGTGCTGTTGCCCACTGATTTGCTGTGTTACCAAACACAAGTTCCAGAGACCCCAGTTCAGCAAGGTACTTAAACACCACATGCTTAACATGATGCATATGCCTGAGTATTCCCCCATTGATGTCAGTGAGACTACTCACCAGCTTAAGTGTCTTGCTTAAGGGCTTTTAATCTCTTTGTGCCTCAGTTTCCCCATTGAGCTATGGGGGAGGGAGGGAGGGCTTCACATACGGTACTGAGATCTGAGCAGCAATGTTGCTATGGAATTGCAAGTTGTTATTACCACAGGTCCCTCAATGGACCTTCTCACTGGTCTATCCATCCAAAGAGCCTTTCTTTGCTGCCAGAGTCTTTCCCTGTGGAGGGGACATGCTCCAGCAGCGAGGAGGCAGTGGGACGCTACACTGCTAAAAATAGCAGTGTAGACAGGGTGACCAGATGTCCCAATTTTATAGGGACAGTCCCGATTTTGGGGTCTTTTTCTTATATAGGTTCCTATTACCCCCCACCCCCTGTCTCGATTTTTCACATTTGCTGTCTGGTCACCCTTTACTTGCCTAAAAAATGTCTCGCTGTCGAATCTGCTGTTTATACCTATGCTAGGGCAGCCATGCAGTGCAGTGCTCTAGATGTCAGACCTAACCTCAGGGTATGTCTACAGCGCATTGTAAATGGGTCTGTGGGACCCAGGCTTGTGGACTAAAGTGTCCACACTGTGTTGTAAACCTAGGTCACACTTTCTGGCCTGAGGTCTCACTGCCGTGATAGTGCGTCCATCTTGCACTATGTGGACCTTCTGACTTGGGTCTGTGGCTTGAGCTGCGTCCATATTGCAAAATGACAGGGCTTGGATCTGAGTCACAGAGGGACTCTGGCTCTGGGCAACCTCCCTAGCAGGGTCCTAGGATCCGGGGCCTGAGTGCTTGCTGACCCGAGTCGCACTGATTTGTGTGTGGACAGAAGGCAGGCCCTGGCTCAAACCCTAGCCAGAACCAGGCCTTAGTGTGCAGTGTAGACACACCCTCAGGGTCTAGGGTGCTCCACTGCCTGGGCCCTGAGACATTTGTTTAGAACAAGGGCTTGGATTGGAGGCAATAGCCTTAGGAACTTTAAGATGGCTCCTTCCTTGAGATGGTCTTAAAGGGGACATTAGTTTTGTTAGTTTGTTTTACCTTCACCCTTGCTTGGATCCTTTATGTAGGCCCAATAATGCTAACAGAGCTGCTTTCTCAGCTCAAGTGGGAGGAGACTGCTTTGGGGGAACAGGAGTTCTGCCGGGGTATAGCATGCAACATAGCAGTCACCATGAAATCTCGCCTCATGTACAGATTGCTTATAATATCCGTATCTGTGAGGGGACAACAGAGGCAGATGGTCGGGCTGCTGTTACTATAAGGAACAATTGCTGATGGGGACGCTCATTGAAACTAAGCATACTCTGTGCTAGCTGCAACTGTTGGCTTAACTTGTGTCCCGTTGCTGATCCCTGTTCTGAGGACTGTTCTTTCCAGCTTCCAACAGACAGGTTCTGAGGTAAAGACTGTTCCAGATCCTGGGTTATTGAGCCAGCTTCATAGAATCATAGAATATCAGGGTTGGAAGGGACCTCAGGAGGTCATCTAGTCCAACCCCCTGCTGAAAGCAGGACCAATCTTCAACTAAATCATCCCAGCCAGGGCTTTGCCAAGCCTAACCTTAAAAACCTCTAAGGAAGGAGAAGCAGCAAAGAATCCTGTGGCACCTTATAGACTAACAGACATTTTGCAGCATGAGCTTTCGTGGGTGAATACCCACTTCTTCGGATGCAAGGAAGGAGGAAGGAGATTCCACCACCTCCCTAGGTAACCCATTCCAGTGCTTCACCACCCTCCTAGTGAAAAAGTTTTTCCTAATATCCAACCTCAACCTCCCCCACTGCAACTTGAGACCATTACTCCTTGTTCTGTCATCTGGTACCACTGAGAACAGTCTAGATCCATCCTCTTTGGAACCCCCTTTCAGGTAGTTGAGGGTTATAACTTCTGGGTAGTTATAGAATGTCCTCTAGAGCCCATTGAAAAGCAAACCAAAGGGTTGCTAAAAGCAGTGTTAGTGGCTTCATATTAATCTTTGCCTTCACACAGTGCCTGTTAGCGATGACTTACAACCTTCCTTAAAATCCTCCAGCCACCGAGGACATACTTGTCTGACAGCCGCCCATGCTTAACTGTCTCCTTTGGCTCCTAATTGCAGTTATTAGCTTTCTGGGGAAGGTTTATTGCTATTATGAAACAGCCTAAATATGCTTCTCTTCCTTCCAGTGTCATATTGTCTTCACTTATTTGGAAATCGCAACAAAATGCAAACAGTTGGTGCTCATTAAAATGCCATCACACGGCAACACATTGACATTTAGTGGAGGATGTTTTGGAGTTCTCTCTGACCTTGTACATAGCCTTCTCTGAGAGTTTGAGGGTGCCTCCCTTCAGAAGGGACACCTCATTCGCATAACGAGCTTGAATTACAATCATGATTGCTACCAAACACCGGATGCCCAGCACAAAGTTCACTTTCAGTTTTTAACACTCGTGTAATTCTTTTCCCTGGGCTCTCATTTCATGAGAGCCTCCCAAGCAGGCTCCGTATGAAAACCATGCAGAAGAGTTTGCAACGTCAAGGTTTCCATGTGCCAGAAAGGAAATTTTCAATCAAGTCTCAAGTTAGACCAAAAGAAAATTAGCAAATTGGACCTGACCACAAAGTGAGTAGCAAAATTACGCACTCTGTAATTCATTAACAGTATCTTACTTAGATAAAACGGGAGCATAGATTTTTTCCAAGTAACTTACATGACTCATGTTATTGTAACACCTCACAATCTTTGCAGGGCATTTATCCTCCCAACAACACCCATGAGGTACCAAAGTGCTATTATTCCAATTGTACAGATGGAGACCTGAGGCACAGATGAAGTGACTTGCCAAGATCACACAGCACGTCTGTGGTAGAACAGGGACTTGAACCCAGGTCTTAGAAGTTCTAGGCTGTGGCCTAACCACTAGACAATACTTCCCCACATACTCCCATTGCCCTCATCACCTTATTATCTGAGCATCTCTCTCTCCACTCCTGTATGTTTTTGGTGGTCTAGTGAAACATTAGTGCTTTCACCATCCATTATCATGGGGAAGAACAGGCATGTAGATTTTATGGGACGTTTCATTTTATTGTTTGTTTTGAGGTAGCGCCTAGACCAGGGGTAGGCAACCTATGGCACGTGTGCCGAAGGCGGCACGCGAGCTGATTTTCAGTGGCACTCACACTGCCCGGGTCCTGGCCACCGGTCTGGGGGGCTCTGCATTGTAATTTAAATTTTAAATGAAGTTTCTTAAACATTTTAAAAACCTTATTTACTTTACATACAACAATAGTTTAGTTATATATTAAATACTTATAGAAAGAGACCTTCTAAAAACGTTAAAATGTATTACTGGCACGCGAAACCTTAAATTAGTGTGAATAAATGAAGACTTGGCACACCACTTCTGAAAGGTTGCCGACCCCTGGCCTAGACTCTCCAACCAAGTGGTGAGGCCCCATTGTGTTTGGTGCTGTACATACCTAATAGAAAGACGGTCCCTGCCCCAACGAAAAGACTTTACAATCTAAGTGTAAGACAACCAGTTTTGCAAGGATTCCTTAGATTTATTTATAGCAAGGAGGGCTGTACTCCTTGTACAGATCTAGGTTTTGTGCACTCGATCTAGGCTTTTTGAGGGGTTTTTGGGGTCTGCAACATTAGTTTGAGATCAGAAGCAATGCGGAGGCGGTGTTTAAGATGGATTTAATGTAAAATATCTCTCTCTATGTTTTTCTCTATTATGAAGAGAAGCACAAACCCTCCTGTGAGCAGGGATATTCCCCACTCTGCCCCAGATACAGCCTTCGTGTGCTGTATAAGGTCAAACTTACCACCTTCCTGGGGTTTGCCTTTACTGGGAACCCAAATAAAAGGAACCAACCTCAGCCTACACTTTTGCCCTAAGCCTGGCTGTTCATAGGGATCCCTGCACAACCTCCCCATCTCTGCCCCCCTTCTCTCTGTCCAGAGGGCTGTGCCCATCTCTTTTATAGGGTGCTGGAGCTGGCAAGCCGCACAATGTCTGTTTCTGAAGACCCTGTCTCCTTCTGCAGCCGAGCATTTCCTGTCTTTGGCAGTTTGGGATCAAGCTCAGCCTGACAGACTCGGCCCTGATTCATTCTCTCATGTGAAGAATGGGGTGCGTGGGAGACCCAGGAAGCAGAGCTCAAGCAAACCGCCCGGCTGAATGTTGACATGTGAGCCCCAACAGGGTTTCCAAACTGTCTGCTGTTGGCCTGGAATTCTGCCTCGGCTCCCCATTCATCACAGCCCCGACTGCGACTGCTCCGTGGCCCTGGAGGTGCTGGGACTTTTTGGAGCTTTGGGGAGCTCAGATTTATCCTCCCTGTGCCCACCCCTGGACCCAGCTCATCCCAGCCTCCCTCAGGATTGCACCTGGGCAGAGCAATTTCACAACAGTTTTCAGAGGAGCTAATTGGCCAGGATTTCGTTTCACTGTCTGCCTGCAGTAGGGTGACCAGATGTCCCGATTTTATAGGGACAGTCCCGATTTTGGGGTCTTTTTCTTATATAGGCTCCTATTACTCCCCACCCCCTGTCCCGATTTTTCACACTTGCTGTCTGGTCACCCTAGCCTGCAGCTACCAAAGGGCATGGCACTATAAAAAAACCCATCAACTGAAGGCAGTAGAAATCCATGTAAAATAAATCCCATATGAACACAAAGAGCTATGGAGTCGGGACGAGAGCTCCGCTCCTTCAGCTCAAAAACTCCACAACCCGCCTCCCTATTTTACCAACCTAAATCCCCCCCTGCAGACCCAATGAGCGAAGTCATTTTTCTTCACTCCCCGTCCTAAAACTCTTGCGCAATGTCATGCATGACGAAGCAGCTGTTCTGTTTTAATTGGCGAAGTGATTCCTTTTGTGTAAATTTGGGGGAGGACTTTGGGGGGCCCTGGCCTTAGGAGATTCTGTATTACCCTCTCACTGGCACCTAGCTTGATGGAGCATAAGCTGTTTGTTGGATTTGCAATCCAAGAGTGAGCCAGTGCCCAAGCCTTCACTCCAAACTCAGGCTCTGTCTAGTGCAGCCGCGGCAACGCATCAGAGGTTGCTAACCTGAGAGACCCAGCAGAGATACAGCAATAACTGTTAATTGACCAAGAGTAGTTGTTGCGGGGCCAACAAAAACAATCAGCTGGCATTGCCATCTGTGCCCATTGAAATGCAGCTAAAAGAAGCTCATTCCCAGCTGTGAAGGAAGTGTAACCTGTGCCTGCTTGGTGTGGCATTCTGTCGCCCTCTAGTGGCACCTAGACCAGCTAGAGATTAATGAGTCTGCTACAGCCTTGGTTAAGAGCCTTGTGGTCTTTAGCTCATCCAGCAGAGGTTCATACACTAAGCTTCAGAAGTCCCAGGTTTGAACCTGGCCACTGCCAACCGGGGTTTGTTGGTGTTACAGAAGGGAGCAAATCCAGTACTAAGCAGGGGTTGCAATGTGGCGGAGGCGGTGGTTCCTAGCTGTTGGAATGTGCACCAGTCCTGGCTTTCGTAAATGGTATATCCCCTCCCTACCTTAGTGATGAGCCTCTATCCTGGCCCAGGCCTACTACCTCCCACTCAACTGCGCAACCTTGAACTCTCCCTGCTTCTGGGGTTCTTCCAAATCCCAGCCTTGCAATCCATGATGCACTGGGAATTTAGACTGAAAGGGACCTTCTCAGTCATAAAGTCCCATTCTCTGCTGTCTCAGGCACTGGAGTAAGCAGTTGGGTAGGAGGTGATGGGCACTGGTTGGCACCCTAGAAACCACTGATGTACTGGTAGACGGTGAGTCCTGATCTAGCCATGGAAGATGATTATTGTTCATGGGCTTGTCATTAGTGATGGACCTGATGCAAACCCCCATTGATGTCAATGGATCTCATTGGCATCAGTGGTCTTTGGATTAGGCCCTACCTGTTGGAATTATTAATAATATTAATATGGGAACCCACCAAACACCAATTTTTAACCATACATTCCTTTATTAAATACAAAGGCCAAATGGTATTTTATACAGTTGCTCTAAACATGTCTAACATCTCATGCAGTGCACTAAATGCCCCAATAACTATGTGGGCGAAACCAGACAATCACTATGCTCTGAAATGAACTCGCACAGGAAAACGAAAAAAGACAAGAACACCCCTTCGCCTGTGAATGAACAGTTTACACAAAGTGATCACTCCATATCTGGCCTCTCAGTCCTCATCTTCAAAGGAAACCTGCACAACATTTTCAAAAGATGAGCTTGAGTGGGAACTTAAATTCATTACTCTGCTAGACACTAAAAATCATGGCCTGAACAGAGACACTGGATTTATGTCTTATTACAACAATCTGTAACCCACTAACCCCCTCTTTTGTCCTAAGACTGCAGAGGTGTTAATGCACCACTCCCTTGAATGGTTTCTTATAATGTTTAGCATAAGTAGTTAGCACAATCTGTTCCATCTTGCATTTTGCTATGTGATGGGAGTACCTTTCCCAGAGCTGAAGAAGAGCTCTGTATGGCTCGGAAGCTTTTCTCTCTCTCTCTCCAGTAAAAGATATTACCTTGTCCATCTTGTCAAGTATCAGAGGGGTAGCCGTGTTAGTCTGGATCTGTAAAAAGCAACGAAGAGTCCTGTGGCACCTTATAGACTAACAGATGTATTGGCGCATAAGCTTTCGTGGGTGAATACCCACTTCGTCAGACACATGTATTCACCCACGAAAGCTTATGCTCCAATAC
>QXTE01000120.1:4370526-4441287 GCA_003942145.1 Platysternon megacephalum
GCGGTGGAGCTGCCGCTGAAGTGCCGCCGATCGTGGCTTTTTTTTTTTTCCCTGCCGCTTGGGGCAGCAAAAACGCTGGAGCTGGCCCTGTATATGAAATATATCTAGGTGTTATACAGACAGACTAGCATGTAGAAGGAAAATTTGAAAATAATGAGTTATAAAGGACAGAATGGATAAAGTAGGGAGAAAATCTGGTTCAAAGAATAACTAATGAGATAAGGGGAACCCCCTAAAAAGAAGGCCCTGACTGATAGGGGTGACTGCCAAAGGTCTTAAATAAGACAAAAAGAATCTGTCTTAAAATGAGGCAACATGGTCTTTCCCACCCCACAGAACAGTGTTATCTCAAAAAATAAGTCCGATGTCAACCCAGGTGCAAAGAAGAAGCTGTTAGCCAGCAAGAAGGAAGGGAAGAGATAGAGAGGAAAGGCTTTGGGGACAAAGGAGATTGTAAATCTGACCTGAATGAATACTGGAAATAAGGGTGAACTGGCTCAAATTGGTTTTTATCTGAAGTCAGATTGGCAATGACACCATTTGTTTGTTAAAGGGTATAAAAAGAGCTATGAATGTGAGGGTCTTTTGTCAGACCCTACCTGATCATGCTGGAGGATGCCAGAATGAGACAGTCTTCCCTAGGTCTGGCCTACTGGTAAGTATACTGATCACATAGAATCATAGAACTGGAAGGGACCTCGAGAGGTCATCTAGTCCAGTCCCCCGCACTCAAGGCAGGACTAAGTATTATCTAGACCATCCCTGACAGGTGTTTGTCCAACCTGCTCTTAAAAATCCCCAATGATGGAGATTCCACCACTTCCCTAGGCAATTTATTCCAGTGCTTAACCACCCTGATAGTTAGGAAGTTTTTCCTAATGTCCAACCTAAACTGCCCTTGCTGCAATTTAAGACCATTGCTTCTTGTCCTATCCAATTTTTCTCCCTCCTCCTTGTAACAACCTTTTATCTACTTGAAAACTGTTATCATGTCCCCTCTCAGTCATCTCTTTTCCAGACTAAACAAACCCAATTTTTTCAATCTTCCCTCATAGGTCATGTTTTCTAGACCTTTAATCATTTTTGTTGCTCTTCTCTGGACTTTCTCTAATTTGTCCACATCTTTCCTGAAATGTGGCGCCCAGAAGTGGACACAATACTCCACTTAAAGCCTAATCAGCGCAGAGTAGAGCAGAAGAATTACATGCTTATGAATACTTTGTTACTGTATTGGGTGTAATGACTGCTTATGTTTAGGCTGACAAGATGGACAAGGAACAAAGAGTCCTGTGGCACCTTATAGACTAACAGATGTATTGGCGCATAAGCTTTCGTGGGTGAATACCCACTTCGTCAGACACATGTATTCACCCACGAAAGCTTATGCGCCAATACATCTGTTAGTCTATAAGGTGCCACAGGACTCTTTGTTCCTTGTCCATCTTGTCAGCCTAAACATAAGCAGTCATTACACCCAATACAGTAACAAAGTATTCATAAGCATGTAATTCTTCTGCTCTACTCTGCGCTGATTAGGCTTTAAGTGGAGTATTGTGTCCACTTCTGGGCGCCACATTTCAGGAAAGATGTGGACAAATTAGAGAAAGTCCAGAGAAGAGCAACAAAAATGATTAAAGGTCTAGAAAACATGACCTATGAGGGAAGATTGAAAAAATTGGGTTTGTTTAGTCTGGAAAAGAGATGACTGAGAGGGGACATGATAACAGTTTTCAAGTAGATAAAAGGTTGTTACAAGGAGGAGGGAGAAAAATTGGATAGGACAAGAAGCAATGGTCTTAAATTGCAGCAAGGGCAGTTTAGGTTGGACATTAGGAAAAACTTCCTAACTATCAGGGTGGTTAAGCACTGGAATAAATTGCCTAGGGAAGTGGTGGAATCTCCATCATTGGGGATTTTTAAGAGCAGGTTGGACAAACACCTGTCAGGGATGGTCTAGATAATACTTAGTCCTGCCTTGAGTGCGGGGGACTGGACTAGATGACCTCTCGAGGTCCCTTCCAGTTCTATGATTCTATGTGATCAGTATACTTACCAGTAGGCCAGACCTAGGGAAGACTGTCTCATTCTGGCATCCTCCAGCATGATCAGGTAGGGTCTGACAAAAGACCCTCACATTCATAGCTCTTTTTATACCCTTTAACAAACAAATGGTGTCATTGCCAATCTGACTTCAGATAAAAACCAATTTGAGCCAGTTCACCCTTATTTCCAGTATTCATTCAGGTCAGATTTACAATCTCCTTTGTCCCCAAAGCCTTTCCTCTCTATCTCTTCCCTTCCTTCTTGCTGGCTAACAGCTTCTTCTTTGCACCTGGGTTGACATCGGACTTATTTTTTGAGATAACACTGTTCTGTGGGGTGGGAAAGACCATGTTGCCTCATTTTAAGACAGATTCTTTTTGTCTTATTTAAGACCTTTGGCAGTCACCCCTATCAGTCAGGGCCTTCTTTTTAGGGGGTTCCCCTTATCTCATTAGTTATTCTTTGAACCAGATTTTCTCCCTACTTTATCCATTCTGTCCTTTATAACTCATTATTTTCAAATTTTCCTTCTACATGCTAGTCTGTCTGTATAACACCTAGATATATTTCATATACAGGGCCAGCTCCAGCGTTTTTGCTGCCCCAAGCGGCAGGGAAAAAAAAAAAAGCCACGATCGGCGGCACTTCAGCGGCAGCTCCACCGCTGCTGCCTCATTCTTCGGCGGCAATTTGGCGGCAGGTCCTTCCTTCCAAGAGGGACCAAGGGACCCGCCGCCAAAGACCCGGACGTGCCGCCCCTTTGCGTTGGCCGCCCCAAGCACCTGCTTGCTGCGCTGGTGCCTGGAGCCGGCCCTGTTCATATATCATACTTAAGATAACTCTAATTCTTTAATTTTATATTTATCTTACACTACATATGAGCAATTTCCCCCCTAAAAATAATCAGGCTAGCTGATAGGTCCAAAACTGAATAGCTGTAAGTGCAGGCACGGGTGATAATACTGTGTTACAGAGGAGCAGAAAATGCTTGGGAATTGCTGATTGGATAATAAAATATCCTGCTAGGACGTAGGGGAGGAGCTATTTATTAGAGACTATCCAGACACTTAAACTGGCAAATTGTCCCCCAAATGTTTTTTACTACACTTAGTAGCTGTAAATCCAACTCAGGTGGTCTAACACCTGATTGTCACATCTCAGCCAGTGCCACTGTGGGCTCAGTATGCTCTGTGGCAGATGGCAATCATTAATGGCTGATGTAATTTGTGCTGTGTTCAGATTCTCAGAGAGGAGGCGCTATAGAAGGGCAATTGTCTCTCTTGCTTTCCCTTACGCATCTCCAGCAGAGATCACGTGTTTTATCACTTCCTTGAGCAGGAAATTCAGTAGTCTGATTGACTGATTGGGTTAGCATCCCTCTGAACCACCAACCAGGATGAAAAAGAGAAACAGGCAGAAGATGATCAAAAAAATTCTTGAATAGTGCGGAGCATCCAACTGTTACTGTTAAGACTTTGTTGTCTTTGTCCTGCAACCTTCAGATCTCTAAGGGCTTGGCTGTAGAGCCAAGGTCATAGAATCATAGAATATTAGGGTTGGAAGAGACCTCAGGAGGTCATCTAGTCCAACCCCCTGCTCTAAGCGGGACCAACACCAAATGATGGATCTAGCCTGTTTTCAGTGGTAGCAGATGATGGAACAAGGAGTAATGGTCTCAAGTTGCAGTGGGGGAGGTTTAGGTTGGATATTAGGAAACACTATTTCACTAGGAGGGTGGTGAAGCACTGGAAGGGGTTCCCTAGGGAGGTGGTGGAATCTCCTTCCTTAGGTTTTTAAGGTCAGGCTTGACAAAGCCCTGGCTGGGATGATTTAGTTGGGGATTGGTCCTGCTTTGAGCAGGGGGTTGGACTAGATGACCTCCTGAGGTCCCTTCCAACCCTGATATTCTATGATTCTAAATCATCCCAGCCAAGGCTTTGTCAAGCCGGGCCTTAAAAACCTTCCTCTTGTTGCTATGCTACTTTTCGGTTTTATTCCTTCCTCCATATATACCGTTCTCTCTCATCAAGCACTTCCTGACAGCAGAGTTCACTACCGTCCCCCATGCTGGGAAGCTCTTTATTGTAACACTAAAGGCTCTCCTGTCTGCAGAGCCAGGCAGCCATTTTGTGCCCAGTTCAATGCAGACTGTTAAATAAGGGACAGGCACTTACTATGTGCTCTGCCAGGAAGGCTTGACCATTGTTTCCTCTCATTCGTTTGCTTTCCTAATCTAAAATAAAGGTCATTTGGACTGAAAGTATATGATGAGGGGAAGCTATAAGCGAGGCTGGAATGCATGCGATAAATATTTCCCTGTGTTTACTCTATATTCATGCACAACACATAACCCAACTAGCAAAGCCTTCTTAAAGTAAGGGGAGAAAAACTGATAAGGAGTATTCTTTATATAATCCAGGCGAAACTATCTCTCGACAGAGCAAGATCATTATCCCAATAAGATTTCATTAAACGAGAAAATATCACAGATTTTGCAAGCCCTTTTCTCATGTGGTGTGTCTGCAAAGCAACAAAAGGCGTCTTAAAATAAAACGTTATGTTAAAATCAATATTGATTGCTGGGAATAAGTGTTAGACGAGGCAGTAAAACATCAAGAAATTCCTCCCCAAAACAACCCTCCAGTCAAAGCAAAGGAAAACAAATTGCTCCAGAGCCATGTAAGCCCTTGGCAAATTGGGGAAGTATCATTGTGAAGGGCTGTGTCCATACAGCAGCATCCTCTTCCAAACCACGTGCCCTCCAACAAGCGCGGATAATAGCCCATTACTGATTGCACTGTAATCGTGCCTTCAGGGATGGGATTAGCGTCAAGTGTCACTCAGTGAGTGACACCCTCGCCTTGCGGGGGCAGCGAGCCATTTGAAATGTGCCCACGTGCTGCCGCATCCGATGCCGTCGTCATTATCTCCTCCTTTCCCCTCTGCACGGTGTCCCCGTAGCCTGCAAAGGCAGCCGTGCTGCTATGCGCAATCTGATCGCTAGCACGGCAGCGTGTGTTCATAAAAGGCCCGAGGAACAGCCACAGACCTCCCGCCCCTTTGCCCTGAGACGGGCTGCCTGCAGGAAATTAAAAGTCAGGCCTTGCGCAGTACGTGCCGGCTGCCTGCCTGTTCCCAGAGCCCAGTCTCTGAGCCAGGAACAGCTGCAAGGAGCACAATCGGCAGACATACTCAATGAGAGTTAGCACGCTATCAGGAGCAGTGGTGGCCCGGGCCTGCTGTGAGGAATCAAAGAATTTAACCCCCCCTGACAGGGTTTAATAAGTGCTCGGTGTTTAAAATACAAATCCCTGCTCACATTCTCAACCCTACCCCCACAAACCTGGGGTGGAATCCTGGCCCTGCTCACGTCTATGGGAGCTTTACCATTGACTTCAGTGGGGCCAGGATTTCACCCTTGGTCTTCAGCCACGGTCGCTCGGGATGGGCAGGGGCAAGGTTGCTAGGGATGGGCCAGAAGAACTCACCTGTCTGGCAGCTCAAGATAACGCAGCCCCCGATGCTAGCTCAGCTTAAACCTTGAGCCAAACCTGAACTCAGTGTGCAAAGACTCTCCTCCCACTCCCTGGTTAGGTGAAATCCATCCCTGGGTGTCTTGGAAAGCTCTGGCAAACACATCAGGGTCAGGTAGCAAGCTCTGGGAAATGCTCCAGGGAAGGGTGGGGATGGTTGGTGGCAATACATTAAGTCCCGGAGTGCATAAGATCTTGAATAAGAGAGTCAGAGCCCAGCATAAAGAGAAAGAGATGGGGTGCGGGGGGGGAGGGAGGAGAGAGCCTCCACTCACTCAGCTGTGGGTTAGTCAGAGGGAAGAGATTTGTGGCCAAGGAAGCAGGCTTGGGGGAAGGAGAAGACTCCACTGCGAATGGGAAGAAAGTAGCAGCAGGCTGGGAAGTGGCGAACAAGAGGATGAAGCAGGAAAAGGACCCGAAGAGAATAATCCGATCAGTTTCAGAGAAGCACCCAAATATTTGAGGACATAGCCAAATTGCAGAGCCTTTTGAGGTTCCACCATCCCCACTCGGTCCCATACACCACAGCAAGAGGGCCAGACCATTTCATCCCGCCTGGGGCCCATATTAATACATCGACTGTCATTTTCACTGGCCATGGCTTTGAAAAAGACCCCTACGCTGCAATGACTCCCTGCTTCTGTATAATATGATGAGAAGCTGCAAATGCAGGGGGAGGGGCTGGCATCAAGCCAGGGGATAATAGCAAATAGCCCCCCTCTCCCCCCGTGCCACCCTGACCTGTGTTATGCAGATGGTTGGAGCTGTCCCTTCTGACCTTAATCTGTAGGCCCCATCATCAGCTGGCGTGAACTGGCGTCAAGGGAGCGCCGCTGATTTACACCAGATGAGGGTCTGGTTTACTGGGCTCTGTCTGGAGCACCAGCAGGATATATACAGACTGGATGGAGTTCGGAGAACAGCCACGTAAGTGAGTAGAGGGATGTAAGATCTGACCCATGTGGGAAGGTTAAAGGAGCTAACTTTGGAAAGATCTGGATTCTGATCCAAACACTACACCTTGGGCCCATCTCTAATCCTGATATTTTAGACCCCCCCACCAATGGCTTAATTTGAGTACGACTCTAAAATGTTAACGCGAGCCAGATCCTGAATGGTGAGGCATGCTTGCAGCTCCCACTGAAGATAACATGAGATGCAGATTCTCAGTCCCTCCTGTAGGGTTGCCAATTTTGGTTGAATGTATTCCTGGAGGTTTCCTGGAGGTTTGATCACATGACATAATTTTTAATTCCTGGAGACTCCCGGACAATCTTGGAATTGTCCAAGTTGGAGGGTTGGCAACCAGACTTATATCTAGCTCTTAGCGTTTATACCAGGGGTCGGCAACCTTTCAGAAGTGGTGTGCCGAGTCTTCATTTATTCACTCTAATTTAAGGTTTCGCGTGCCAGTAATATATTTTAACATTTTTAGAAGGTCTCTTTCTATAAGTCTATAATATATAACTAAACTATTGTTGTATGNACGGACAATCTTGGAGGGTTGGCAACCAGACTTATATCTAGCGCTTAGCGTTTATACAGTACTGTGTATTTTTCACATGCAGTCAATTAATTTATCCATGTGGCAACACCATGAGACAGACTCGTGAGTACGGTTGCCTCCATGTGGTCAATGAGACACAGAAAGACTTGCTTTATGTCTCCACTACTTTTTTAATTATTATTTTTAGGGGAAATAGTTGGGCACTGGGGAAGGACGTCTGTCTGTGCCCCTCAGTGAACCGGTAGCTGAGGTGGGATTCAAACTCAAGACCTCCTAACCTTGAGTTCTAGAGCTGGTTGGGAATTTTCCGTCGCAATTCTTTTTTGACAGAAAAGAGAATTTATGCAAAAATGAAATTTTCTGTAGGAAAATTTTGACACCACCCCCCCCTATTTTTTTTTAATTTAATGTTTCCATCACAAAAATGGAAATGAAATATTTTTGTTTCAGGTCATTTCAACCTGAATCAAAATATTTCAGTTTGTTGAGCTGACCCAAAATGTTTAGTTTCAGATTAGTTCAATATTAAACTATCTCCTTATGGTGCCACTTTGCTTCAAGGGTGTTGCAGCTCAGGTTCTTGTTGCCTCGTTTCTCTTCTATGGACCAGGCTCTCAGGCCATATTACACCTACCATGATACAATGGACTCTGACCAAGCTGAAGGGTGCACCATAGGAGTCACATGACTGTGGGTGCATCATGGGAGATGTAGTCCAGGCCTATGAGACCAGCCCATACAGGAAAATGGGGGCATGAGGCAATGGGGCCTCATAGGAAGATGCAGATTAGTGCTGAACTGACTCAAAACTAAACATCTTCTGGAACTTTTCATTCCATGAAAAAATCTCTATATTTCAGCTTTGCGTCCCAATTTGGGCCAAAACCAAACACTGAAATAGTAGAATTTCCTTGTGGGACGGAAATTCCAATTTTTGCTCAGCTGCACTGAGTTCAATCCACTTCAAGGCGATGCCTGATGTGAAGGTGGGTGCAGAGTTGGGGGCGTCCTTTTAACCATGCCAATTTACTCACCCTTAGGAACAACATTGTACTCGTCCTGAAAGTGTTGTTACATCCCTGGCCCATTTTCCAGTTCTATAGAGCCAATTCTTCTTAACCTCCTCTAGCAACAACCAAATATTACTTCCCCTTCTGCATAGGGTGACCAGACAGCAAGTGTGAAAAATCAGGACGGGGGCGGCGGGTAATAGGAGCCTATATAAGAAAAAGACCCAAAAATCGGGACTGTCCCTATAAAATTGGGACATCTGGTCACCCTACTTCTGCACCACCCCAGTGAAAACAACACTTCAACCAGCACAAGTCGGAGTGCTGGGAGACTGTTTAGTTTGGACCCAGCACGAGTGATGGGGATTGGCTGGGGATGATGTGATGGCTTAAATATTGTTTACTGCTTCCCCATCTGCATTAATATGCAGAATTAATGCAGCGTACACAGAATTAGCTCCAAAAGGTTCTTGCTGTGTTTTTCAGTTTTGTTCTTTGTTTATTGAAATTATGGGTTGTGTCTAACCACCAATGACACTATGAAATGTAGCTTGAGGTTTTTTGCATTTATTCAAACACCTCTTTAATTGAAAATTACAATGTTTGATGTTCGGGTTTTTTAACTCTTAGCTCTTTCCACAATGAACTGGCAGGGTTCCTCTCCCCTTTTGGTTCGACAGGCACAAGCAGAGGACAAAAAACAACCCCACGTGACACACCTCGGCAGCACCCCCCAGGAGAGAGCCCTCAAGGCATATGAACAATCACCCCAGCACTGCCCCCTGTATCCTGTCAGCAAGCAAAGAAGACAGCCACTGAACAGTGGGTCAAAGAATCATAGAATCATAGAACTTAAGATCAGAAGGGACCATTATGATCATCTAGTCTGACCTCCTGCATGATGCAGGCCACAAGAGTTGACCCACCCACTCCTGAAATAACTCTCACCCTTGACTCAGCTGTTGAAGTCCCCAAATCATGATTTGACGACTTCAAGCAGCAGATAATCCTCTAGCAAGCGACCCCTGCCCCATGCTGNTTCCTGGCTTGTTGCTTCCACCAAGTGACCAATCTCTTTACATCCCGTCTCTGGCTCCCCCTTCCCCATCGCATCAACCACATTCTACTCATCTTGGATTTTAAAGCCTTGCGTGGCCTAGCCCCTCTCTACCTTATCCTCGCTCAGACGCTATCGAGACATCAACCACACCTCCGATCGGGCAATGAAGCCAGCCTTCATCACCCACTGGTTACACCAGGCTGCCCCTTCTTCACAGGAGTTTCTCTCTGTAAACTTTTGCAAAGCCGCCTTGTAGTCCTTCAAATCCATCCTTAAAACTCTCCTTTGCCATGAGGCCTGCAAAATACGTGACAATGATTAGGCTGCAGGTGTACTGAGACTACGGCTTTTCGTGCTGACTAGTTTGGTCTCGTTTCCTTGTTCGCCGCCATCTGGCTGGCTGCATCCCATCTATTGTCTCCTGTCTTATGCACAGATTGTCATCTCTTTGGGGCAGGGTCTGTATCTTTGTGCTGTGTTTGTACAGCACCTAGCACAATGAGGTCCTGATCCAGGATTAAGGTCTTAGGGGCTTCTGCAATACAAATTATTAAACAGTGCTAATTAAGTGACAGTATCAATGCCAAGAAGCAAAGGTTTCGCAAGGCAGTGCTGCTTATTAGACAGAGCAGTGGCCTGGGAATCTGGAGCAGCGGCGGCTCCAGGCACCAGCGCACCAAGCGTGTGCCTGGGGCGGCAAGCCGCGGGGGGGCGGCCTGCTGTTCGCTCCGAGGGCGGTAGTCAGGCAGCCTTCGGCGGCATGCCTGCGGGAGGTCCGCCGGTCCTGTGGCTTCGGTAGCAATTCGGCGGCGGGTACGCCAAAGCCGCGGGACCGGCGGACCTCCCGCAGGCATGCCGCCGAAGGCAGCCTGACTGCCGTGCTTGGGGCGGCAAAAAAGCTAGAGCTGCCCCTGATCTGGAGACTGGCATTCAAGTCCTGACTCTGCCACTGATCTGCTGGGTGACGCCGGGCAAGTCACGTCATTTCCCCGTNTGCAAGGCAGTGCTGCTTATTAGACAGAGCAGTGGCCTGGGAATCTGGAGCAGCGGCAGCTCCAGGCACCAGCACACCAAGCGCGTGCCTGGGGCGGCAAGCCGCAGGGGGGGCGGCCTGCTGTTCGCTCCGAGGGCGGTAGTCAGGCAGCCTTCGGCGGCATGCCTGTGGGAGGTCCGCCGGTCCCGTGGCTTCGGTAGCAATTCGGCGGTGGGTATGCCAAAGCCGCGGGACCGGCGGACCTCCCTCAGGCATGCCGCCGAAGGCAGCCTGACTGCCGTGCTTGGGGCAGCAAAAAAGCTAGAGCTGCCCCTGATCTGGAGACTGGCATTGAAGTCCTGACTCTGCCACTGATCTGCTGGGTGACGCCGGGCAAGTCACGTCATTTCCCCGTGCCTCAGTTTCCCCATCTATGAACCTGGGATGATGATACTGACCTACTTTGTAAAGTGCTTTGAGGATGATGGCTGAAAAGTGCTGTCTAGAAAACGTAGGTAACCAGGGCCTGAAAGTTGCTTTTTAAAGAGAAGTTGGTATCCTGCCCTCTTCAAGAGAAGCACTGAGAATCTCTGCCAGTAATGGAACCCATTGTCTCTGTACTAAGGCTTACCAACCAGCAGGCACATAGGTGCTGAAAGCTGCATAACTGGACATGTGAGGGGGTCTCTGTTTCCCCTTTCAGCAGGGCCACTTGCTGACCAAACCAATGAGCAGCTAGACACAGCATGTGGACGACACTCACAGAAGCAGTGATGAGGATAGGCAGCCTTGTCTAATGGTTAAAGCAGGGGACTGTGCACCAGATTCTTTCCCTGCTTCTGCCACCAGCTTGCGGGGCTGCTAGGGCCGTCGGTTCACTGATCAGTGCTGCAGTTTCCCTGCCTGTAACACCCGCATGGGAATGTTGTAAGGCGGTGGGATTTGTATTGCGTCCATGGGTCCCAGTCAGGCTCGAGGGCCCAATGTTAGGTGCTGTGCAGACAGACTCAGTTCCCAATCCAAAATGCTCACAATCTAATTGAGAACAAGTCTCAACAAATTAATGTAACTATCAAATGATAGGAAGGGAGGAGACGGGTAATGCTAATAAGATCGTGCAGTTAACAGGCCTGATTCGAGTGCCATTGAAATCTATAGCAAAATAAAATGTAGCCGGTAAGTTCTTCAAAGCAGGGTTTGTCTCTTACCATGCATTTGTACGGTCCCTAGCATCCTGGGGTGCATCCTGGCTAAGGCTGGTGGGTGCTAATGTAATAACAATTAATAATAGAGAGGAGGACCTTAAGGATTAATGTTTAAGGAGAAAGTTTTAACAAGCACCAAGAACCATCTTTCCCTCTGGCTAAATTGATCCCATTAATACCGTCTGAAGCAGACACTGAAATGTTACAGGCAACAGATGGGGGAGTATGTTCCTAACGAAGCCTTCTGGGCCAGGGGCGGCGCAGCGGTGATCTCACTCGGCACAGTGCGCGCACGACCGAAATGTCACGCTCTGCACTGGGGCCTGCCTCTGTCCGTTTTTAAATGGGGTGTTTGTGACAGACCCCGGCCTTTGTCTTGGCCTGGGAAAACCCAAACAATCCGTTCGTTCATTCTCTGGCTGAGCGGGACTTTTGGAGGAGGAAAGAAACTGGCACCAGCTTGGTGGGATCTGACTTCTTTTTGTTTTGTTTCTCTTGAAATACCTCCGTCCCACAAAGGGGGGTGGGCCTCATTCATCGCGGCACCCACGCTGAGCTCAGAGGAGGGAGGGGAAAAGGGGGCAATGGTAGCGTTGTGTCAACTCTTCGTCTCCAAGGAAGAACCCGCACCGGCCCATACCCAGCCCACATTAAAGCGCTGCCCCTTTTGCCTCCCCTGTCGGGGGCGGGGGGGGAGGGGATGGGCAACGACGTTAAAGCGCTGCCGCGGCAAAGGGCCCTGCAGCGCTTTAATGTCCCTGCCCCATTGGGCCCCCTCCCCTGCAGCCTCCGACGGGCGGGGGCAGGGGGGGGCAAAGGGAGCAGTTGCCCTGGGGCCGGCGATTTAAAAGGGCCCGGGGCTCCGGACGCTGCTGCCGCTAGCACAGCAGCGGCGTCCGGAGCCCCGGGCCCTTTAAATCAACACGGGAGCCCCGGGCGGCGCGGGCCAGGCGGCATGAAAGGGCTGGTTGGGAGATGCTGACCCCCCGCCCCGCCCCTTCTGCCCGAGGCCACGCCCCTTCCGGGGGCCGGAGGCCCCCCCCCCGCCCATACCTGTAAGTGGCCTAACTTACTTTCACCCCGTCGTCTCCCCTGTTCTGTTCCGCAGCACGGGTTACAGCAACCTTGCGTCTCCCCTGCTGTCCCCAGGGCGCTGTTCCAGCACCTGGTAATCGCTGAAGCACGGTGGTGCTGTGGTCACATCCCAGTGCCACCACCCTTTACATAGGGGGCTGCTATACGAGGCAGCACTGGATCTGTGTCACCCAGGAAATCCCCGTACACTGAGGGAGTGCTCGGGGGGCCAGAACCATGTGCCTTTTTTGCTGGCAGAGCTAGTGCCAAGAGGACTGCGTGTGGTGCTTAACCACACCCTGTGGGTCTGATCTTGAGAGGAAGAGACTCTGTATCGCCCAGGATCAAGCCCCAAATGATCATCCCTCTGTCCCCTTCTCCCACATTGAATTTTGCCCTGCCAGTGCTCATCTAGGAGCTGAATTTTACAGCTGACTCCTCTCTCTCTCCAATGGGACGAGCCAGCGCCTGGGGCCTCTTCAGGACCCCTGCTCTCTGTGCGGGAACTGGGAGGTTGTTAGATCTTGGCCCACCTCCCAGTTTCACAGCTCCCGCCCATCTCGAAAATTGTGTTGCGTAAAACAAGCGGCCGAGAGAGGCTATCTTCCCCTCCCCCCCCCCAATTCTATTAGAAAAAGCGCAATTCCATCTTGGTAGCTTCCAATTTTCCTCTCTGTGGGTGTCCGCTAATCAATTTCACAAGCCACTGCCTGACGAGGCAGGGAAGTGGCGCTCTCGTTAATCTGGACCTTTTCCATCAAACTGGGCCAGTCGGATTTTGTTCGTTGTGGGCTGTAGCTCGCGTTAGGGCCCCACTGCAACTCGCTCTTCACCGAGGGCTGGGGGGAATAAATAGCTTAGGGGGTTGGTTAATGGGATTTGGAGCCCTTCACCTCTGGCTTGCTACTCCAAAGCCAGCAGGGGTCAGACCATGATCGCAAAGCCTTACCCATGGCTACTCATGGGACATGTGAGTCTCAGGCCATAGGCCAATAGACATACCAGCGACTAAACTGATCCAGCAACGGTACTTTATATGCCCTTGTTACCATAGTATCTGAGCACCTTGTAGTTTGAATGCATGTATCCTCACAACCCCTGTACCATATGGAAGTCCTATTATTCTTATTTTACAGATGGGGACGGAGGCACAGATTTTAAAGATATTTAATTGTCTATCTGCATCTTTAGGCAACTAAATACCTTTGAAAAATCCGGTGTAGAGAAATTAAGTGACTTGTCTAAACTCACACAAGAAGTCTGTGGTATAGCAGGGAGACCCAGGCGACCACCTTATCCACCCTTCCTCTCCAGCAGACATACAGCCCAATGTACCTTGGAGTGAGTGAAAGAGAAGTGCGTGTGTTCACTCTTGTACATATCAAGATGCTCAGATCTTACAGTGCTGGGTGTGAGACTGAGACATTGTCCATGATTCCAAGGGAGGGCTGGTCTCCAAAAGGGGTCCGTTTCCTTGCGGGGAGAGAGAAACATTGGACCCGATGCTGGGTACTTTGTTCTACAGCAGTCTCCTTTGCTAGCTGAGCCCCTTTGAACAGCAATATTACCCAATGAAGGCCGAGCGCTCATTAACTCACATATGTAGCCTAGTACTTCCAGGACTCCTGTCACCAGCTTTGTTCAAAACTCCAGCCAGACTGCGCCTCGCCATCAATGCAGCAGGACGCCGCGCGATTTAACTTCTCCCGCAACACTTTACAGGTGGGGTTTTCAAAAGCGCTCAGTCCTGGCCTAACTCTGCCCCCACTGAAATCTGGGGGAGTTTTGTCGTTGACTCCAGTGGGAGCAAAGTTAGGCCAGCACTGCGTGTTTTTGAAGATCGCACCCTATCTCTTAGGAGCATACACCCAGGATGTCACTCATGATTCAGGAGGTATGGGTGTCAATCAGAACCAACCCCAACCAGTGTTCCTGTGTGTGGGTGCTGGGGTACCTTCCCCTTCCTCTTGGACTGCTGTGCAACACCAAAGGGAGCCCCCCGCTCTTCAATAAAATGGGTCAAGTGTCTGCTAGCAGCTTCCCAGCACTTATTGTTCCCACATAAGTATTCAATTAACTCAGCTGGATCTGTTCTATGGAAAATCTGGTCCCTATCCACTAATCGGTAATAAGAACTGTATATTTGTTTGTTACAGTCCTATCAGCATTTAGTCGTCCCCTAGGATTCACCATCTCAGGAGCAGAGCTGGAGAGTAAAGATGAATGGACTCACAACTTTCCCCTGGATAAAGAGGCTGAGTTTTAGTCACTAGGATGCACAGGGGTCATGTTACCTGTTATACCTCGGGTGTTCAAGAATCTCAAAATGTTCCAGAAGTTTAGTATGAATCAGGGTTTCTTTGTCCAAAAATGTATTCTGGAAATTTGTTAGCCACTTGTTTCAAATGTTTCAATCGTCCAGTCAGGGAGCAGAAACAAGACCGCGCGACACAGGTGAGAAGCATGCATGACAAAAGAAGAATTGGGCTGGACAGCTCAGAAACAACCCAAATCCTGAACATGACTTGCCAGAACTATTCAGTGCACATCTGTGAATCCATGTGCAGATGCATGATAGGATTATTATTTATTATGTGTATTCCAGTAGTGCTTATAGTCTGCAATCATGGATCACGGCCCCATGGTGCCAGGTGCATACACAGGAAAGAAAAGACTGCCCCTGCTCTGAAGAGCTGACAGTCTACGTATGAATGCAGGGTCAGTTGACGAATGATTTGCTAAACAAAAACTGGGTCACGTTCGTAATGAATATGAGTCTAAACTAACAGTCGGACCAGGAGGTCGACTCAGATGCAGCGGCTGGATTTAAAAGTGATGCCGAACATTCTGAGCAACAGTGACATTTCTTCTTACAAAGGTTAAAACAAGGGCAATCCAGCCGCAAGCTTTAAGCAAGAGGGATCATGTGCAGGAGTGAAGACAACGATCGCTGCCAGTGCTCGTGGGCAGTAGTGCACAACAGGTCAGATGCACTGCGGGGCAGGGGGGGACTGCCTTCCTCTGAAGTGTTCGGTACTGGACTGGCCATTGCTGGAGGCTGGATGTCAGGCTTGATGGAGCAGTGCTTTGACTGGGTGCAGCAGATCCCTTCATGCAGCTCACAAGCAGGCAGCGGATCGAGAAGTCAGTGGCATTGGTCAGCATTCCGTTCATTTCTTACATTATTTACTTTCCTCTTTTCCCTTGTCTCGGCAGCCGATCCGTCAGAGCAAGCAGAGCAAATAGAAAGAGAATTGTGGCTGCTGCAGGAATATTACAGCAATTAGAAAGGGCCATAAACAGTTCCTTACATATGAAACCGCTCATTGAAATTGACAAGCAGCCTTTTTTTCCCTCTCCTCCCGCCGAACACAATGCAGCCTCTTTCACGCTCATAAAGACCATCACTTTTTCATTCCCGCCAAGGATCCGGCACGCTCAGATCAATATGCTCACAGGCTGAATGAGACCTTTCTCCCAGCGCTGAATGTCTTGTGGATAGAATTAACACTGATTGAGCATGTCACTGTCAAGCTGTAATTTAGAGAGACATCATGAAACCATGCTGGGCTGGCACTGGTCCAGCTGTTAGATGCAATAGAAAAGTAACACGGCTTCATCCAACACAACAGCGCACCAGTTTGCATCTCCTGGGTTAAGTATTTTTGTGCTTTTTGATTTGGCTCTTGGGTATGATTAATAAGGTACCGGAGACGCTTGATATTCCATTACCCTGAGTGAGGAGTGACCCTAGGGTACTTCAGAGGGTCACTTTGGATGATTGCCCAGGGCCCAGTAAACAAGCCAACTGGTTTTTAAGATAGAGCTTGATAAGTTTATAAACAAGATTATATGACGTGGTTGCCTGGATAGCAGTGGACTGGATGTGGTAATCCAGGAGGTCCCTTCCAGTCCTATGTTTCTAAATCAATAAGAACATACTAATGGCCATCCTGGGTCAGACCAATGGTCCATCTAGCCCAGTGTCCTGTCTTCTGACAGTGGCCAGTGTCAGGTGCTTCAGAGGGAATGAACAGAACAGGCAATCATCGAGTGATCCAGCCCCTGTCGGCCATTCCAGCTTCTGGCAGTCAGAGGTTTAGGGACACCCAGAGAATGAGGTTGCATTCCTGACCATATTGGCTAATAGTCACTGATGGACCTGTTCTCCAGGAACTTCTCTAATTCTTTTTTGAACCCAGTTATACTTTTGGCCTTCACAACATCCCTTAGCAATGAATTGTGTGTTGTGTGAAGAAATACTTCCTTGGGTTTGTTTTAAACCTGCTGCCTATTAATTTCATCAGGTGACCTCTGGTTCTCGTCTTATGTGAAGGGGTAAATAACACCTTCCTATTCACTTTCTCCCCACCATTCATGCTTTTATAGACCTCTATCATATCTCTCCTTAGTCATCTCTTTTCTAAGCTGAACGGTCCCACTCTTTTTAATCTCTCCTCATATGGAAACGGTTCCATTGGATGCCCTGTTCCTTGTGGTCAAAAACTGGCCAAGGTGCAGTGCAATGATGAACTGAACACCCAGCATTTCAGATGGGTCCACGAATACCCTCATCTCTGGCTTCTGCACACCTGAGCTAGAATTCTGTCTCTGTACAGAGCTGCAGTCACCCCAGTGTCTAGGGACTGAAGCCTCATGTGGACATCCCTTCTTCTGTGGTTTCTGGGTAGTATTTGGGTTGGGGCAGAGATGCCGTGCGAACAGCTGGCATTTAGGCTCCTTGGGGGCTCAAGTGCCTCCTAGGAATGGAGTGAGGTGTATGTGAGACCAGTGGTGGAGTAATGGTCTGACGGGTCCCAAGCACACATTTGAAGAGATTCCCCACCCACATGCCATGAATTTATTGGACGAAATTATTATTTTTTATTATGGTGGTGCCATGGGGCTGACTGAGAATGTGGGTCTGTAATAGGGTCCTCGGTGGGCCGAGGAGCTTAGGGGGTAGTGTCCACTCGGTCGTGAGGCAGTGGTAGGGGAGCCTGGGCTCACCCATTCCACCAGGCTATGACCCAGGGCCCTAGGAAGGTCAACAGTGTTTGGCCTCTGGGAGGGGCCCTCTAAGCTACCTTTCCTGGGTTGCTTCCTACCACTGCTCCCTTCCATCAGCTTCTGGTACCAGAGAAGGAGAAAAGCTGGGCTCTGCACACAGTTCTGATCCTTCAGGGAGGCTTCACCAGCCCCTTTTGGCAGGAGCCAGCAGGGTAGGTCTGTGCTCCTCTCCTGCCTCCCCCTTCTGAACTGGGTTTCTCCCCTTTCAAGCCTTTCTCCAGATGGAGCATGCTCTGCTGGGTCCAATATAGTCTTTTAACCCCTTCCATCCCAGTGTGGGGTTTGTATACCCCGTCACAGGGTCCATTGTGCTTGGCGCTGTACAAACACAGAATAAGAGGCAGGCCCAGCCCCAAAGAGTTTACAATCTAAATTGAGAATCTAAGTTGTGTGAAAAGGCAAAGGGTGGGAAAGGGTTAAAACAGGCAAGTGGCATGATCCATGTCATGACATGTTAGTCAAATTCTCTTCCCCATGCTTGGCAGGAGGTCAGCCTACGTATTCCTAATGGTCCCTTCGGGCCTTAAAATCTGAGACTGGGCCATGCCCTCAGTGAAGTTGTAACAAGTTTGTCGGGATCCAGCTGATTTCCTGGCTACCAAGAGAAGGTTAACAGGCGACTTGCTCACAGTTGGAAAGTACCTGCTTGGGGAACAGAAATTTGCTAACAGAGGGTTCTGCTGTATTAATTTAGAGGGAACATACGGGCCAAAGGTGTTAATATAACCCACTCACTGTCCAACGTTAAACAGTGTTAAGCAAGGTCCAGGGATTGGTATGCAGCCACCCCAGCCTGCTTAGCACCAGGGCAAACACGCCATTAAAAATCCTCTTATTAAAGATACAGAAAAGAAGGAAAAACTGCTACAGCATTTGAAATGTAAAGTGTTAACTAAGGCTGGCATTTTCATAACACCCTTTGTTCCCTTTGCTGGAGAGAGTTATTACAAAGACCTCCCCCTTGCTTGACAGTCTTTAGGTGGTAGTAAAGATGGTAATAACTGTCATTTTGGGGAGAAGAAAAGGAGTCAGTGGCGTTGTTGTTGCTGTTGTTGTTAAAGTCTGATCCCGTTTTCTAAGACAGAACAAGACAAAATACACACAAAAGAGGAGGAAAAAGAACAGCAGGGATAGAAAATGCAGCTTCTGTCTCTGGCATTGACTCTCACTTGCAACCTCGCTGCTGGGTAAACATTGGCCCAGCACGTGGTCTGATCAGCCACCCCAAGACCTGACAAACTCATACTGGCATCGAGCTGTTTAGGGCATTGATTTTAGTTGCCTCTTTCTGGTCACAGGCTTACAGCAATATTGCAAAATACACAGGTTTGGCTGATTAAGCCCGACTCTTATTAAGCAGAAGGAAAAAGGAGAGGGACAGGAAAGAGAAGCAATAAGATGGGGAAGGAAAAGAACACACAAATGGGAAGTGTGTGTGTGTATGAGAGAGAGAGAGAGAGAGAGAGAGAGAGAAGCAAAGTCAACATCCCAGGTGGTAGCTGGGATTTAGCTGAAGGTAGTCATGTCATTTGGCTTCCTCTCTGTAGCCGAGTCTCTAGACATCTCTCAGCATTAGAATAAAGAAGGTCTGGGATCCTAGGAGATAGTGTGGGTGGCAGCCATGATTGTCAATCATAGAATCATAGAATCTCAGGGTTGGAAGGGACCTCAGGAGGTCATCTAGTCCAACCCCCTGCTCAAAGCAGGACCAAACCCAACTAAATCAGCCCAGCCAGGGCTTTGTCAAGCCTGACCTTAAAAACCTCTAAGGAAGGAGATTCCACTACCTCCCTAGGTAACCCATTCCAGTTCTTCACCACCCTACTAGTGAAAAAGTTTTTCCTAATGTCCAACCTAAACCTCCCCCTCTGCAACTTGAGACCATTACTCCTTGTTCTGTCATCTTCTATCACTGAGAACAGTCTAGATCCATCCTCTTTGGAACCCCCTTTCAGGTAGTTGAAAGCAGCTATCAAATCGCCCCTCATTCTTCTCTTCTGCAGACTAAACAATCCCAGTTCCCTCAGCCTCTCCTCGTAAGTCATGTGCTCCAGCCCCCTAATCATTTTTGTTGCCCTCCGCTGGACTCTCTCCAATTTATCCACATCCTTCTTGTAGTGTGGGGCCCAAAACTGGACACAGTACTCCAAATGAGGCCTCACCAGTGCTGAGTAGAGGGGAATGATCACATCCCTCGATCTGCTGGAAATGCCCCTACTTATACAACCCAAAATGCCATTAGCCTTCTTGGCAACAAGGGCACACTGTTGACTCATATTCAGCTTTTCGTCCACCGTAACCCCTAGGTCCTTTTCTGCAGAACTGCTGCCCAGCCATTCGGTCCCTAGTCTATAGCAGTGCATGGGATTCTTTCGTCCTAAATGCAGGACTCTGCACTTGTCCTTGTTGAACCTCATCATATTTCTTTTGGCCCAATCCTCTAATTTGTCTAGGTCCCTCTGTATCCTATCCCTACCCTCCAGCGTATCAACCACTCCTCCCAGTTTAGTGTCATCTGCAAACTTGCTAAGGGTGCAGTCCACACCATCTTCCAGATCGTTAATGAAGATATTGAATAAAACCGGCCCCAGCACCGACCCTTGGGGCACTCCACTTGATACCGGCTGCCAACTAGACAAGGAACCATTGATCACTACCCGTTGAGCCCGACCATCTAGCCAGTTTTCTATCCACCTTACCGTCCATTCATCCAGCCCATACTTCTTTAACTTGCTGGCAAGAATACTGTGGGAGACTGTATCAAAAGCTTTGCTAAAGTCCAGAAATAGCACATCCACTGCTTTCCCCTCATCCACAGAGCCGGTTATCTTATCATAGAAGGCAATTAGGTTAGTCAGGCATGACTTGCCCTTGGTGAATCCATGCTGACTGTTCCTGATCACTTTCCCCTCCTTTAAGTGGTTCAGGATTGATTCCTTGAGGACCTGTTCCATGATTTTTCCAGGGACTGAGGTGAGACTAACTGGCCTGTAGTTCCCTGGATCTTCCTTCTTCCCTTTCTTAAAGATGGGCACTACATTAGCTTTTTTCCAATCATAGAAATGTAGGACTCGAAGGGGCCTTCCTAGGACATCTAGTCCAGTCCCCTGCACTCAAGGCAGGACTACGTACTAACTAGACCATCCCTGACAGGTGTTCGTCTAACCTGCTCTGAAAACTTTCCAATGATGGAGATTCCACAACCTCCCTAGGCAATTTATTCCAGTGCTTAACGACCCTGACGGTTAGGAAGTTTTTCCTAACGTCCAACCTAAACCTCCCTTGCTGCAATTTAAGCCCATTGCTTCTTGTCCTAGCCTCAGTGATTGAGAAAAAATTTTCACCTTCCACCTTGTAACAATATTTTATGTACTTAAACTATCATGTTCAGCCTTAGTCTTCTCTTCTTCAGACTAAACAAACCCAGTCTCTTTCAATTTTCCCTCACAGGTCATGTTTTCTAGACCTTTAATCATTTTTGTTGTTCTCCTCTGGACTTTCTCCAATTTGTCCACATCTTTCCTGACATGTGGCGCCCGGAACTGCATTGCAATACTCCAGCTGAGGCCTTATCAGCGTGGAACAGAGTGGCAGAATTACTTCTCGTGTCTTGCTGACAACACTTGCTTGCTCCAATAGCAAATTTTTCTCTCCTCTTTCTTTAGGGAGCCCAAAAGGGAGTGATGGGCGGATGTCACTTTCTGGGGTGCAATCCAGATTGGTGAAGAGTTGTGCCACCTCTTACCCTGTAACCCTTAGGTACCTTCATGCTTTGCTACTGTCGCAGTGATACCCACAGTGAGCTGTTGCACTGTGTATGCACTGTACGTCTGTGTATTGGGCAGCCCTGGTAGAACTCTGGATCCAGGAGACTGAGGCAATAGCACAGACTTCCAGTGATCTCCACCAGCCTTGGTTAGCAACCGGTAAATTGACTCCACACTCTCCCCAGTCTTGGTTTCCTCAAAAACAGGTGTTCTGAAAGGTCCCGCCCTGTCCTGGAACAGTCAGAGGAATGTTAAGGTTCATTGGTCCCGTAAAGCGTCCATATCCAACAGTTTGTTACTTTAACTGGAGTTACCAAACAGTTCAGTTCAAACGCAGCACTGGCTTGGTCTAGATTAAAAATCAAATCAAATCTATTTAATTCCAAAGAGAGAGGTATTACATGGATTAAAGTGAGAAATGGTTGCAAGAGAAACAAAGATTAAAATACTTTCTAGTGACTAAAACTTAACAAGCTAGACTGCGTTCAAGGTAAAATCCTCACCTCGTGATTCCAGCTAGATGGCTGACCGAGCTCCTGGGTCAGGCTCTATCCCACAAAGTCAAAGGGCTGGTACCTTTATCGTCTTAGATGAAAGACAGGTAACTTTGGATTCTGTCCCCCTCTCTTTTAGAGTCCATTGAATCTTCGAATGGATTCTTCTGAAGGATACTTCCAGATAAAGGCGATTTCCAGCTGTGAGGAAGGCAACATGGACTCTGCCTTGAAGGAAGTGTCCTGCTGCTTATTGTCTGCTAAAATGCAAACTATTTAGTTCCTGCAAGTGAATGAACATTAGACCTGTGATTGTCAATCTCCTCCCCTGTCGTGATAGTGTGTGGTTTGTCTCCACCCCTTGTTAGCTTGATGGCTCTGCTTATGTGACACGTAAATACATTCTCATGGTCTTTCAAAATACTTTGGAAGTAACTCCGGGTGGGGAAACCACATTCCTTTGTTTAGAGTGGACTAACTCCTTGTTGGCTGGCAAACACATTTTAAGAATTATAATTTCAGTTTATGTCCATAACTTTGCATCATTTGCTTGCACCCACATTACGTGATGATGTTAATGACCAGTGAATCAGGAGCTGTTCATTGACATCTTGCATGGCACTTAGATACATTTCATGACATTGAAGAAGTGGCGTACACTTGAATGGGTTAAGCCGGCTGCTGTTCATTACCGCATATCGGGTGCCCCTTGCCCTCTGCCCTTGGCTGTCCTTAATGTCTCCCACTCTTTTCTTGTTAACCAGGCATGATCTCAATACAGTCCTTGAATTATACCAGCGGGCCTTTTTGTTTCGACCGATTCAGTCTTTTTCTCCCGTTTGCAACGTTTCCCATCAACATTTATTGCTACAGGTTATTGTGACACTTGATGAACTTTCACTCACTTCTCTCAGTTGGGCTCACAGTTAGGTACATTTGTAGGCCGAATTATCACAACAGTTGTTCCATTTAGTAGACAAAAATACAACAAAAAATCCTGGAAGTTGAAGCTAGACAAATTCAGACTGGAAATAATGCACCAATTTTTTAACAGGGAGGGCAATTTATAGAGCGGAGAGAACTTAAAAATTCCCATCCTCTGGGAAATGTTGACATTTAGACATTTGCTTGCATCCCAAATCAGAGTTGTATTTTGGGAGCTTCATTCTCTAGGCCAGGCTCCATGGCCGGGCTCCAGCTCCCATAATGCACATAGAGTCATGTGACTCCCATGCTGCCCCACGCAGCTTGGTGGGAGAGGTAGTGTCAGCTGACAGGAACGAAAGCGGTCTAGCCTAGTGGTCAGAGTGGGTGTCAGACCTGGGGGTTGGAGCAGGCTTCAGGAACCAAGGACTAGGGTCAGCAGTCAGCCAAAACCACGGGTCAAGCTGGAGGGCAGGAACTGGGGCAAGCAGGGTATCAGGCAAGGAGCGGTTCAGGGAAGGGGCAGGACTGATTGCAAAGCAGAAGCAACAGGAACAAAGGAACACAGGAGCAGGCACAGGGGTGGGCATGGGCAGCTAGCAAGTGGCTGCTGCTGCTGGCTTAAAAGCCGGCCTGCTGGCCCCTCCAGCCGAGCAGGTGGCGTGGCTAATCAGGCACGGCCAGCTGTACTGCTGAGGCTGCCTGGAGACTCACTCTGCTGCAGACCCTGACAGGTGATCCCAGAGTTCAAGGCCAGAAGGAACCATGAATTCATCTAGCCTGAGCTCATGGATAGCACAGGACACCAGATAGCATCCGTGCATAGACTGGAATTACAACTCCCATAAAGCAACGGGCGTGTGATAAGAAACACGGTTCATGTTGAAATGCCTGGAAACAATGTGTTTCAGATCATTTCAATGAATCAGACTGCCCGGTTTGGGTCAGATTGACCCGATATGAAATATTTCATTTTGGTTTTCAGCACAATCAGAACTCTCCCACGGAAAACGTAGCTTGTTGCATATCCCAGTGGACAGTCATTCTGACAGAAACTTCCTGGCCAGCTCCAGTAATTAACTCTTGGAACAACTTAGGAAGGGCCGTGGTGGATTCTCCATCACTGGACACTTGTACATCTAGGCTGGATGCTTTTCTAAAAGACAAGCTCTGGTTCAACCACAGCAAGAATGACTCCAGGGAAGTCACGCGGCCTGTGATTACAGGCGGTCAGATTAGATGACCACAATGGTCTCTTCTGGCGTTCTGATCGCCTACTTCTGCGAACTCTCCTCTGAGCTCGTGTGCTAAAAATAGTAGTGTAGCCACGTTAGCACGCACCGGATCAGCATCTTGCTAGCCGCCCCACGTACACCCCCGCCTGAACCTCGCGGGTACATATTTGGGGTGGCTAGCGCATGCTGCCAGTGCCCGTAGTACTGCAGCTGTGTGCTAGCGCAGATGAGAGCTAGCAGGAGTATGGCTAGGCGAGAAGGGAATCACATCCCTAGCGTGCCCGTAGCCTATGCGTTTTGAACAAACTTTCATTCCAGGGGGTTAACTCACTCACCCCTTCCCACCCCCAATTTTCCAGGGCACACTACACCCACAGGCCAACAAAACCACTGCAGATTAAGTGCAGAGGGTTTCATCCTCTGTGCCATTCGGTCTTTGAAACTTTCCCTGGGGGGGGGGGGCAGGTTACCCCATAACTACCTGTTGTGGGGTTTTCATGCACGTTCCTCTGAAGCCTCTGGTGCTGGTCACTGTGGAAGACCAGCCATGGGACTAGATGGTCCGTGGGTCTGATACGGGATGGGAATTCCTATGTTGCTAATGTGTGTGTTGCCACTGACATCAGGAGGAGGATTGGACCCCTCCCCCCTTTGGACAGATGGGGCGGGCAGGGGAGATTGGCTGCAGTTTACCCATGCTTAAAAGTAGAATTCTTTCCAGGATGTATTTATCTGAACTGAAATGTGGGACAAAACACAAAGGGGTGCTGGGTATATAAAGATGGGCATTAGTCAGCAGCCCACTAACACTGCCAGGGCAGCCCTCGGTCCCTCTAGAATAAAGAGAAATGTGAATGCACGTAGTCATAAGCAATCAGCTGAAAGGAAATTTTAAGCACTCACTAGAAACGATCTCTGGGCAGCAGGGTGATTTTCTAGAGCCGGGCAGCGCGTTTTTGAATCGTAATCAGCTGAGAAGTCCCCCCCAGACACACAGCTCAGTCTTCTTAGAAGAAAATGTTTTAGGATGGACAGTGGAGGGGCGTCCTCATGACGTAGCTCCATACATTGCAGCTGTACAGTCACTCACCCCAGTCGCTTGCTGTTGCTAATGTTCTGGCTCTTCCGTGTGGCCAGCCATAAGCCACTGGCCTGAGTTGCTTCATCTCCACCTCCAGCAAGATCCGAGCTTTACCTGCTAATTCGTTCCCATTTGTGTCCTGAGCCCCAGGGGCTGTCTGGATCTAGGAAAAGGCACTATAATGCTGAGTAGGCATAAATGCAATAGATAGAAGGGGAAGTTATCTGCCCCAAATAGCACCCAGCCCATGAGTCTGATCCGCTGGCCGTTGAAACTGATGGGAATCCTTCCATTGACTTCAAAGGGATTTGGATGAAGCCCTTCAGGACAAGTTCTGCTCTGAGGGAGCCTCTATGGTTCACAGCCATCAGGTCAAATTCTGCTCTCACTTACACAGGTGTAACTCCAGAGTAACCGCACCGATGAAGAGATGTTACTCCAGATTTACACCAGTGTAACTGGGAGCAGAATTTAGCCCAGGTGACGGGCTAATGGAGAATTCCCAAAGCCGCCAGGATGTTCTGTGTAGTTGTCTCTCTCTCTGGCAGCTGAACTCTGAAAGGCTTCTCAGCAGAGCTGACTTTGGACGAGAAACGCATTGTGCACCTAACCCCAGACCTGCCCCTTCCAGGTGTGGAGCTAACTCAACTCTGCACCTTGCAGGATTGAGTCCTCTCAGAGTAGGCCCTGATTCAGCAAAGCATGGGCTTAAAGCCTTCCCTAGTTAGAAAAACACTTAAGCACATGCTTAGGTACTTTGCTGAACCAGGGCCTTAGAGATGAGTCTGAAGTAGGGCCTCTAAACTAAGCCCCTCCAAACTTCAGGGCTGGCTGGATCTGAATCCTCGCCTAGAGTTTTCCTCCTGGTTGGAATTCAGAAGTTCTGCTTCAGGTTCAGCCATGGTTGAAGTCACACACGAGCAGTTATACAAGGTTCTGGCCCAGAAATCCTGCAGGACCAGCTGGTCTCTGCTGTTCCGAACCCCATGACAACTGTTGCTGCCGGTTCTGAACCCTGAGCGCTGCGAGGACCCTGAACCTGAATCTGATCCAGATGGGGTAAGTGACCCCCTGACCCTCCCCCTTCTGAGAGCACTGGCTTCATTCCCACGGGCAGCAGGGCAAAAGGGAGCGCTACAAAAGGGTCTGAAATGGTCAGTGGCTTTTAGAAAGGCAGGAGACAGGAACAATCAGGGAAAGGATTTATGGCAAGACACTGAGGATTTGTCATGGTGTGACATTTTATTGTGTGTCTGACGGACCATCACGAGCCCTGTGATTCACCGAGTGAGCCTGTCTCAGGCTTTTTGATTGCATGCTTTTCTTTTGTCTGCTGGGCTTTTTTTTTTTTTTTAACTGGTGATTTTATGTTAATGGGATCAGGCATTTAGGCAAAATCTCCCTCCCCTTTGAATAAGTTACTGCTGTGGCAGCACACCAATTGCATTGTGGGTAACAGGAACATCTGCCATGACTGTGGGTCAGCATCCATCAGGCGAAAAGAGAAAGCACCCATTTCAAAGGGGCTGAGGGACGGGGGACTGGGTGGCTCAGGAATGGGTGATAGAGCCTCTCATTGGCAATTCTTTCTTAGATCTTGTCTCGGCAGATAAAGAGGAACTGATCATAGAACTAAAAGTTAATGGTAGCTAGGTGCATGGCTTAGGTGCATGGCTTGTCTTCGCTTAAAATGCTACAGTGGCACGACTGCACCCCGTAGTGCTTCAGTGTAGACGCTACCTGCACCACTGGGAGGGCTTCTCCCATCGGCGTAGGTAATCCACCTCTCTGAGAGGCGGTCCCTAGGTCGATGGAAGAATTCTTGCATCGCCCTAGTGCTATCCATACAGGGACTTAGGTCGGCTTAACTACACCACTCAGGGGTGTGGATTTTTCACCTCCCTGACTGATGTAGTTAAACCGACCTCATTTTCTAGTGTAGACCAGGCTACAGCTACAGATGCTTACAATGCAAATGCTCAAATATTACCTTACAATAAGGGATATAGCTGTTTGTAGCGGGGCGGCCACCCTGCTCCTGCCCTGAAGGGCTTAAAACAGCCCTGGGAGAGGGCTGTGGCGGAGAAGAGCCAGGCTGATTGGGGGAAGCAGCCACAGGTGGGGCCACGCCCCTATCAGGCCACAGCTGGCCCTATAAAGAGGGCTGAGGGCCAGAGGCTAAGAGACACACTCTCTCTCGCTTTCAGAGAGAGAAGGACCTGGCTGCCTGGGAAGCTGAGGAGGGTACCTAGGATGGAGCAGAGCCGGGGAAGGGCAGAGGGAGCTGGGGAGCTCCAGCCTAGTAAAGCCCCAGACTGCAGGCTGAGTTAAGGGCCCACAAAAGGGTACTAAGGCTGCGGAGGGTCAGTCCAGAGATAGGCAGAGGCAGCTGGTCCAACCCCCCCTTGCTGATGATGAGTGGTTTACAGACTGCTGTCTGCCCCAGTGAGCGGGGGCTAGACGATGACTGGCAGTAGCCACTGAGGCAAGGTGGGGATAGGGGGCTGGGGGTTCCCCTGGGTGGGGAGACCCAGTTTGCGGGTTACTGCTGGGGCCAGAACCCTGATCTAGAAGGGCACCGGGGTCCAGGAGGGCCATGGGGGCCAGTGGCAGGCAAGACACTGGCCTGCAGAGGGCACTCCGGGCTGCAGAGCGAATTCCCTGGATGACCAGCAGGAGGAGCTGCGCTGGTGAGTCGTCGCCTCGCCACAATGTTATAAGTGAGATTAATGCAGGCAGCAATTTACAAGCATGCAATAAAGTCTAAACAGTAAACACTTTTGTATAACTCTAATATTTATTTTAACAATACTAACACACAGGTGAGCCAGACTATTCCAGCTACATATTTGTCAGTGTTCAGTTGAGACACGGGGACTTGGCATGAGCTGGCACATGGTTGGTCAGCATCACATTCTGTATTTGGGGGAATGTAATCATGTTATATGATAATACTCTCCATTCCACTAGCATCTCAGAAGGTTGTTAAACAGCAGTTACCAAAGTTAGACATTTTTAAATCAGAAGGTCAAGAGACCTTGCATCCAAGAGTTTTAAAAGAGCTGGCTGAGGAGCTCACTGGACTGTTGTTATTCATTTTCAATAAGTCTTGGAACACTGGGGAAGTTCCAGAAGATTGGAAGAAAGTTCATATTGAACCAATATTGCTGCTGGAATACCATGTCCAGTTCTGGTGTCCACAATTCAATAAGGATATTGACAAATTGGAGAGGGTTCAGAGAAGAGCCATGAGAATGATTAAAGGATTAGACAACACGTCTTATAGTGATAGACTCAATCTGTTTAGTTTAACAAAGAGAAGGTTAAGGGGTGACAATTACAATCTATAAGTAACTATTTGCGAAACAAATATTTAATAATAGACTCTTCAATCTAGCTGAGAAAGGCATAACACAATCCAATGGCTGGAACCCAAAGCTAGACAAATTCTGCCTGGAAATAAGGAGTAAATGTTTAACAGTGAGGGTAACTAACCATTGGCACAATTTACCAAGGGATTCTCCATCACTAGCAATTTCTAAATCAAGACTGCATGTTTTTCTGAAAGATCTGCTCCAGGAATGATTTTGGTGACGTTCTACGGCCTGTGTTATACATGGGGTCAGACTAGATGATCATAATGGTCCCTTCTGGACTAGGAATCTATGAACTGCGGGGACACTTTTGAATTTAGCTCAGGTCAGTAGAAACTGAAAGTCAGCTGTATTTATGGCTCTGTGGGGACCTATATTAAATGATTTTTATGATGTTTATTATTAATAATAATAATAATATATGTAGGGGGCTCAATGCAGGATCGGTGCCCCGTTGTGCCAGGCACTGTACAGACTAAATAAGGAGATAGTTCCTGCCCTAGACAGCTTATATATAAACTTGATGGGAGAGCCAGGAAAGGGTTAAAGGCTGCCTGCTTGTCACATGACTCATCAGGGCTTTAGAGGAAGGGGCACGTTCCGGGGCAGAGAGTGAGAGGTGCAAAGGGAAAGACTGCTTCAGGCTGTTTTGCACTGGGAAATAGCCTTCTTTGTGTTTGAATTAATAAACCATGTCCTGAGTGAAGAGCCTGAAAGAGACCAGGCCTCTGGATTTTCCCAGTCTGGGGAGGGTCCCAAACCAGCATGCAGTGGTTTATGACAAGATGCAACAGGTGGATGAAACAGCTAAAGAGGGGCAGGCACACGTGGGGAAGGACAATATGCAATAGCAGAATGAGCAAAGTCTTAATTTGCCCTCTGCCTAGCCAGTTGGTGGCCTCCATCCATTTCCTGGTGTTCAAGCCCCCTCTTCACAGCAGCCACCTGCAGCAGCAATGAACGAGAACAAACTCATCTGGGCAGCATGTCATTCAATTACAATCAATGGATACAATTCAGGCTGAGATTTTTAATCCTGCCTAAGGGATTTCGATGTACACATTGGTAATTCCCCTAAGCAGTGCAGAAAATCTCAGCCATAGGTTGTAAGCTCTTTGGGGACAGGACCTGTCTTCCTTTGTTTTCTCTGAAGCACCCAGCTCACTTGTAGCATGGGTGGTGGGGTGTATACCTCATGCAGACAAGGAATGGGTTAGTATAGGCCTGAGAGGCCAATTAGCTGCCTGGCTGCACCAGGAGGGTGGGCCAGGCCTAATTAAAGATGAAGCTCAATTGGGGAAGAAGGTGGGTGATTAGTATAAAGAAAGGAAGCCCAGATTAGAGGAGGACTCCATGGAGGGGAAGGGGAAGGGATGGGGATGGGGATGGATATGGATATGGATATGGATATTCTGCAGCTCTTCGCAAGTGGTGAGACTGGCAAGGTCAAGCAGGCAATGCAGGGGACAGCTGGCTCTGGGATCCTTCCCAGAGTAGGAGGCTGGGAGAGATGAGGAGAGGCCACTGTGGGTGGAGCAGACTCTGGTGGTGAGGAGCCCTATAAAAAAGTAGGCTCTGGACTCCCAAGGAGAATGCCCTGGGGGATGTTCAAGTGAGGAGCTGAGTAAGGGAAATATAAGAGGGACGAACGCTCAAGCTGGAGGAGGGCAGAAGTAGGTTTCCAGATGTACTTTGAGGGGTTAGTTTGGGGGGGTGCCAGGGAAGCCCTGTGAGTCCTGGCCCTCAGAGAAGGGTGAATTTAGGTGGGAGAGGCCTGCTGAAAGGCTATGGTAGGAAGAAGTGCCAGGAAACCTGCAGCCGGGAGTCTGACCGAGCAGACTTTGGCGGCTGGTTACTGGAGCCCAGAGAGGCGGGAGGGAGTGGGCTCCCCTACCAGCCCCCTTGAGAAGGGGATAAGGATGACTGAATGTCCTCCGACAAGGGATGTGAGGACTGCGGGTACATTAAGGTTAGTCCAGTTCCAGCACAATGTATAGCTGTCATACCTAAGGCTTGCTTCTGGAATGGCCTCGGGCAATAGTCCATGATTGTACATGTTTCAGAGCAGTAGCCACGTTAGTCTGTATCAGAAAAAAAGAACGAGGAGTCCTTGTGGCACCTTAGAGACTAACACATTGATTTGGGCAAATGTATTTGTTAGTCTCTAAGGTGCCACAAGGACTCCTCGTTCTTTTTGCTTTTACATGGTAATCCAAGACCATTAGACGGAAAGCAGTGATCCTGTCTTTCTGGGGGGTTCAGTGCATCAGGCTCCTCTGTGTGCCACCACTCAGGTACCACAGTGATGGGTGACCTCAGAGGAACCTAGATTTCAGAGGGAATTGTGGCTGCCCCGCACACACCTCCTCCCCAAACCATGATTTTTAAGGCTCTGAATATGGATTTAAATGCCTAACTTTAGGCACCCGAGTGTGAAAAATTTGGCCTTCGTGTTTGCAAAGCTCTCTCAGCTGATGGTGCAGGAAGGTCTATAGAAGTGCCATCCGTTGTTTTATGGCATTAGCATTAGTACCTCGCCTGCTTGGTTTTTTTTCCAGTTATCTAAGCATTTGGGGTTTGACGGTGGCTTTGTCACAACCCAGAGTAAAGAGCAGTGTGTATTCACCTCCTGGAGCAGAGCAGGCAAAGTCATAATCCGGTTCCTCGTTCCTCCAGGAGAATACAATCCACACCAGCCCTACCCTTGGCATGGGTCACCTTCTGCTTTGCACAAGCCCAGCTGTGTTAGCCAGTTCCTGGACTCCACCCCTACCCATCTATGGTGGTGGTTCAGTCCCGTATGCTTTGACCCATAGTACAGCTATCCCAAAGAGGGGATTAAGGAGTTACGCTCCCTTTGCATGTGTGTGTACCATGGGCCCTTGGAGAGAAATACCCAACTCTGATATAGATAGTGCTTTTCATTAGTAGTTCTCAAAGTCCTTTACAAAGGAGGTCAGTATTGCTAAAAGCATGCTGTATTCAAAGAAAAGATGAGGGCAAATACAGCCTGCCACTCACAGGGGTATGTCACACACAGAACATGCCCCTCAAAACATGTCCCCATCTGCCTTTCACAGAAACCCCTTTTCTTATCCCCCCCTCGTTTCCAGGGCCGGCTTTAGGAAGTGCGGGGCCCGATTCGAATACCCGGCAGCGGTCCGGGTCTTCGGCGGCACTTTGGCGGCGAGTCCTTCAGTGCCGCGGAAGACCTGGAGTGAGGGAAGGACCCGCCGCCGAAGTGCTGCCGAAGACCCGGACCACCGCCGGGTGAGTAAAAATTAAAAAGTTAGGCGCTCTTCTTTAGGGCACAGGGCCCTCTTAGGCGCGGGCGCGGGGCCCTCTTAGGCACGGGGCCTGATTCAGGGGAATCGGCCTAAAGCCAGCCCTGCTCGTTTCTGTACCAGAAGATGGGAAAATCCTGTCAGGATTCTGTCTGTGTGTGCATGTGCTGTAAATTGTCCATATATCAAAGATATTGTCTACATCCAGCATTTAATGCTACCAGTAAAAATATAATGTGAGGGAAAAGTAGTAGCTCGTGAGGAAGAATGAATAATCTGTGTGAAATATTGAGCCTGTAAAAGCAGCATTTTTCCTTCTGAGTGGAGTGCTGGTATTTCTGACTTTCATTTCCATAAATCAATGCTAAAAAATATAACAATAACAAAGATTGGCTTCTGTTGCTGCAGGAGGGAAGGATAAACACCTTCCAAATGGGTTGGAGTCCTGGGGATGGCTTGTGCAACTCATTCTTACATGCGTAAACTTCACTCGTGCAAGGAGGGTCCCACTGGCGACTTCCTGGTAGAACTGATTGGAAAACCAGTTTTAAAATGTCATGATGCTTTTTAAAAAAAAAAACTTTGCTGCTTTTTCAAAATGTCGGCGCTATCGAAATATTATAACCAGCTCTGGAGCTGGTCAAAAAATAGAAAAAAATGTAGATGAAATTTTTCATTGGGGGAAAAAAAAAATTCCCTTTGAATTTCCAATCAAATATGTTGACAAACCACATTTGAAATATTTCCCACAGCTCTAGTTCCGAGCCTGGAGCCATGGACAGGGACACAGGAGACCTGGGTTCTATTGCTGACTCTGCCATTGGGCTACTCACCGCGAGCAAGTCACTTGACTGCTCTGTGCCTCGGTTTCCCCATCTGTAGAATGGGGACGAAGATACTGAACTCCTTTGTAAAGCACCTGGAGATCTATGGTTGCAAAGCGCTACATAAAAGCTAGGTATTGGTGGTGATAAAGAAAATAATCTCGGAGTTAAAGTCTAAAATCTGGTTCCCATTGAGTTGATATGTGGCCTAAGGAGAAGCAAACTTTGCTATAATGCATCTTTTATAGTGATGTTAATAGAGCCTATGTCTCGGGGGGGTGTCTCACAGTATGTGGCGCTGGCCTTTTACCATTTCTCCTGGCATGAAGTCTGGGAGGAAGAGAGGTGTGTCTTAGAAATCCTGGCCCCATTGAAGTCAATGGCAAAACTCACATTGATTTAAATACAGCCAAGATTTCACCCTGAATGTTTTCTTAACGCAGCTTCTTTGTCAACACTGTATGCACCAGTCCTTGAACAGAGGTGGGCACAAACAACATCCAGAGCAAGCTCCTTTTTCAGAAATCTCAGCCCAAACCCCAGTGCCTGATTCTCGGGAGCCATCTCTGCCCCAAGAATGTACTCCTAATTAAAGAGCCTAAGGCAGAGGGTAAACTCTCCTGTTTGCAACAGCTCCCGCAAAGGCCTTCCTTATCAGAACTAATGACAAGGCGGCATTTCTTCAAGGAATGTACAGTGCTTGCACAAAAAGCACTTTTAAGACTAGATGTAACAGCACCCTCTTGTGACTCCTGCCATAACAATACACTGGTCCTCAAACTTTTCCATACCAGGACCCTGTTCCCATCCAGCTTGTACCTCATTCCCATTGAGCAATATGATAACCGTAGGGTTGTCCAAACCTCTTGACATGCCTTAGGGTCATTTCCCCCACAATGAGAACCCCTCGCTTAATACGTCTCACTGTTAGCTTTGTGGTTTCCAACTGGACTGGACAAAGGATTAGAAGATATACTACAGAGATCAGCCTTGACCCGCAGAGTCTGTCCTAAATGACCTACGAGGTCTTGTCCATATAGAGTTATGATTGTAACTTCCGTAACTCTTTGCCTGAGAGCAGCCTTAATGAAACTAAACTGGGACCAAATAGCTAAATCCTCTGCAAATTAAAAACGGACACTCTAGACCTTATTCTCCACGGCTTTGCGCCCCGTGTTGTCATTTGTATTCACTGTGCACAGGCGCAAAAGGCTGGCAACACTGTAAGTGAGCGGAAAATGCTAATTGGGAACCTTTGTGCCCACGTTGCACAGGTGTAAATGACAATGAAAGGTGAGAATCCGGCCCCATATAACCATTATGGGCCCGCTCCTGCCTCCTTTACAATGGGTGTAAATCAGGAGTAACAGGAACTCCGCTGAAGTCTAGGGAGTGACGCCTGCTTAATGCTGGTGTGCGATCAGAATCTGGTCTTTTAAGTGCGATGGAAAGTGCTTCTCCGTTTCTCTCTCCTCTGTTTCCCACATTCCCTTTTTCTTTTCCCTGAAGAAGCTGCTGATTATAATTACAGTGCAGGCTGAGGTGGCAGCTTAGCGGAGCAGGACTTTCTATTTTTGTGCTTTGTGCATTGTCAGAGAAAATTACCCGGATTATTTGTTGTTGTTGTTGATGCATTGAATAGATTTGATATTTAAATCCAGCAGTGTTTACGATGGACTGCGAGTCTGTGTCAGGAGGGGAGAGACTGTATTTTTGTATATTTCAGTGAATTTTTTTTTAATTCTTTTTTTTTTTTAACTAGGCAGCTGAAGTTGAAGACTAAATCATAGTGTTACAATGAAGGACCTGATTCTGGTGAGAAGCAATTTGCTCCGTAAGGAGTCCCACTGAGATTCACCCCTCCTCCCCCCATCAGCTTTAGGGTTCTTATGTGCCTAATAGTATTATTGGATAGTGACGACCTGGCATCAAGGGAGAATGTGTCTCACCTTTTGTATCACTTGTCATTCCCTACAGGTTATTTCCAAGTGTGTTGTCCAGCCCATCATCCCTTCTCAGGTCCCACCATGGCCTTCTCAAGGGCCCTTCATCTCCAACACACTATTGGAACGTTCCTCTTCATTCTCTTTGGTGGTTTAGCCTGGGTCACCATTGTTCTAGCCAATCTACCCAGCGAGGACCATCAATAGTGAACGCCGAGTGAATCTCTGTAGCCAGGACCAAAGCCAGCCACAGGGAACCATAGGGAGTGGAATCAGTGCGGTTCCACTGTTCATAGGAGGAGAGGTGGATTCCAGATGGCCACGCAGTGTGGAGGCACAGCTCCCTGAAGGTTTGTGGTTTTGTTGTTGTTGTTGTTGTTATGTTTTGCTCAGCAGTGGTATGAATGGGGCCAGAGGATCTGCCCCTGTGTAACACGGACAGACCCTGGTCGTCATCATCCGGAATCAAACCTGGGACCTCTTGAGCTTAATGCATGAGCTGCCACTACCCGTGCTTAGGCAAGGCGTAGCAGGCTCATCAATCTCTAGCTAGTCTGGCCGGCACTAGAAGGGGACAGAATGCCGCACTAAGCAGGCATGGGTTACACCTGCAGCCAGGGGCGGATTAAAAAATTTGCCGCCCCTAGGCCCTGAAAAAATTGCCGTCTCCCTCCCCCCCCCACCCCGCCAGCTCACCTCCGCTCCCCCGCGGCAAGCCTGGGAGGGAGGGGGGAGAAGGGGACTTGCGGCGCGCTCGGGGGGTGGCGGCGGTGGAGCGGAGGTGAGCTGGGGTGGGGAGCGATTCCCTGCCCCCCCCCGGGTTACTCCCCGCGCCCGCCGGCCCCAGCTCACCTCCGCTCCGCCTCCTCCTCTGAGCGCACCGCTACTCGCTTCTCCCTCCCTCTCTCCCAGCGCTTTCGCACAGCAAGCCTGGGAGGGAGGTGGAAGGAGGGAAGCGTGGCACACCCGGGGGAGGAGGCGGGCCGGGGATTTGGGGAAGGGGCGGAGTTGGGGCGGGGCCGGGAGGGGGGAGCGAGCAAATTTGCCGCCCTAGGCCTAGGCCTTGTTGGCCTAGGCGATAATACGCCGCTGCCTGCAGCCCTCCCCACATAGAATGGGCGCGTTAGGGGTTGTATGTAGCCGCCAGCCTACTCACCAACCTCACTGGGGGGAATTTCTCCCTCTTGCCTCCAACCAGTGTCTAGCCCAGTTACTCAGGTAGGACCGGGGGGGGCCGTATTCGGCCCATAGCAAACTCTCCTATCCATAACAGACTTTCCTGGCCCATCGGAGAGACTTTTCCTCGTGTGCATTCATTTAGGATCAAACCTGGCCGCTGCATTCTCTGCCCTCACCCAGGCAAAAGCCTCACTGGCTGCTGCTGGAGTTGTGGGTGCTCAGGGAGTCGGAAGCTGGGCACCCCAAGACAGAGATGGCCAACGTTAAACACTGCTTTCTGAGCGTAGTTGGTCTGTGCAAGGCTCCGGGGGGAGTCAGTAGGCCTGGCAGGTGAGTCCTGCAAGGGGTGCTAATTCCAGGGGACAGCAGGTTGTCTGATGCCTCAGAGGAGGGGCAGGTCCAGAGTCGGGTGGGGGAACTGCCAGGTGGGAGGCTGTGAAGTGGGAGAGCAGATGCTGGGGTAGTTTGTGGCAGTGGAAAGACTGGGCATTAGCAGAAGAAAACGAGCAGGGGAGGAAGGGGCATTCTGGGAGTGGCAAGAGAGCTGTGGGGGAGGGGGTGGACTTGGCAGTTGAGGGGAAGTGGGGAGCAGTTGAGTTGGTTGTGGGAAGGATCAGGAATTGAGGAATCTGGTATTTTATGGGTTAAAAGAAGAGCTGGGCAAACCCCAGGGGTCCCTGCCAACCTTGTGTTCTGTTTTAATGCCTGTGAATTTGCAAACTGCTGAGTGCCAATTGCAAATGCTGATTGCATCAAACAGACACAATATCTCAAATGGAAACTCCTCCCCCAAATCCCACCAAGTTCCACCTGAAACTCCATAAATCCCTCCCTGGCAAACCTGAACTAAGTGAACCCAAGCCAAACTCAGCCTCACTTGAAAAACCTCTTCACGGCTCCATTTACCACCCCAGCCCGAGACGGGACCAAGCGGCTGAGTGTGAAGCCAGATCTGGGGTTTGGCTCAGGCCCATCTCTCACTGCAACCCAGGCACAATGGAACCCCTTTGTCACCCCGTCTGGGACCTGCTGCCGGAGAGCACAAGCACTAAGGCTGAGTGGGATTCCCCTCGCCAGGGCAGCAATTAATACGTCTGTTGAACAAACAGCTGCAAAGCAAAGGTGTGTAACATGCCCAGTGCCGACGAGGACCCCTCAAGAGCAGGTCAGCCATGGGAAAACATGACATTCGCAAGGCTGTCTAGGTCAGGGAGACCAACAGTGATCCAATGAGCATCAGCCGTGCAAGTTTAAAGTTGCCTCCGGGGGTCTGGGTCTCAATCGCCTGATTTTTTTTTTCCCCAAAGAATGTAACCGATTTTTAGCAAGGAGAATGCATAGGTGGCTTGATCATTTGTGTCAGTTCCTCCCTTTGCCTTCCCTCGTTTGGGGCATCACATCTGCCCGCGCACATCTGGCAAACTCCCTCCAACATCTGCACTGGATTCTGGGCAGAGGGATCGTACAGCCCTTGGCCTAGGCACGTGGGGGGTGAGCAGCGAACCCATGGAAGGAATAAGAGGAAAGAGGGCGAAGGTGGGTGATGGGTTCATGCCATTCTCACGTACGGACCATTCTGTTGGTGAGTGGTGTGTGCTCACTCAGAGGATAGAGAATGGATAATGCTGTATCTAACTGAAACATGTACCAACAATAAAATAGCTCCTCGCCTCTTGGTCCATCTCTTCTGCCAATTGCCCTCATCTTTCATTGCTTTCTAAAGCTTTTCCCTTCTACCCTGCTACCAACAGCAATACCAGTAGAAATGCTCAGGGTTAATTTATGGGCGCAGCTGAGCCATAGATGCTACATGGGGCTTATGCTGAGACCACGTGTCGAGGGAAACATCTGCAGTTCAAAGAAAGGATGATTTAAAGTGCTGAGACGTAACAAAGCTTTTAAGGAACAAACCTTGGGAATAAAACTGCATGGTCCACCTGAAATGCGTCCTACCTGCCCGTGCTCAGAGCACATATTTAGTGCTTGTGGTGCCACCGTGACAGACGGCTTAGTGAAAACAAATGTTAATGTTAATTAAGCTGGAAAACTTCCCAGATTTCAAGAGGGAGAGTGTTTGCTTGGATAATCATTCAGATAGCCGATGCCCTGCTTGGATAGCATATAGTTGGGAAGACAGATTACTCACTCAGAAGCAGGTAATCATACAATTGCAGCAATTCAGCCAGAGCCCATACTTACTCGAGACTAGAGCAGGATTGCTCCCTACCGCATCTTGTCCAGTGCTTTGAGCAGCTTAGGTTTCAATGACCCAAGTGATGTGGTTTCTCTGCTGGGAGAGTATTCTCTAGCCTAATAGATCTCACTGTTAGGCAATTCTTCCAGGCGTTCTTCCTAAATCCTCCTTCGCTTAATTTCATCCCAATGCTGCTGGATGATGAGAGTCAACCTCCCTTATGCAATGGCAGGAGCTCACAGCTGTGGAAGGGCTGGAAAGAGAGGACAGGGTTTAATCAACGTGTCCCCAGATCCTCAGCTGTTATAATAGTTCCATTGGCTTCTACAGAGCTTTGCCAATCTGCACCCGCTAATGATCAGGCCAATAGACTTCAACTTCCCTGCCACCACATCCCCATCCCTTGTCATTGAAATCTGTTGCCAGTGTCAGCCTGAGAGTGGTGAATATCAGCTAAGAGCTGTGGAGTAAATAGATGTTATTGTCCTCAGGGGGTGGGAATATTATTTTTGCTTTTAAAAAAAGACGTTAAAAATAAAATGAGGGATGCACAGAGCCTGCCTGGAAACTCCTGGTCTCACTTCTAGTTTTATGGGAGGCCATGTGATGGCTCCTATTTTCTGTGTCAGTGAGGAGACTTTCAGTTTTTGGATGTGATGAGCTCTGAGTCCCGGCTGGCAGTTCAGATGCCCATTGGTACTGCAGTTAAGTCTCTTTGGGTTTCTGACCAGGTGATGCTCCCTGGAAGGCTCCATAACACTTTGTGAAGGGACAGCTGAGATCCCACTGAAGCCACGGCCGTGAGGCTAGGTGGTGAGACAAACACGGATCGAGAAAGAGGAAAGCTTCTGGCCTTAAACTCCATGACTCTCTGTGATGTGGCTCCTGTTTCATTTTCAGCATGATGCTCTGCTGAGTTCTCCCAAGGTTGATGGACTATGCCCAGCCAGCAGCATGGTTTTATTGCCAGCTGTGTGCAATGAGAGTTACTCACAAGTATCCTCAAAACACGGGTTCTTTTTCCATCTCTGTTTCTCCCTTCGCTTTCTTCTCACTCTCATTCTTATTTGCACTAGTGTAGCTCCTGGAAGACCCAGATGAAATCAAGGCCCAGGTGTGCTAGATACTGGACAGACATATAGTAAGAGACAGTACTTGCCCTGAAGAACTTACAAAGTACAACTCACCTGGGATATGGCGGGTTCTCCATCGAAATATTTAAATCCAGACTGAGTGTTTTGGGGGTATAGGTTCTAGCTCAGCCAGAAGCTATGGGCTTGCTGCAGGGATTAGCAGGTGAGATTCCCTGGTCCTGTGTTATGAAGGAGGTCAGAGAGGATCACAATGGTTCCTCCTGTAGACAAGGCAGAAAAGAGGTGGGCGGGAGGGAAGGGATTTGCCCGCAGCAGGTCAGCGATAGAGCTGGATGTGTACTATCCTCATTCGTTAATCACGCCCACTGTTAAAACGTTTTTTTTTCTAATTTGAATTTATCTGGCTTCAGCTTCCAAACACTGGTTCTTGTTCTGCCTTTTCCTGCTAAATTAAAGGGCCCTTCTAACATCTGGTATTTACTCCCTGTGAAGGTATTTAGACACTGTAGTCAAGTCAATCTTCTTTCTGATAAACTCTAGCTCTTTCCGTCTCTCACTGTGAGGCATTTTCTCCAGCCCTCAAATAATTTTTGTGGCTCTTTCCTGCCTTATCTCCAATTCTTCGACAACCTGTTTAAAGTGTGGGCACCAGAACTGGATGCAGTATTCCCGTATCGGTCTCACTAATGCCGGGCACAGAGGTAAAATTGCCTCCTTACTCCTACCCGCGACTCCCCGGTTTGTACATCCACGGATCACAATCGCTCTCCTTGCAATAGCATCGCACTGGGAGCTCCCAGTGACTTGTTTGTCCACCGTAACCTCTCAATCCCGTTCAGCGTCCCAGCTTTGCATAATACAGCCCCCCATTCTGTAGATAGGGCCTGCATTCTTTGTTCCAAGATGCATAACTCTGCATTGGCTGTATTAAAGCATATTTCATTTCAATGAGCCAAGCGATCCAGATGGCTGTGCATGACTGCCCTGTCCTCCTCATTGTTTATTATTCCACCAACCTTTGTGTCATCCACAAACTTTATCAGCAGTGATTTTTGTATTTACTTCCAGATCATTGATGAAAATGTTGAATTGTGGCAAGACTGCTACAGATCCCTGCAGAATCCTGCTAGAAACACCCCTATTCAGCGATGTGTCCCCATTGACGACTAGTTTTTGAGATCTGCTGCTTAGCCAGTTCTTAATCCATTTAACGTGTACTTTACTGATACTGCATGGTTCTATTTTTTTAATCAGAATGTTGTGTGGTACTAAGCCAAATGGTTTCCAAAAGTATATTGGATCTTCACAGTTACCAAACTTGTAATGTCATCAAAGAATGAAATCAGGGTTGTTTGACACCTATTTTCCATAAATCTATGTAGGTTGCATATTTATTTTCCTATCCTTTAATTCTTTATCAGTTGAATCCTGCATCAGCTTTTCTATTACTTTTCCAGGGATTGATATCAAGCTAACTGGCTTATAGCTTCCCAGATCATCCTGCTTGCCTTTTTTGAATATTACCATAACATTAGCACTCTTCCAGTCTTCTGACATTTCCCCAGTATTCCAAGGTTTATCAGCAGGCCAGAGAGCTCCTCAGCCAACTCTTTTAGGACTCTTGGGTGCAAGATATCCAGGTCTGCTGATTTAAAAATATTTATCCTGGCAATGAGGTGGTTAATGAGGGCCTGTGGACCCAATTGGCCCCTCCCCACTATACCTACAGCAGATGTCACTTGTGGATGGGGAAGTTCACAGAAGAAGGTCCAGTTCAGTTTGGGACTGGCCAGGAAGGAGAGCAGAGCTCTGTGTCTCTCTTGGTGAGGAAAACCTGGATACAACCAAGAGTCTGACACAGCTTGCTGCCTGGATGAGCCTCCCAGTAGATGTTATGACTGGCTCTAGAGAGACCAACTGACGCACTGGCTGCATGAAGACAAGCCCTAAGTAGAAGGGTGGGGTCCAGCCGAAGACTCCTTGGTGAGTCCTGTTTTGGGTTCTTAGCATTGCTTTCTTTTTAGATTGTAATACCCTGGAAGAGGTGGGATGCCAGGATGCCTTACCCAGAGGGCTAAAGCACCACGATGCCGGACCCTGTGAGATGCAGCAACCGGCTGTCAGAGACCCCGCAACAGGGTGAGTAGTGCCCAACTGGGTCACAAGGGGGCAGTACAGAGGCCAGCTCTGTCACATCCCTAGCAGATATTGTCTGTCTTCCTTTTCAGACTGGAAAATACTTCATCATCCTCATGTAATATGAGTTGACTTAGAAGGATTAGATGTTTATCAGTAAACATCAATTTCACTGTGTACATACAAGCCAATGGAAACACATTTCTATCAATAATACACCTCTACCTCAATATAACGCTGTCCTCGGGAGCCAAAAAAATCTTACTGCGTTATAGGTGAAACCGCGTTATATCGAACTTGCTTTGATCTGCCGGAGCGCGCAGCCCCGCCCCCCTGGAGCACTGCTTTACCACGTTATATCCGAATTCGTGTTATATCGGGTCACGTTATATCGGGGTAGAGGTGTAGTTGAAATTTACAGATAGGCAAAGGAAGAAAAACGCTGTTTGAGAACTTTTTCGAGTTTGATTTAAGGATATTGACTTGCTACATTGTGACACGTGATGTTGACAGTTTGGGTTTTAGCAGTTATAAAGCTTTAATTCTTTGAATCTCAAAGTCTACTGTCATTAAATAATTGTCTGACCCTCCCCCATCAGTTTCCCACAACTGTGAAAATATAAATTGATAGAAACAGAAAAAATGCTTAAAAATAAACATCAATATTATCCATCAACATTATAAAAATCAAATTCTGACAAGACTAGATCTGCATACATAATCCTGCTTCTTTCGAAATACAGAACAGAAGTATTTGTTGAACGCTTCTGCCTTTGTGCATTGTTGTTAACAATTTTACCATCACCATCTAATAATGGGCCTATACTGTGGCTAGCATTTCTTTTTTCCCAATATACAAACTCCTTCTTATTGTCTTTAGCCTTTCCAGCCATGGATTTTTCTCTCGTGTCCCTAGCTTCCTATATCAATTTTCTGCACTTCATAACTTCTAATTTATAAAATCTCAGATGCAGATAAATTTGGTCACATTCTGATCAGGAACAGTCAACATGGATTCACCAAGGGCAAGTCATGCCTGACCAACCTGATAGCCAGTTATCTCATCATAGAAGGCACTGTGGATATGGGGATAGTGGTGGATGTGTGATATATCTTGACTTTAGCAAAGCTTTTGATAGAGTTTCCCACAGTATTCTTGCCAGAAAGTTAAAGAAGTATGGCTTGGATGAATGGACTATAAGGTGGATAGAAAGTTGGCTAGATCGTCGGGCTCAATGGGTAGTGATCAACGACTCCATGTCTAGTTGGCAGCCGGTATCAAGCGGAGTGCCCCAAGGGTTGGTCCTGGGGCCGGTTTTGTTCAACATCTTTATTAATGATCTGGATGATGGGATGGAGTGCACCCTCTGCAAGTTTGCAGATGACACTAAACTGGGAGGAGTGGTAGATATACTGGAGGGTAGGGATAGGGTCCAGAGTGACCTAGACAAATTTGAGGATTGGGCCAAAAGAAATCTGATGAGGTTCAACAAAGGCAAGTTGGGAGGGATAGCTCAGTGGTTTGAGCATTGGCCTGCTAAACCCAGGGTTGTGAGTTCAATCCTTGAGGGGGCCGCTTAGGGATCTGGGGCAAAAAAAAATTGGTCCTGCTAGTGAAGGCAGGGGGCTGGACTCGATGACCTTTCGAGGTCCATTCCAGTTCTAGGAGATTGGTATATCTCCAATTATTATTTATTATTATAAGTGCAGAGTCCTGCACTTAGGACAGAAGAATCCCAGGCACCGCTACAGGCTGAGGACCGACTGGCTACGTGGCAGTTCTGCAGAAAAGGACCTGGGGATTAGAGTGGATGAGAAGCTGGATACGAGTCAGCAGTGTGCCCTTGTTGCCAAGAGGGCCAACGGCATATTGGGCTGCATTAGTAGGAGCATTGCCAGCAGATCGAGGGAAGTGATTATTCCCCTCTATTTGGCACTGGTGAGGCCACACCTGGAGTATTGCGTCCAGTTTTGGTCCTCCCACTACAGAAAGGATGTGGACAAATTTGAGAGAGTCCAGCAGAGGGCAACAAAAATGATTAGGGGGCTGAGGCACATGCAGGGCCGGCGCAACCCATTAGGCGACCTAGGTGGTCGCCTAGGGCGCTGCTATTTTGGGGGCGCTTGTGCCCCCGCCGCCCGTTGAAATTTGGGGGCGGGACCTTCCGCCGCCTAGGGCGCCGGAAGAGCTGGCACCGCTACTGGGCACATGACTTACGAGGAGAGGCTGAGGGAACTGGGTTATTTAGTCTGCAGAAGAAAAGAGTGAGGGGGATTTGATAGCAGCCTTCAACTTCCTGTCTCTCTCACCAACAGAAGTTGGTTCAATAAAAGATATTACCTCACCCACCTTGTCTCTCTCTCCCAGCTCAAAACCAATTGAAGAGCTTTCAGTGGACATCAGGCCCCGTTCAGTCCTTGCGTAAGTGGATGCAACTCCAGGTTCTTCACTGAGATAGAGCTGTGTTCACTCTCTCACACCCAGGTTGAACGGAAGCAAAGATCTTGAGTTCTCAGTCGCTAATGAAACCCAAAGGCAAGATTGGTGGTTTCTTTGTGAATATTTTGCTCATGCAGGATGATTTAGTTGGGATTAGGTCCTGCTTTGAGCGGGGGGTTGGACTAGATGACCCCCCTGAGGTCCCTTCCAACCCTGATCTTCTTTGATTCTACCTAGGGACACACTTATTATGTATTAATTGCATTATTGTAGTACCTCGAAGCCCCAGTCATGGACCTGGACCCTGTTGTGCTAGTACAATGACAGAACAAAAAATTCCCTGCTCCCAATGGGTTTACAGTCTAAGTGCCTAAGACAAGAGAGAGCAGGTCGATACAGGGGGGGAGAATAAGGAAACAATGAGACAGGATCCTTCAGCCTGATGGGCAGTGGTGTCAGCACAGCAGCCGCCTAACCGTTGCCAAATTTTTTGTAGGCATCATGGCCCAGGAGAGTTCTGGGGCGGGATTTGCTATAAAGAAGCTTTCTGCAAATAAACACGAACACAGTGTCCTGTCAAACCGCAAGTTTAAGAATAAGGAAAATGGGCACTCAGTGTTTGGTCATAAAAATACTGGAAAAGATGCTCCTCAATGAGGTGGAATTAGATGAAATTCTAGCCACTCAGAATACATTATCCCTGCAGCATGTTCCCGAAATCACTCTCTGAATTGCAGAGTAATTTGCTCTTAGCCTATGCAGCCTTTTTTTTTTTCTCTCTCAATAGCAATCATTTGGGAGCTCATTTCTCACTTATCTTACTCCCAAAGGAAATATTTTACAACGGGACAATGGTGATGTGTCATCATGACGTTAGGGGTCACTCATTCAGCGGCGATCATGTGCAGTTTCCCAATTGCCTGCCTGTAATCACTGCGCTAAACTGCTTCTGGAGGACTTGCATGTTCTTTAACCCTTTGCTGACTCATTAAGGTTTCCATCATTCATTTCAGCCGCCGTGAACCTGATTTACCAGCAGATCAAGATATGTAGATCTGCCTGGCAAGACTCCATCTGAAACAAATTCTGAGCCCTATGCAAAGGTCTGGTGCAGGAGATTAATTGTGGGCTATGGGTTTTCCCTCTTTTAGGTCATCAGTTCAAATCCATCCCAGATCAACGATAGGTGGAAGTTATTTCCCTCTGAGTGCTGTCTTCAGTTATAGCCTATGTGAAATGAGCACCACTGATGAGTGGCCAAGTGTTCCTGTCACAGCTTGCGCTCATTGGTAGCCTCAGCAGAAAGGCAAAAAATGCAATGAGTTATAAAAAGAAAATGCACTTCTCTTGTGAAGTTATGCTGGCAATGCACTCTGGGGAAAACTTTCCTTGCTCCGTGGCTGAGTAGAGGACTTTAAATTGATGGCTCTGCAGTCTAGCCTTTTTCACAAGCATTAGCAATTCATTTTTAAAACAACTATAGCATTGAGGACTGATTCTCCCCCGACTTGCACTTTGTATTGTGCAAAGTGCTGCCTGATCAGGATAGGGTGACCAGACAGCAAGTGTGAAAAATCCGGACAGGGGGTGGGGGGTAACAGGAGCCTATTTAAGAAAAAGACCCCAAAATCGGGACTGTCCCTATAAAATCGGGACATCTGGTCACCCTAGATCAGGATGGTAGTGATTTACACACTCTTTGCACTGGTGTCAGTGACGACACAAGGTACAAGGCAGTGGAATATCAGGCCCTGGTGTTTTAAAAAACCAAACCAAACCCACAACCTCTTCATGTCATAGCCTCGCAACAGCTCTTCACAAATATCATAAACTTGCACAGAAATAAAATACCTTTATGATTAATTGAGTTGGTTCAAAAAATCCCCTCCCGACATTTCTCACCCCCTCCCCCGAAAATGGCCCTTCAACTCAATGAAAATTAACACAGAACGTTTTTCTCCAGAATATTCAGGCGTTTGTTGAAAAAAACCGAAATCTTTATTTTGATGAAAAAACAAAAATGATTCTTTAACATTTTTGTTGAAATTGTTTGTGGGCAGAGGGAAGAAGCCATTTTCCAACCCGCACTACTAGTTGATACCCCAACCCTGCAAAGACATACAAATAATAAATAATGATAGTCCTGTCAGCTCCAGTAGGACTACTCACAGACCTTAAAGTTAAGCATGTCTGTATCTCTTTGTAGAATTAGGACACAAGAAAAGAAGTAGAAAAAAACCCTGTTTGGATGCCTTTCATACAAATCAAAAGGTTTTTATCGCCTTATGTCTCACTTCAGTGACCTTTATGCTACTGTGTCTCTCTATGCATGTTGGTTGCCAATCCCAGCTAAATTTGCTGATGTCCACCATTAAAAAAACATCAAGAACCGATTTAGTAAAAGTCAATAAAATGTATATGTCAGGGGGGAAAAGGGCAAGAATATTTAGAAACACGTTTTCCATATTCTGGCATCAATTCCAGATTCTGGTCTGGCTCACCATGAGGGTTGCCAGGTGTCTGGTTTTTGACCGGTTGAAAAGGGACCCCGGTGGCTCCGGTCAGCACCGCCGACTGGGCCGTTAAAAGTCCGGTCGGCCGTGCTGCGGGTCTAAAGGCAGGTTAGTCCCTACCTGTCCTGGCACTGTGCTGCGCACGCGAAGCGGCCAGCCAGTCCGGCTCCTAGCTGGGGGGCCTCGGGGTTCTGCGCACTGTCCCCGCCCCAAGCACCGGCTCTGCATTCCATTGTCCAAGAACTGCGGCCAATGGGAGCTGGGGGGGTTAGGGTACCTGTGGGTCAGAGCAGCACGTGAAGCCTCCTGGCCTCCCTGCCTATGAGCCGGACCTGCTGGCCACTTCCGGGGCGCAGCGTGGTGCCAGGACAGACAGGGAGCCTGCCTTACACCCACAGCATCGCTGACCGGGAGCCGCCTGAGGTAAGCCCGGGCCCCTGCCCCAGCCCTGAGCCCCCCCACAAACCCGGACCCCCCTCCTGCACCACAAACCCCTCATCCATGGCCACATCCCAGAGCCTCCACCCCCAGGTGGAGCCCCCGCCCCCAGTGCCCCAACCCTCTGCCCCAGCCCTGATCCCCCTCCTGCCCTCCAAACCCCTTATCCCTAGCCCCACCCCAGAGCCCGCACCCCCAGCCAGAGCCCTCACCCCACTCCTGCACCCCAAACCTGCCTCAGCCCAGTGAAAATGAGCGAGTGAGTGAGGGTGGGGAGAGCGAGCAACAGAGGGAGGGGGGATGGAGTGAGCAGGGGCGGGGCCTCAGAGAAGGGGTGGGGCTTTGTGGGGCGGGGCAAGGGTGTTTGCTTTTGTGCGAGTAGAAAGTTGGCAACCTTAGGTGCCGCGGGTGCTCTGGGGGCATCCTGGGTGCTGGGGGGGAGCGGCACACATCCCGAGGGCACCGGGGGATGGGGTGGGGAGAGGGCCGGCCAGCGGCAGCCCCGGATCCTCACTGCTGCTGCTTCTGGGGGGTAGAGAGGGCACGGCGGCCCAAGACTGCCCCAGCAGTGGCCCCTGCGGCTGGCCCTGAGGCTGCCCGAGCTGCTCAGGCAGCCCTGGAGCCAGCCACACCGGCTGCTGCAGAAGTCACAGCAGTCCTGGAAAGTCACGGAATCCGTGAGCTCCGTGACAGACTCACAGCCTGATTTCTAGTACATAATCTTGAGACATTGGTTCTTTTGCTGATTGAAATGGTGGGCTTGTGGGGAAGGTGAAACCAGATATTATGGGGCTAACAGAGACATGGTGGGATAGTCGTCATGACTGGAGTACAGGGATTGAAGGGTCTGTGCTGTTCAGGAAAGACAGAAATAAAGGTGAAGGTGGTGGAGTAGCACTGAATATTAATGAGGAGGTAGATTGTAAAGAAATTAGAAGGGCTGGAATGGATAAAACGGAACCTGTCTGGGTCAAAATCACTTTGGGGAAGAAACCTAACAGCAGCTCCACTGGGTTAGTACTTGGGATATGCTACAGACCCCAGAGATCCAATCTGGATATGGATAGAACCTCTGTAATATTTTAATGAAATAAATACTACTGGGAATTGTGTGATTATGGGAGACTTTCATTTCCCAGATATAGCTTGGAGGACAAGTGCTACTAATAATGGTAGGGCCCAGATATTCCTGGATGTGACAGCTGACAGATTTCTTCACCAAGCAGTCACCGAAGCAACAAGAGGGGAGGCCATTTTAGACTTCGTGCTGGTAAGTAGCGAGGACCTCATAAAGAACTGGCTGTAGGGGATAGGCTTGCTTTGAGGGATCATGAGCTAATTTAACAAAACTAGGTCTGCAACGAGGGTCCGTGGTTTCTTTAAAAAGAAGGGAATTACTTAGGGAAGTGGACTAGACTGAAGAACTCAAGGATCCGAATGTGGAGGAGGCTTGGAATTACTTTGTCTAAATTGCACATGAATTGGAAATAGCACTTTTAAGGTCTAATTCCCTCTGGCCTGCACCCTCTGTAGTCGCTTAACCCAATGGGAAGTGGCTATAGAAAGCTGCCGTTCTGATCTAGAGCATTTTATATTCAACTTGCATTGATGGAAATGACTACCCAAGGTATGGCCCAATGGAAAATTACGCCGACGGAGTGGCATGCATAATCACCTCTTTTGCATACATAATTACCTGTCTGCACAACTAATTGACTATTTCACGGGCCCAATCTAGTTGCCTCATTTTGAAAATGTGACCCTTACAGTGGAGTCTGGACTACACCTCTCTTTGAGCTCCTTAACAACACCTAAAATGAGAGGAAATGGCTGATTGTCAACCTGAAATCTTTCCTATGTGTTCCCAGCTAAGGAGGGTGGGTGGTCTAAGGGTTAGGGTAATAGGATAGAAGAATGGTCCAGTGGTAGTGGCCTTAGCATTGGACATGGCTCTGCCACAGATCTCCTGGGTGACCTTTAGCAAGTCACTTAGCCTCTCTGTTACTCTGTTCCCCATCTGTACAATGAGGATAATAGCACTGCCCTGCCTCACAGGGGTGCTGTGACAATAAATCTATTAAAGATTAGTAATCACTTTGAGATCTTTCATAGAATCATAGAATATCAGGGTTGGAAGGGACCTCAGGAGGTCATCTAGTCCACCCCCCTGCTCAAAGCAGGACCAATCCCCACCTAAATCATCCCCGCCAGGGCTTCGTCAAGCCTGACCTTAAAAACCTCTAAGGAAGGCGATTCCACCACCTCCATAGGTAACCCATTCCAGTGCTTCACCACCCTCCTAGTGAAATAGTGTTTCCTAATATCCAACCTAAACCTCCCCCACTGCAACTTGAGACCAATGCTCCTTGTTCTGTCAGCTGCTACCACTGAGAATAGTCTAGATCCATACTCTTTGGAAACCCCTTTCAGGTAGTTGAAAGCAGCTATCAAATCCCCCCTCATTCTTCTCTTCTGCAGACTAAACAATCCCAGTTCCCGCAGCCTCTCCTCATAACTCATGTGCTCCAGCCCCCTAATCATTTTTGTTGCCCTCCGCAGGACTCTTTCCAATTTTTCCACATCCTTCTTGTAGTGTGGGGCCCAAAACTGGACACAGTACTCCAGATGAGGCCTCACCAATGCCGAATAGAGGGGAACGATCACGTCCCTCGATCTGCTGGCAATGCCCCTCCTTATACAGCCCAAAATGCCGTTAGCCTTCTTGGCAACAAGGGCACACTGTCGACTCATATCCAGCTTCTCGTCCACCGTAACCCCTAGGTCCTTTTCTGCAGAACTGCTGCCTAGCCGCTCGATCCCTAGTCTGTAACAGTGCATGGGATTCTTCCGTCCTAAGTGAAAGGCTCTGCACTTGTCCTTGTTGAACCTCATCAGATTTCTTTTGGCCCAATCCTCTAATTTGTCTAGGTCCCTCTGAATCCTATTGCTACCCTCCAGCGTATCTACCACTCCTTCCAATTTAGTGTCATCTGCAAATTTGCTGAGGGTGCAGTCCACGCCAACCTCCAGATCATTAATGAAGAGATTGAACAAAACCGGCCCCAGGACCTACCCTTGGGGCACTCCACTTGATACCGGCTGCTAACTAGACATGGAGCCATTGATCGCTTTGGATGAAAAGTGTTACATGAGAGATAGGCATTATTAACAGTCTGGGGTCGTGAGGCCCTTTCATTGATGAGTTATATGGCAAATGTGAGCTAGATTTCATGGCATTGCTTTATTCTTCCCTCTTAGCTAAGGTGGCCGATACCCCTGCCTCCCTAGATGGCATGCGCAGAGAGAAGATTGCACACTTAACGCAATAGCACTCTAGTCCAGTTGCTCTGTTGGGCTCTCAGAGAAAGCTGACAGAAGTTCACAAACTCTGAGTGACTTTCGATCAAGTTCTTCAGAGATCTGAAGTGGGAGTGGGGCCAGATTTCTTGTTTTCAGTGCAAAACAGATGATAACTCGTCAGAGTCACATAGTTCTGCCTGGACAGTTAAAACTCAGCCATTTTGTGTGAATTTCCTTTTGCAAAACTTCAGATCTGGTCGAAATATTTTCATTGAAACATTTTATTGACAAAAAATAGCTTCTCAACCAAAACAAAAAAATGTTATGGACAATTTTCATGTTGGCCAAAAATGTTCAGGTTTGTTTTCTTTCTTTCTTTCTTTCTTTCTTTCTTTCTTTCTTTCTTTCTTTCTTTCTAGCCAGAAACCAAAAAAAAATTCAGTAAAAATATTTGGGGTTTAGTTTAGAAAACTTGTACCGAACACCAAACTTTTTTTCCAAAAACAACTTCCAAAAACCTAAAATTGTGCAGTTTTCAGTTTTGAATATTTGTTGGGGGGAAAAAAGGTAACGGTGGGACAGCCATACTGGGTCAGACCAGTGGCTAGTGCCACATGCTTCAGAGGGAATAAACAGCACAGGGCAATTATTGAGTGATCCATCCCCTGTCATCCAGTCCCAGCTTCTGGCAGCCAGAGGCTTAGGAACACCCAGAGCATGGGGTTGCATCCCTGACCATTTTGGCTAATAGCCATTGATGGACCTGTCCTCCAGGAACTGAGCTAGTTCTTTTTGGAACCCAATTATATTTTTGGACTTCACAACATCCCCAGCAACGAGTTCCACAGCTTAACTGTGCATGGTGTGAAGATGTACTTCCTTATGTTTGTTTTAAACCTACTGCCTATTAATTTCATCAGGTGACCCCTCGTTCGTGTGTTATGTGAAGGGGTAAATAACACTTCCCTATTCACTTTCTCCACACCCGTCATGATTTTATAGACTTCTATCATATTCCCCCTTAGTCATCTCTTTTCTAAGATGAACAGTCCCAGTCTTTATAATCTTTTCTCATATGGAAACTGTTCCATACCCCTAATCATTTTTGTTGCACTTCTCTGTACTTTTTCCATTTCTAATATATCTTTTTTTGAGATGGGGCTACCAGATCTGCACGCTGTAGTCAAGATGTGGGCGTATCATGGATTTATATAGTGGCAATATGATATTGACTCTTATTATCTATCCCTTTCCTAAGGATTCCTAACATTCTGTTAGCGTTTTTGACTGCCGCTGCGCATTGAGCAAATGTTTTCCAAGATGATTGCAAGATCTGTTTCTTTTGTGGTAACGGCTAATTTAGAGCCCATCGTTTTGTATGTATAGTTGAGCTTACATTTTCCGATGTGCTTTACTTTGCATTTATCAACACTGAATTTCAGCTGCCATTTTGTTGTCCAGTCACCCAGTTTGGGGAGATCCCTTTGTAACTCTTCGCAGTCAGGTTTGGACTTAAGCTATCCTGAGTTAATGGGAAATTTGGACCTAAACAAATCAAAAAATAAATAAATAAACCCCACAAAAATATCATGAGCCCATTTCGGCCAGCTCTGCAAAACTCCCATGGATGTTGATGAGGACAGGGGCAGACGGTTTTTGATGGAAAGCAGCATCCTACCTGCTGGGGTTCCCTCACGCACAGAGCAATACTCGCCTAGAATCTGATTCTGCAGAATGTTCAATATCTTCCACTCCCAGGGAAATGAGTGAGGACTGCGGGGGGCCAACGCCCCCCGGTTACACTCAGCACTTTGCAGGATCAGTCCTATTCAAATATTTCCTTGCCCCGTTTCCCACCTGCCCGTGCAGCAGGGACGGGGCTGACAATGATGCAGAATGTCAGCTGCGCGGATCTGCTGCAGGTTGCAGGGGACGAGTCAGGTGCCTGCTGTCTCGCTGCAGTGAGCATGAGTCCTCCCGCCCTCACTGGGCAAACTCCCTTCCTCTCGCAGGGAAGATTTAGGGAAGGAATAATAGTGATAGGTCATTATGACATTTTAGTGTGTGTTTTATAGGACACTATGAGTCACTGATTCAGGGAAGAACTTTGTAGCTCGCTATAAATTGCCTGTTTCAATCAATCCTGCCGGGCGACGTCTATAGGAATTTTATGTAGTGTAACTTATATTGGAATCCTGTATTTATTCCAGTTACCATGTGCACCAGTAAAAAGCCAAAACACCTAATTGGAAACGTGCGAGTTTGAAAGTGCTGAAAGCAGCCAATAGAACACCAATGCATAGCAAACATAGGAATTACCCTTCCGGATTGGACCCACGGCTCATCTAATCCAAGTTCCCAGGAAGAGGGCAGCAAAGGAAGCACTAATAGCTGGCGAGTCTCTGCAAAACGGGTCTGGGAGGGAGCCCGAGAGGTAATTAAAGGTGTTTACAGAGGGAACTGAGATATCGGTGAAGGATGGGAGAGTTCGGGGATTGTGATGGGGTTACTCGGAGGGGTTTCATTCTGGGTGAAGGAAGTGACCCTAGGCGTTGAAGCGGAGACTAGATCAAACATCTCCTTCCCTCTAAAGGCCTAGGGTTCAGGTCTCCAGTGGAGAATGCTGGAAGGAAGCTCATCTCTTCATCCCCTGGCATCAGATTGGGAAGCCTGCACAGACCCTCAAGCGAGAGCTGTGGCTGGAGATAATGGAGAAGGGCTTCCTGGAGCCATTGCTCGTTTGGACTCTTGTTTACCTTGGAAGGGGTGGAATTTACCTGACTTAGGTACAAGGCTAAATTAGACGACTGTACTAATGCAAAGAGAAATCCAGGCACAGCCAGATGGGGAAACTGAGGCAGGAGATGAGGTAGGAGGTTCCTGGTAGATAGGTTCACGTTTTTCATAAGTGAGTGCACTAGTTGGAGAGATTTAAGTCCAGAAGGAGGCCAGAATGAGCGGTCAGCTTGTCAGAGCTCATGTACCTTTTGTAAACGCATTGGGTGTGTCTGATACACAGAATGGGATACGTCCGGAAAGGTTCCACCTCATAACTGATGGTGATGTTAACAGAAGGGTGCTTCTTGAGATGGACAAGGAGCAGCAGCCTTCTCCGGTGTTCAACCTACAACCTCTCCTTTTTCTTTCTGGGAGGTTTCCCATCCTTAGCATCAAATCTGGGTTGTATTATTGGGTCAGGCAGTTGTTGGGCTATCCCTGAGTGGAACTATGTTCCTGCCACACTGCATAATGGATTTGGCTAGTTCTTCAGTGCCCGACTCCTTTGCTGTTAGTCTATGAACAGTTCATTTGGAGGAAGAACTCACGAGAGGCTCTGGGTGTTAAGAGTTTTGGGGCTAATCCTGCTCTCATTGAAGTTAATGGCAAAATTCCCATTGATTTCCAGGGTAGCAGGACTTCCTGTACCACCTTGGGCATTTCACATAGTCTTCCTGTGCCTCAGTTCCCCATCTTTACAATGGGGATATTAGCCCTGTCTTATAGGGGTGTTGTACACTTAACATTTTGAGGCACTCTGATACTATGCCAATGGGTGCCATATAAATACCTAAGATAGGTAATTAACATTGAATGACTCTGGCCGGTAGAACAATAGGATGCTAAAGAGAGTGGCCAAGCTGATTCTGCTAACTTGTGTGCAGGGGGTTGGGTTGGAGCAATGGTGAATCCCCAGCAGAAAAGAAGAAACAAAGGAAGAAGTGTTAGGAGCTGCTGTTAAAAAAGGGACATGCTCTTTGAATGGGGGAGTATTTTGACCACCAGACCTGACCAAGCTAAGGAGTGAAAGAGAGACCCTGACCAGAACCTGGAAATTGAGCAGGAAGAGAGGGGGTGCAGAAAGGACCTGGGACCCCTGGAAGGACTGCCCAAACTCTAGAGGGCTCTCGGAGTGGGGAGAACACAAGAGCAAAGGATTGGCATGCAGGATTTGTTGTTTTTCTATAGATCTATATTTCTCTTGTGGTTTCTCTATGAGTAAAGTGGGTGTGTGCCTACTAAATAGCAGCCTGAACTATGCAAACAACAGAGTCTTGTTCGAAAGGAATTCTTGCCCTCCTTCTAGAACCACCGGGGAAACAAATAAAGAAGCCTGCAACAGTTCCAGAATTTGTGCTGTACTAGAGCCAAATGAGCCTCAAAAGTTCTAGCTCCAGAACCCTTGATCTTCCTGTGAGTTCCAAATAGACTTGGCAAAAATAATTGATTCTGTTGCTGTTGCTGAGGGATCATTTTTAATTCTGCAGCACCAGGATTGAGCGCTCTACTGAGTTAATATCACTTAAAAGTAATATCCAATGGTATTCTTATCGCCTACAATGTATTTTTCATATAAAGAGAAAGCACTGCTCCTTGGTGACATGTTTGTAGATAGGTCCATAGGAATTCCAACCTTATAATGCTGCCATCTCTCTGTGAATGATGGAAGGATGGCTATAGAGCCAAAACACAGGACTGGTAGGCAGGAGACCTGTATACTGATCTCAGCTCTACCACAGACTTCCTGTATGACCCTGGGTAAATCACTTAGCCCAACAGGCTCAACCTTTGGTCCCTGAGGATGAGAATTTAAAGCCCCAGTTAGGCCCCTAATTTGCAATTTTTTGGCCTCAATCTCTGTCACTCTTTGTGGTTGAAAATATTGACCTTTAAATAATTGACTAAAATATTGACTAAAGGGAGACATGATAGAGGTATATAAAATCATGAGTGATGTTGAGAAAGTGGATAAGGAAAAGTTATTTACTTATTCCCATAATACAAGAACTAGGGGTCACCAAATGAAATTAATAGGCAGCAGGTTTAAAACAAATAAAAGGAAGTTCTTCTTCACGCAGCGCACAGTCAACTTGTGGAACTCCTTACCTGAGGAGGTTGTGAAGGCTAGGACTATAACAATGTTTAAAAGGGGACTGGATAAATTCATGGTGGCTAAGTCCATAAATGGCTATTAGCCAGGATGGGTAAGAATGGTGTCCCTAGCCTCTGTTCGTCAGAGGATGGAGATGGATGGCAGGAGAGAGATCACTTGATCATTGCCTGTTAGGTTCACTCCCTCTGGGGCACCTGGCATTGGCCACTGTCGGTAGACAGATACTGGGCTAGATGGACCTTTGGTCTGACCCGGTACGGCCTTTCTTATGTTCTTATGTTCTTATGACCTATCAGGGATGATGGGACTCATGGGAGGGGCACAAAGGGTCAAGTGACCCTCAAGCAGGGTCAAGTGCCCCTCCAGAAGCCGGGTGGGGAAGAGGCGGGGCCAGATCCTCTCCTCTTCCAGCCACGCTGCCTGGGACGCTGCCCGGTTCAGCATAGCAGCTGCCTGGGAGAGCACCTGGCTGTGGCAGCCGCAGGCTGCCCCTTGCTCAGGCTCAGCTTCTGGGGACTGTGGCCAAGCAAGCCAGAGGCCACCCCCCCCTCCCAACTCCCCAGCATGCTCAGCGTCGGCTCCTGTCCCCGGAAGCTGAACCTGGGCATGGAGTGGAAATAGAATCAAGGTCTTCTGCCCACCAGCCCTGTGCCTCATTCCCTACTTGGTCATATGGGACCATCTAGCCAATATTGAACTTTTCCCCTGGATGTTCTTTTTCTAGACCAGTTTGAAATAACGTAAGTAGAGACTTTACCACTTCCCTTCCACAGCCTAATAGATCACACCACTGGCAAACGTTCCCTAATTTTTTCCTTTGCTTGGCTGGTTGATCCTTTGTATATTGAGAGGAAAGAGTTCTTCTAGGAACATGTTGCAAATACTCAAGTGAAAAAAGAAATACAATGGACGACTAATAATGATTACTGCTCTGTTGGTCCTTGGAAATGCGAACTCATGCCAGCATATCCAGTGAGGGGAAGTGGGGAATCCTTTAAGTATGGAGAGTTGTTTTACCCTTTCCAGGAAGAGCACTTAATATGCAAGCAAAGTGGATAAAAGCAGCCCCATAACAGCCCCAATTGCACAGATTGCCTTCTGCATTTCTGCACATCTCTGTCGCTTTGACATGTAACGTTAATTTATAGTAATTTAGCTTGTTATTAGAGACTGTGCTGTACGTTCGGAGAAAGAAAATGGTCTGCTAAGCAGTTGCCTGAAATTCAAAGCGGACACCAAGTAGCTTTGTCTCTTCCTTAAAAAACCCAACCCCCCAAATCTGTGTATGTCTTTTGCCACATCATCCCAAATTCTTCCTCGGTGCAAATCCTCTGTAGTGATGGAGTTCCCCACAAGGATGAATTTGGCCCATTGGCCAAGATTTTCAAAAGTGGGTGCGTACAGTTACGTTCTAAAAGACTTTTTCAGGCACCTAGCTAAGGCCCTGATTCAGGAAAACAAAAAGTCCATGCTTCAGTCCATCCCTGTTCAGGAGACCACTAAAGATTGTGCTTCATTTTAAACATATGCTTAAGTCCCTTGAAGTTCTAAAGATCTAAAGTTAATCGGTGCTTACATGCTGTTCTGAATAGAGATCCCTTTCTGAACTGGGGCTTAGGGGGCCTGATTTTGAGCATCCAAAAGATTCCACTGAAGTCAGTGGAAGCTACTGGGGGTTCAGTAATTTTGAAAAGCAGGCTACTTAGGTGCCTAAAGGTAGACTTTAGGAGCCTAACTTTAGCATAGGTGCTGGAACTAGGTTTACTGGGGGGGCGGGGCTGCCACACCCCCTGGCTTGAAGTGGTTTCCATCATTTATAGGGTTTACAGTTTGGTTCAATGGCTCTCAGCACCCCGACTCTACACATTGTTCCAGCGCCCCTGAACTTCAGGTGCCTATTTTTGAAAATCTTAGCCGCTGGATTTTTCTACATTATCAATGCACATCAGACGATCCCATCTCTGGCAGGGATAAGACAATTGCGTTGCATTAATAAACCCAGCTGAAAGGTTTTTTTGGTGACTAATTTGTCAGAGCTTTGCCTCTTTCTGTTCATGAGTTGTCTGCAAGCAGCACTATGATTTTCTCAGAATGGCCCATTATTCCAAATTGCTGGCAGATGACCTTGTGAATATTTCTTGGCATTTAGGTTTATTCACAAGAAGTTTGTGAGGAGTATTATTTGAGGGAGAAAGCATCGCCTTGGGGGGAAGGCACAGGACTAACACTCAGGAGAGCTGGTTCCGACCTGGGGCAAACCACTCTAGAGCCCCACGGGTCTAGAACACAGGCCTGAAGAGTTACCAGGCAGCTGACAGCTCCAGGCTGCCACCCAGCAGCAGCTGTAGCCAGCTTGTGCTCCACTTCCCATGACCCACTGTGGACACAGACCATGGGAAGTTCCGCCTCAAGGGTTTGACAGACAGCAGTCCCATGACTCGTGATTGGCTCCCTGCCCTAGATAAACCCAAGGGGCCTTCCAGGAAGTGTCCAGGGAAAACAGTGTGAGTTTTCTGTTGCTGTCCTGACTGGTCCTTACTCTTGAATTCCTGGTTTGACCTTGGCTTGATTTGGACTTCACCTCCCGATTCAGACCCTGAAACCTGACTTGGATGTTGACCTGGCCTAGAGTGGAGTGTGACTCCTTGGCTACTTCTGACTGGCCTGGTTGGGATCCTGACAATCACTTACTCTCTCTCCGCTACCAATTCCTCATTTGTAACTGGGCTAATGTTCTCTTTCCACAGAAGAGTATCGTGTGATGATGCATTTATTAATGTCTGATGTGCTTGACTCTGATGGCAAGAGGGGCCATATAAGTAGAGCTGGGTGACCTTTTTCACCTGTGACTTTTTAGGCGAGGAGGGCAAAAAACATAGATTCTCTGAGACCGAAATGTTTTGCAAGTTAGTGTCAGTTTCACTGACCCCTCATAATGTTCTGACATTTTCTAAATGAAACATTTCAATTTTTCAATTCAAAACAATTTTCTGTTCTGAAAATTCCTTTAATTTTTTTTTTAATTAAAAACATTACATTCTTGAAATCAAAACAAAACATTTCATTGGGCCAAACAAAACTTTTAATTTGACCCAAATGAATTTTCCAACTTGTTGAGTCACTGAAAATTTTGAATAATTTCTCATTTTTCAGAATCCATTATTCACCTAGCTCTGTGTATAAGTGTCTGTGTGTGTATATGCGTCTGTGTGCGTGTACCTTTGAGCTGCATTGGTTAATTCAAACTGGCCACATGATTGTTTTCATTCTCAATTGGATAAGTAATTTTAAAGAGTTGGGTTTCAAAGTACAACATTAATGTTTGCATTAAAGACTGGAGGCCTTTCTGGAAGATATTCTTTAGTCAAACACAAGTTATTGGGCTCAATATAGGAACAACTGGATGACAGTCACTGGTTATACAGAGGGTCAAACTAGATGATCTAATAGTCTCTTCAAGGCCTTAAAATCTATGAATTCAAGATTCCCTTTGTAGGCATGCAGTAGTTCTCCAAAACAGGTCATCTTGTTGGAGTTTAACACACTCACCCTGCACATACCCACATCAGAGACTCAGAGACTTTAAGGTCAGAAGGGACCATTATGATCATCTAGTCTGACCTCCTGCACATCGCAGGCCACAGAATCTCACCCACCCACTCCTGTAGCAACCCCCTGACCTATGTCTGAGCCATTGAAGTCCTCAAATCATGGTTTAAAGACTTCAAGGTGCAGAGAATCCTCCAGCAAGTGACCCGTGCCCCACGCTGCAGAGGAAGGCGAAAAACCCCCAGGGCCTCTGCCAATCTGCCCTGGAGGAAAATTCCTTCCCGACCCCAAATATGGCGATCAGCTAAACCCTGAGCATGTGGGCAAGACTCACCAGCCAGCACCCAGGAAAGAATTCTCTGTAGTAACTCAGTAACATCGCATACCATTTGAAAGTTTATATTCTGTACATTTAGACAAGGCATGATGTGCAGTTAGCCCGTAGGCGAGGTGAAACAAGGGTCTCCAAAATGAGAGAGTGTCATTTTTTTGCACAATTCCAAAAACGCTGCAACAGTTTATGGTAATTTCAACACCTAAAGGTGGTGTTCATTGGTCAAAGCTACTAAACAACGTTTTATTGGTTTTGCATGGGCAAGTATTTTTTTCAGAAGTAATGAAACTGTTTAGTATGTGGCAAAAATGGTGACTATCGACATTTTGTAATACACTAACATATTCTGAATTGTCAAAATGTCTTGTAATACCGACAGACCCCGGTTGTTGGCGGGCAGGATTGAACCTGGGACCTCAATGCATGAGCCAAAAGCCACATGGCCTTTAGCTAAGGCTGTAGCAGACTCATTACTCTCTGTGATCTTGGGGCCCCTAGAAGGGAATGATAAACTACTTCCCGTATTCTTCACGGGCCTAATGGTATCTGAGGTTCTACAAGATCATATTTGTGCCTGTACCAGTGGAGGTTGCTGCACAATCAACTGCGTCTGTAGTCAGAACGATCTTCCTTGAACTGAACTGTGTACGTGCCAAGGCAATGAAGACTGCGGTAACCCATGCACGCTCGACAGAGGTCATAATGATGCACAAGATGATGATAATGATGTTGACTGAAAATGCTACCAGCGCTATTACATTTCAATAATACTGTGCACATTTATTATTTGATTTTGTTTTACCCTTTAGATTGTTGTTGTGAGGTCATAAAGAAATCCAATTTTATGTCTAGAAATAACACACAGAGTCATTAAACTAACTGAAACAAATGCGGATATTTCAAAGTGGACACTTTACTGTGATGGTGTCCTTGTTTATCCACATTTCTATGGTAACAGCACCATTTGAGAGCTGCACATCATACCTCATCTTAAAGTAGACATAATAAGCTTCAAATGAGGCATGAGGTTGTGGGTGGGTATGTGTAGAGCAGGTATATTAAGTCAACCAAATTGGTGGTGTCTGACGCTCACCCATTGGATGAATGTTCTGTAATGTCTGTTGCAAACAACAAATTTTAATGGATATTCTTCCTAGCAAACTCATTCATTAGGCTAATCTCAGAAAACACACACAAAAAGCAGTATCAAAGATGAAGAGAACTTGTTTCAAATGCTACTGAATACTGCTCAAAAAAATCCTTTGTGGCGTTCGCTTGCCATGGCTCTCCTTAGAAGCAATCCCAAAATTTACCCTCAGAAGACCAACCCAAACTCTTGCTGGAGGCATTCCAGTTTCGGGCCCATTGCTATGCCTCTCTCCTTCAGACAATAGAAAAATCCCTCTCGCAGCCTTCTCTCTCTGTCTTTCCGTGACTTGCTTCCTGCACTTGGTGTGTTTTCTGGCAGACACCTCCTACAAACTTTCTATAAAAAGCTTCCCATTGGCGTCTGATGGAGCGAAGAGCTCAGATGGGCTGACAACCTCAGCGCTGACATTTAGCAAAGGGAAAAACCTACAGTCGATTAGAACATTGACCTCAGTGTCCAGCACTAAGTTACTCATATTTCCCTTCAATTCGCTTGACAGACAATGCAGGGAGTGTACTCGGGCATATACCAGTACTGCGCACACTACTAAGGTACAATCTCCAACTTCCTGGAGGCAACATTCCTTAAGGTAACGGGCTGGATTATTTGAACCTTCCCCAGGCCTTTCATGAACATACTGCTGGATATTATACAGATAGTGGGGGAGTCATACTTGGATACAGTTAGGGTGTCTAGTTCATAGATTCATTAACTGTAAGGCTGAAAGGGACCATTATGATCATCTAGTCCAGTGATACTCCCACTGTGGCTCGCAAGCCACAAGTGGCTCTTTAATGTGTCTCCTGTGGCTCTTTGCAGCACACGATATTAACACACTGTGCAATTTAATTATTAACCAATCAGGATGCTTTTACTATGTTATTAGCCAGTTAAGTTATCAACTGGCACTAAATTATTAATGTATTTGTTGTGAGAATAAATATATAACTAAATATTTTCCCTATCATTTATTTAAATATGAATAGTACTATAGTAAATCATGAATTCACACGACTGGCTCTTTTGGGTAGTGTTGCTCGCTAATTTGGCTCCTGAACCACTGAGGTCTGAGTATCACCGATCTAGTCTGACCTCCTGCCTAACACAGATCAGAGAATGCGCTGTTTTGATTCCTGCAGTAGAAGGAATTATTCTTCCCTCCTATGCCAGTGGCACCAATGAACCCAATGAGTGGTGGTTGAACCAGAGTGTATCTCTCAGAAAGCCTCTGGGAAACTGTTCCACTGAATACTTACCCTCCCTGGTAAAAATCGCCTTTTATTTCCAGTATGAATTTTTCTAATGTCAGGGTCAAAGCTTCTTGTATCGATGCATGAAACAATCTAACATGAGTCACTGAAACCGTGGCATTGGAGACAAGTGAGATGGGATGACATTCTGTCTGTTTCAGGTATTTGTGCCATCCTTATCACTACAGTCTCTGGGCTGGGCGGAGCTGCTTCATATACCCAGGAAACATAGGCCATTTTTAATACTATTTGTACATTGCCCAGGCGTGGCTCAGTACAGCAGGACCGGATTATGCCACCCTTACTCACACTGGGCTTGATTCTCCATTGCTCGGCCCCTGTGTAGTCATTAAAAACGGGGCATATTGGAAAACGGGGGAATCCCACAGAAATGGTGCTTTTTAAAAAAAACAAACTGAAACTTTCACAAGCCAACTCTCAATTTGTGAAATTTCCTGTTTCTCCAACAAAATCAGCACGTTTGGTTTTTCCCTCCTTTTTAAGACTTTGCCGCTGCAATAGGGTGAGGGCTGGGGGAAGGGAGCTGTTTTGAAGATCCGATCCATAATGATTTCCTCTCCTTGGGCTTTGAACCCACAGCCTTCAGCACTAAAGTCATTGGTTCTCTACTATTGGAACTAAGAAAGTAATGCCATTAGCTGGTAGCAGGCCCACCAATTTGGGGCGGGGGGGGATTGCCCAGGGACCCGGGCTGCAGGGCACAGGTGACACCGGGGGGGTGGGAAGGGTCAGCTGCCCGCCCTCCCCAGACGCCTGCTCGGGGCACTCGACCCAGCCCCAGCTGTGGAGAGGAAGAGGTGGGGCCAGAGCCTCTCCTCTTCCAGCCATGCTGCCCTGGGGCTCAGCTTCTCTAGGGACAGTGGCCGAATGAGCCAGAGCCCTCCCCGGCGTGCTCAGAGTCGGCTCCTGTCCCTAGGAGGGGGAGCGGTTCCCAGGAGAGGGGGCGGCCTGCTGCTGCCACCACCAGGCGCTCTCCCAGGCAGCTGCTGTGCTGCACCGGGCAGCCTCCGGGAGTGGCTCTGGAGCCTGGCTGCCAGAAGAGCAGCCGAACAGCCAGGGGGACCCAGGCCAGTGCAGCAGGAGGACAGAGCCCCCTCCCCCCCCAGGTGGAGGGGATGGGAAGATCGCGGGGGGCCTTGGGCTGGGGGCGGGGTCACGTGGGAGGGGTCACATGGGGGTGTCACGTGTCCCCCCCCCCTTAGCTGGTACCCCCCTTTTGTGTCCCTCCCACTAGTCACCTCTGGCAGGGCTCCTAGGTGTGTGCAGGGTGGTCCCGGCGGTGGCAAAGGCAGACAGGCGGGCATGTGGAAGCCCTGGCCATGCCGGAAGAGCATGCCCAGCAGCGCAGCCGGCAGCTCGCCGGGCACCAGCCAGCGCAAGCACAGCACTGCCCAAATGTCAGGCAGACAGCGTCCCCCTTGACTGTTCTGCCCTGGAGCCCGGAATTGCTATCAGCGGGCCTGGCTGGTAGCAATAGTAGGCTCTTATCCTCTTTTGTGAACCCACTACTAACAGTGGGGACACAGCCTGCTTAGTGTGTTATATAAACAGTAGAGTGCCATTAGTCTCTGTCTGGCGGTATAGACCAGCAAGACCTTTCCCCAAAGAGCTTACAATCTAATATTGTGCCTTCCAGGATCACTCTTGTCTTGGGCAGAGGGGTTCGTTCTAGGGGAATATCCAATTGTTCCTCCCAACAACCAGCAGCAGCCATCAGTATTTTAACTTTACCATGCAGAAGAACCTGCCCACAAGAAAAGGAAAGAAACAGAAAAATCCATGTAATTTTATAACCTCCCTTAGTTTGTTAGATTGTCCCTGTGTGGGTATGAGTTACTGGTGCCTGAGGAAAACTACATGACACCTCATCTAACAAATTAAATGTTTCCATGCAATTAAAATGAAGCACTCAGCCTTAGTGTAATAAACTTAAGGCTATTAGTATTCCTAGTGCTGTTGCCTTCATTGTGTTTTACAGTGCCATAAATATGGGCCCAGCATGATGGCTCAGCAGGCACCGGGTATGGAGAAAAATATCTTGTAATATTTTGTTATTAAAACATTAAAAAGCCCTTTCCTTGAACACACACACTTTAAAATGTGCTTGAAATGGAGCCTCTGCTTTTCGTCTTGCAGTTGTGTGCTGAGATATTACATCATAGCCTCTTGTGGGCCGGTGCTATGGGAGATGAAGCACCTAAAGGCCTGGTCCAAAGCCAAATGAAGTCATTGAGAGTCTTTCTGGTTAGAGCTGGCCGAATAATGGATTTTTGGTTTGCTGGCAATTCCGAAGGAAAAGAGAGATCATCTCAGGTTGAACTGAAACCCTTTTGGTAAATTTTTGGTGGGTTGAACAAAATGCTTGACCTGAAATGAAACATTTCATTTAGACTTTGAGGATTTGTCTATACTATGGGCTAAATTGGCGCCATTGCGATCGATGCAGCGGGCATTGATTTAGCGGGTCTGGTGAAGATGCAATAAGTCGACAGGAGAGCGCTCTCCCATCGACTTAAGTAATCCACCTCAACGAGAGGCAGAAGCTATGTTGATGGGAGAGTGTCTCCCATTGACACAGAGTGGTATAGAGAGTGTGTTAAGTCGATGTAAGTTACGTCAACTTAAGTTACGTAACTTACATAGCTTAAATAGCATAATTTACACTGCTAGTGTAGACTAGGCCTGAGAGTTTAACATTTAATTTAAATGTCACCCCTTTGGGGTTTAGAGAGCATGGCCCCTTTAAATCTTTTTTCCTAGGGGGGAGGGGGAGAGTAAGAAAAAAGGAGGGAAACTCCAGGGGGTAGCGCTGGAGCTCCAGGGAGAGGGAGAGCAGCCCGCAGGCCCTGGAAAAGTGAAGCAGAGAGAACCTGCCGGAAGGTTAGGTCCTTATGGTGGAATCTCCTTCCTTAGAGGTTTTTAAGGTCAGGCTTGACAAAGCCCTGGCTGGGATGATTTAGTTGGGATTAGGTCCTGCTTTGAGCAGGGGGTTGGACTAGATACCTCCTGAGGTCCCTTCCAACCCTGATATTCTATGATTCTAAGCCCGAGAAGGACCGGGCCGATCGGGGACAGCCCAGGACAGGAGCCAGGAGGAGCACGGCGCCAGGGAGGAATCGCCCGAGAAGCACAGGCCGGAGCTGGACCCAGTCTCACGGCTGCCCAGAGCTGCATGGGGCTGTGAGTACTGGGGCTTGGGACTCTGCATTGGGAACAAGGGGGGAGGCTGTAGCTAGTTAAGTGGGGAGGGGGTCGCTCTGGGTGGCTTTGCAGAGAGCGGCAGAAGAGGGCACCGGAGGGGTTTGTTGGGGGAAAGTTCACTGGCGCCGAAGACGACCAGGAGCACCCAAGACTCACCCCTGGACTGGAACTTTGCTCAGGACTCCTGAACTCTGTGTGCAGACACATTGCTCAGTGTCTGCCCTTCCAGCCTGTGCTACCACTGGGCCTGTGAATGCAACCCTGTTGTACTGCTCCCCCTATATTTCCCCTTGTTGTATTTCTCCTCTAATCCCTCTGTACATAAATATTTCCCTTTGTTATATCCATTGTACTTTTCCTGTGGGTGTGTGTGTTCACTCTGGGGGGTTTGGAACAGGTGCCCCTGGGGTGGAAGGGATTTCTCCTGCTGCATTCCTGCGCGCGCCTTCTCTTGGCCAGAGCTGCCTGCAGAGCAGACTCCATCTTGGCCACGAGGGCGCTAAAGTTACATAAAAAAAAAAGAATTGAAGGAAATTTTAAAACAAACTGTAGTTTTGAACTGAACAATTGAAAACTTTCATTTTGAAAATATCAAAATGAGAGTTTTGAGTTTTTCAGAAGTTTTTTTCCCCCTGTCATGAACAATTCAACAAAAACAACAAGAATTTGTTAAATGTTTATGTTGCTGATTCTTAATTTTTTGCCAGAAAAAGGTTTTGTTGGCAAAATTTCCCCCTATTCTCGCCCAAAACCTACTGAAATCCTTGTGAGTCTTTACAGAGACTGCAATGAGCTTAGGATAAGGATCCAAGTGCTGATGCGGAGCCTGCCACACTAGGATCTGCTCTAGGAATTATTTTGGGGGAGTTCCCTGGCCTGTGTTCTACAGGAGGTCAGACTAGATGATCACAGTGGTCCCTTCTGGCCTTGGAATCTATGAATTGTTGTGTGGCACTCATCAGAGTAGTCAAAGTAACTGAGTCTGATCCAATAAATTTGGAGGCTGAAGGGTTCTCAGATGTTTTTATAGCATGGACCACATTTTAACACAGAGCTCTGCTTGTGGGCCTACCTCCCCTTCCACTGCTGATCATGCAATATTCTCGCTGACCTGGATAAAATAGATTAGAAAAGTGTCTATGGATTTTCAGCTGTAGCTAATGCAAAGCCCACTGAACTCAATGGGAGCCTTTCCAAAGGGAGTCAATGGGCTTTTGAGTTGGACTCTAAGTGACTAATCATGTCACTTTCTCAATTGCTCTAGTTTTGAATGTCACACGTGACTCCCAGTACTTCCTTTGGGAGACTGATCACAACCCGGGAGATATCGCTGTCAGGATTCTTTTTCCTGATGCTCAGCCTAACTTTTCACGGTCTAATTTCCATCCCTTAATGCCTGGTTATATTCCCTTGAGTCACCCTGGATCATTCCCTGGCCTACTTTGTGTTTATACCATTCCTAGATATGTAGCCTGTTATATTCCACACCCCAGCCTCCTTGGCTTAGCTATGCATATTTGAATTCATTTTGAGAGCAGGGTTTCAACTGTTTTAATAAAATCCCATGAACCTTTTATCTGCTAGTGGTTTCTGCTAAAAATAGCAAACAGTGGTATCTGGCAAGACTTACTCTTTATAAACCCACGTCTATGGCTTACGGATGGGTTTAAAAAAAATCCACTAGATCTCTAGTGATTTCTCTCAATGTTTGTTCTATTATTCATAGGGTTAGAATTATCAGGATTACGCTCCTTTTTCATAGGCCATATTTTGTTTCCATTTCCCACAGGTATTGCATTTGTTTTTCTCCAGCCTTCCAGTACCACTCCAATTCACCATGATATTTCAGAAATACTGTTGGTTAATGGTTTAAAAAATGTTGCTAGGTAATTCCCTTAACATCTCACGCCATGTAGCCTAGATGGCTGATTTACTCTGTGTATGCTCACACTTTCCAAGTATTCCCTCACCTGCTCTTTTGTCCAGATCTTTAAAGGTCCTTAGGCAACTAATTCCCACTGATTTCATTGGGATTTAGGCACCAAAATAGTTTGGAGGATCTGAGCCTTTATCAAGACTCATCTTCACTCCTTAGACATCCAGTCCATTATTCTTTATTGTTACAGACAGATTTAAAATAAGGAGCTTGTATCTCTGCTATTTGAGTCCTTATCCATTCCATGCCCCTTCTTAAGCCATCCTCACCACTCCTACTGAGGGCTTTGTGACATTACACTCCATATTATGCTCAATAAGGACAAATGCAAAGTACTCCACTTAGGAAGGAACAATCAGTTGCACACATACAAAATGGGGAATGACTGCCTAGGAAGGAGTACAGCAGAAAGGGATCTGGGGGTCATAGTGGATCACAAGCTAAATATGAGTCAACAGTGTAAAACTGTTGCAAAAAAACCCAACCTCATTCTGGGATGTATTAGCAGGAGTGTGGTAAGCAAGACACGAGAAGTAATTATTCTGCTCTACTCCGTGCTGATTAGGCCTCAACGGGAGTATTGTGTCCAGTTCTGGGTGCCACATTTCAGGAAAGATGTGGGCAAATTGGAGAAAGTCCAGAGAAGATCAACACAAAATGATTAAAGATCTAGAAAACATGACCTATGAGGGAAGATTGAAAAAATTGGGTTATTTTAGTCTGGAGAAGAGAAGACTGAGAGGGGACCTGATAACAGTTTTCAAGTACATAAAAGGTTGTTACAAGGAGGAGGGAGAAAAATTGTTCTCTTTAATCTCTGAGGATAGGGCAAGAAGCAATGGGCTTAAATTGCAGCAAGGCCGGTTTAGGTTGGACATTAGGAAAAACTTCCTAACTGTCAGGGTGGTTAAGCACTGGAATAAATTGCCTAGGGAGGTTGTGGAATCTCCATCACTGGAGATTTTTAAGAGCAGGTTGGACAAACACCTGTCGGGGATGGTCTAGATAATACTTAGTCCTGCCTTGAGTGCAGTGGATTGGACTAGATGACCTCTCGAGGTCCCTTCCAGTCCTCTGATTCTATGATTCTATATTATTTATGAAAATACGCTTATGATATGGATGTGACATAACTGAGATGTACTTTATGAAAGATGGGTCTTGGAAAGTATCATTGGAAAGGTTATGATCTACTGAACATGAGTATCCAATTTGTATGCCTGTATCATTTCTGTATCTGATGTTAGGAATATGAACTACATAACAGTTACACCTGGGTGTTATTGGGAAGACACCCACCAGACGACAGGCCATAAAATTTGATGGACCATTAGGGAGAAACAACGAAACTGTGAAGATACTAATCTCTCTCCTTCCCGGGAGGCATCCTGGGACATAACTGTCATGCTACTAGGTTAGGTGGTCTTGTCACCTGTTACTAAACATTATCTTGGACTTCTTGTAACTTTCCACTAAAAGGGAAGGGGGGGTCAAGTTTGGGAAACAAAGGATTTCCGCCTTATGTAAATCTTATTTAAGGGTGGGGAGGAAGGCAAATGGGACTCTCCTTGATTGCCTACCAAAAAGAAGGACTGCTGAAAGAACCCAAAGGGACAAAGGAACTAACCTGAAGGGAAAGGCATTGGTGAGTCCAGACTGAGACAGGGGTCTAGTCTGTAAGAAGAAATAACTGGAATTCTGAGCTACAGAAACTCTGCATCCGGCCTAATTCAACATCTAGGGTGAGAAACTACATTTTGTAACCTGTTTCTTTAGTGAATCAAGCTTAGTCTGCATCTTTTGTTTTATTTGCTTAGTAATCTGCTTTGTTCTGCTTGCTAGCTCTTTAACCACGTAAAACCTACTCTTTCTAGTTAATACATTTGTTTTGTTTATTATTAAACGCAATTTCTGTAATTTCTAACTGAGGGGAGCAAGAAGTTGTGCATATTTTCCTCCACATTGAGGGAGGGGGCGAATTTATGAGCTTGCATTGTATAGGTTTCTCTACAGCGCAAGACAATGTCCCTTTGGGTCTGCTCTCCAAGGGAGGTGGGCACCTGAGTGCTGGGGCAAGTCCCTTAAGCTGAGTCTTCCCAGAGCTGATCTCAGTGTCTCTGTCGTTCTGCAGTGGGGTGTGGCCCTGCCTGGGTGTGAGCTGGAGGAGGCTTAAGAGCCTGGCTCAGCAAGACAGAGTTAAAGGGTGCCCAGGCTGGCTGGGCTCAGTGGTATCCCAGTACATCAGGTGGCATCTTAAATGGGGGCAACATGTCACAGGATTGTCTCCACTTACTAGGGGACCGACGTGCGGCGATCGATCCACCAGGGGTCGATTTAGTGGGTCTAGTGAAGATCTGCTAAATCAACTGCTGATCGCTCTCTCGTCGACTCCAATTCTCCACCGGAACGAGAAGCATAAGGTCAGTCAACGCGAGAGTTTCTCTCGTCGACCCAGCGTGGTGTAGACACCGCAATAAGTCGACCTAAGGTGTGTCAGGGAGAACTGGAAGTCCTGGCACAGTCAAGGAATTATGATGTGATTGGAATAACAGAGACCTGGTGGGATAAATCACATGACTGGAGTACTGTCATGGATGGATATAAACTGTTCAGGAAGGACAGGCAGGGCAGAAAAGGTGGGGGAGTTGCATTGTATGTAAGAAAGCAGTATGACTGCTCAGAGCTCCAGTATGAAACTGCAGAAAAACCTGAGAGTCTCTGGATTAAGTTTAGAAGTGTGAGCAACACGGGTGATGTCGTGGTGGGAATCTGCTATAGACCACCAGACCAGGGGGATGAGGTGGACGAGGCTTTCTTCCGGCAACTAACAGAAATTACTAGATCACAGGCCCTGGTTCTCCTGGGGTACTTCAATCATCCTGATATCTGCTGGGAGAGCAATACAGCAGTGCACAGACAATCCAGGAAGTTTTTGGAAAGTGCAGAGGACAATTTCCTGGTGCAAATGCTGGAGGAACCAACTAGGGGCAGAGTTCTTCTTGACCTGCTGCTCACAAACAGGGAAGAATTAGTAGGGGAAGCAAAAGTGGATGGGAACCTGGGAGGCAGTGACCATGAGATGGTCAAGTTCAGGATCCTGAAACAAGGAAGAAAGGAGAGCAGCAAAATATGGACCCTGGACTTCAGAAAAGCAGACTTTGACTCCCTCAGGGAACTGATGGGCAGGATCCCCTGGGAGAATAACATGACGGGGAATGGAGTCCAGGAGAACTGGCTGTATTTTAAAGAATCCTTATTGAGGTTGCAGGAACAAACCATCCTGATGCGTAGAAAGAATAGTAAATATGGCAGGCGACCAGCTTGGCTTAACAGTGAAATCCTTGCTGATCTTAAACACAAAAAAGAAGCTTACAAGAAGTGGAAGATTGGACAAATGACCAGGGAGGAGTGTAAAAATATTGCTCAGGCATGCAGGAGTGAAATCAGGAAGGCCAAATCACACTTGGAGTTGCAGCTAGCAAGAGATGTTAAGAGTAACAAGAAGGGTTTCTTCAGGTATGTTAGCAACAAGAAGAAAGTCAAGGAAAGTGTGGGCCCGTTACTGAATGGGGGAGGCAATCTAGTGACAGAGGATGTGGAAAAAGCTAATGTACTCAATGCTTTTTTTGCCTCTGTTTTCACAAACAAGGTCAGCTCCCAGACTGCTGCACTGGGCAGCACAGCATGGGGAGGAGGTGACTAGCGCTCTGTGGAGAAAGAAGTGGTTCAGGACTATTTAGAAAAGCTGGACAAGCACAAGTCCATGGGGCCGGATGCGCTGCATCCGAGGGTGCTAAAGGAGTTGGCGGATGTGACTGCAGAGCCATTGGCCATTATCTTTGAAAACTCATGGCGAGCGGGGGAGGTCCCGGATGACTGGAAAAAGGCTAATGTAGTGCCCATCTTTAAAAAAGGGAAGAAGGAGGATCCGGGGAACTACAGGACAGTCAGCCTCACCTCAGTCCCTGGAAAAATCATAGAGCAGGTCCTCAAGGAATCAATTCTGAAGCACTTAGAGAAGAGGAAAGTGATCAGGAACAGTCAGCATGGATTCACCAAGGGCAAGTCATGCCTGACTAACCTAATTGCCTTCTATGATGAGATAACTGGCTCTGTGGATGAGGGGAAAGCAGTGGACGTGTTATTCCTTGACTTTAGCAAAGCTTTTGATACGGTCTCCCACAGTATTGTTACCGGCAAGTTAAAGAAGTATGGGCTGGATGAATGGACTATAAGGTGGATAGAAAGCTGGCTAGATCGTCGGGCTCAATGGATAGTGACCAATGGGTCCATGTCTAGTTTGCAGCCGGTATCAAGCGGAGTGCCCCCAGGGTCGGTCCAGGGGGCCGGTTTTGTTCAATATCTTCATTAATGATCTGGAGCATGGCGTGGACTGAACCCTCAGCAAGTTTGCAGATGACACTAAACTGGGAGGAGTGGTAGATGTGCTGGAGGGTAGAGATAGGATACAGAGGGACCTAGACAAATTAGAGGATTGGGCCAAAAGAAATCTGATGAGGTTCAACAAGGACAAGTGCAGAGTCCTGCACTTAGGATGGAAGAATCCCATGCACTGCTACAGACTAGGGACCGAGTGGCTAGGCAGCAGTTCTGCAGAAAAGGACCTAGGGGTTACAGTGGACAAGAAGCTGGATATGAGTCAACAGTGTGCCCTTGTTGCCAAGAAGGCTAACGGCATTTTGGGCTGTATAAGTAGGGGCATTGCCAGCAGAT
>QXTE01000120.1:4444358-4496854 GCA_003942145.1 Platysternon megacephalum
CAGAGGGACCTAGACAAATTAGAGGATTGGGCCAAAAGAAATCTGATGAGGTTCAACAAGGACAAGTGCAGAGTCCTGCACTTAGGACGGAAGAATCCCATGCACTGCTACAGACTAGGGACCGAGTGGCTAGGCAGCAGTTCTGCAGAAAAGGACCTAGGGGTTACAGTGGACGAGAAGCTGGATATGAGTCGACAGTGTGCCCTTGTTGCCAAGAAGGCTAACGGTATTTTGGGCTGTATAAGTAGGGGCATTGGCAGCAGATCGAGGGACGTGATCGTTCCCCTCTATTCGGCATTGCTGAGGCCTCACCTGGAGTACTGTGTCCAGTTTTGGGCCCCACACTACAAGGAAGATGTAGAAAAATTGGAAAGAGTCCAGCGGGGGGCAACAAAAATGGTTAGGGGGCTGGGGCACATGAGTTATGAGGAGAGGCTGAGGGAACTGGGATTGTTTAGTCTGCAGAAGAGAAGAATGAGGGGGGATTTGATAGCTGCTTTCAACTACCTGAAAGGGGGTTCCAAAGAGGATGGATCTAGACTGTTCACAGTGGTAGCAGCTGACAGAACAAGGAGTAACGGTCTCAAGTTGCAGTGGGGGGAGGTTTAGGTTGGATATTAGGAAAAACTTTTTCACTAGGAGGGTGGTGAAGCACTGGAATGGGTTACCTAGGGAGGTGATGGAATTTCCTTCCTTAGAGGATTTTAAGGTCAGGCTTGACGAAGCACTGGCTGGGATGATTTAATTGGGGATTGGTCCTGCTTTGAGCAGAGGGTTGGACTAGATGACCTCCTGAGGTCCCTTCCAACCCTGATATTCTATGATTCTATGTCGACTCCAGCTACGTTATTCAGGTAGCTGGAGTTGCGGAACTTAGGTTGGCTTAGCCCCATAGCATAGACCTGCTCAGAGATTTACCCATCGCAACATGAAACACAGTTAGTTATGTTTTGAAAAAGAGTTTCATTTAGCCAACATTAAGGGATGAACACTCTCAAGAGCTAACCCTGAGCCAGCTCATGTAGATACTTGTAGATAATCAATCACAAACATACCTTTTAAAGTACCCAAGTATTCGAAGACTTCAGCCAAAAAGATTAGAGCATTCAATTCAAAGCCAAAGAATTGAAGATTCACAAAAGTTACTTACTGGAAGAATTTGAATAAAACACAATGGAAGAGCCTCCTCTGCTTACTTCCCCAAATGCCCTTAAACTTTACAAGCAGGCACGACAGGGCCATATGGATCCTAGGCACATAATCTAAAGAACAAAGCACTTACCATTTACAGTACATAAATCTAGGGAGCTTTCAATATGGATGATCATAAAACAACGACGCACTAGAGGTCAGATCGCTTCTCTGATGGCAATAAAAAAAAAAAGTCCAACAATGCACGAAGCGAATTCCTTGCCTTCAGAGTTCTGGCAGGACTAATGTCCTTTATCATTACAAAATGAAGTGACACTCCGAAATAAATAAAAGGAAGAGACAAGCAAACAGCAAGTTACATTAATGCTGAAAGGGAGCGATAGCTGAAGCGGGGGGTTGCTTAGAGTCTGTGGCATTATGTAACTGAAGGCATTTGCACAGTTCCACCATTGTACTGTCAAGGCTCTGCACAGCTTCTGTCATCCCAAAGAACAGCACCACCTTATTAGCATGAATCATGTTTATCAGGCTAGGGCCTAAGGGGCAGCCCTGAATGCAGCCCTATTGTGCTAGGCACTGCGCAAGCACAGAGTAGTAGAATGGTCCCTGTCCCAAAGAGCTCACAGTCTAAATAGACAGACACAAGGGGAGGGGAAGGGCAGAACAAGCCAGCAGAGGGAACGATATGATGGTGGCAAATGGCATGTTAGTTCCATGATGTTTTTTGGAGGTGGGGTGGGTTTGGTGAGGAGGGTGACACTAGCCCTTTAAGAGAGAAGAGACTAGTACAGCTGGGACTGATCAGCTGACCCCAGGTGGGCTTATAAGAAGGCATCTGCGGGAGTTTGGCAGGTGAGACTTGCTAGAGACCAGGAGACTGTAGGAGGTCCTGGAAGGAAGCTGTGGGTGTTCCTGGGGAAAGGCTGAAGGCAGGAGAGCAGCAGAGGGATTTGCTAGCTGACTCCCGGAGCCAGGACCATAGGGCTGCAGAGTGCTGAAGCCCAGGGCTGAAGAATGGGGAACAGCCAGGGACTTATTCTCAGATGTCTCTGCACTGGAGGGCGGGAGCTAGGCAACAGTGGAAAGGCCTCCCTGTTGGCCTGTCTGAGACAAAAGGCTAGCAGAATAGGAGGAGTAAGGGATGCTCCCCCAGTGAGGCTGATCCCTCAGCAGAGAGGCTGTGGAGGTTTCTGCTGGGAAGAGCAGGGTAGCACTCCAGCTGCGGTGGATGTCCTGCCAGAAGAACAGGAGGGGATTGAAGAAGAGCTTAGGTATTGTGGAAGATGCTGGAGGGAGGTACGTGGAATGTGGAGGGACTAGATGGTGTGGGATTTTAAGCATTACATGTACTGGGGTGATCAATGAACTATATTTTTGTAACAAACTGGCCCCAGGAGGAGTATTTATTGAGACAAGAAAGTTTGCATGAAGTGACTGGGGACTCTGAAGGAGGGAAACTGAGGCAGGTGCCCCTGTTGTGCCATGGTCTGATCTGCTTTTGCCATGGTCAAAAACTGGCTAAGCAGCAGTTCTGCAGAAAAGGACCTGGGGATTACAGTGGATGAGAAGCTGGATATGTATCAGCAGTGTGCCCCTGTTGCCAAGAAGGCCAATGGCATATTGAGCTGTATTAGTAGGAGCATTGCCAGCAGATTGAGGGAAGTGATTATTCCCCTCTATTCGGCACTGGTGAGGCCACACCTGGAGTATTGTGTCCAGTTTTGGTCCCCCCCCCCCTCCCCCCCACTACAGAAGGGATGTGGACAAATTGGGGAGAGTCCAGCGGAGGGCAACAAAAATGATTAGGGGGCTGGGGCACATGACTTACAAGGAGAGGCAGAGGGAACTGGGCTTGTTTAGTCTGCAGAAGAGAAGAGTGAGGCGGGATTTGATAGCTGCTTTCAACTACCTGAAGGGGGGTTCCAAAGAGGATGGAACTCGGCTGTTCTCAGTGGTGGCAGATGACAGAACAAGGAGTAATGGTCTCAAGTTGCAGTGGGGGAGGTATAGGTTGCATATTAGGAAACACTATTTCACTAGGAGGGTGGTGAAGCACTGGAATGGGTTACCTAGGGAGGTGGTGGAATCTCCTTCCTTAGAGGTTTTTAAGGTCAGGCTTGACAAAGCCCTGGCTGGGATGATTTAGTTGGGGATTGGTCCTGCTTTGAGCAGGGGATTGGACTAGATGACCTCCTGAGGTCTCTTCCAACCCTAATATTCTATGCAGGGTGCTCCAGGCTGGGCTGCCCTATGACAGACCGGATAGACTAAATGGAAAGAAAGGGGAAGGGAATGAGGTGAGGGGGACAGGGCAGAAGAGTAGAGCGTAAGAGGAGCAATCTCCACCTGCCACTGAAATACAGCCACCTCTGGGGTGTAACTTGGCAGACATTTTGTGCTAACAAGATTACAGACCAGAATCTAGGGAGGTAAAAGAAGAATAACTTCTCCCAGGGAGGTTCCAGGGGGAGTTGTAGGTAGGCAGAATGTAATTTCCAGACATGGATGTGCACATTCAGAAAAAATAACATCCAAAACTTTACCCATTTTTATTCTAGAGCTCAAACCAATCTTTTTGTGATGGTCTGAAATGGTTTTTAACAGCAACTTTTGCATCCAGAAGAAGAATTGTCCAAGTCAGAGATGGGAAAGACCTATATATCATCCATGCAGTTTCACCATCTCTTCTTATGGCACTACCAGCACGATTCTGCAGGCTCAAGAGGTTATGATAAGCATCAGGTCAGCAGTTGAACTTTTGGGTGCTTATCCTACATTGTAAGCTCTTTGGGGCAGAGACCATGCTTTTGTTCTTTGTCTGTACAGCACCTAGCACGGTGGGGTTCTGGTCCATGACTGGGACTCCTAGGCCTCTACTATAATACAAATAATAATAATAATGATCCAGACTCAACTTGAACTCAGAACTTTTTGGAGGTTCTCCCATCGCTAGGGATGACCCCCAGTTGAAATTTGCTCATAAGCCTTAAGTTAACCAACCCTGCCCTTGTAGAAAGTGACACAGAATGAGGGGGAAGGATGTTCCAGTGGCTACGGTACTAGCTTAGGAGTCAGGAGATCAGGTTCAATTCCCTACTCTGCCACACACTTCCTGTGGGGCCTGGGTCAAATCACTTAGTCTTTCTGTAAACTGGTTTCACACATGGGGATAATAGCACATCCCTACCTCATGGGGTGCTGCGACGATAAATATATCAACAACCGTGAGGTTCTCCGATACTACCACAATGGGGGATAGATACTTTTTTGCTTCTATCCTTGAGCAAACCACTCTACCTGAGGCGTGACCTGTAGGGGTGCTACTCCGCCAGGGGTTGAGTAATTGTCATCCAGAAATGACCATGCTGAGGTTAAAGGCTCAGAGGAGAACAACTGGCAAAAATAGTGCTCAACCAAGTCATAAGCTACAGAGCATTCTTGGGATTAGGGAGGGGTGTGATAGTGTGAGAACTGGAAAGTCAATGCCAGTCAGGGAAGGCCAGGAGTGACACGGAGTCTCTTTGCACATTCACCTCCTCTGAGGAAGGAGACCCAGAGGGGCGAGGTGAAGAACAATTATTCACTGAGTTAGCTTCCCTTATCAGTGAGCGCTGCTTGGAAGGAAAGCCAGGAGTTGGGCTTTATCCCTCCCTTTCCCCTCACACAATCACCTTTAAAATACAGAAGGCCCTGCCCTGCAAAGCTCTGTGAGCACCGATCTGCAGGCTGGCCGAGCGCAAAACAAGAGGCTTTGAGAGAGGACTGCCCTAGACATCCGGTCGGCACAGCAGGGCAGCCTCTTCAGTCCAGGGGTTCCAAAGCGTGGCACCGGAGGCAATGGCCTACCAACCGACGGGCCAAGGCCCACAACAGCAATGCCCATCAAAACCCATGCCCACTGAAGGCCTCAGTGGCTTTTGGGTCAGGCCCTAAATGAGAAGCAGCACTCGGCGAGTGAGCAAGGGGGAAACACACAGTGGTCTGGCATGTGTTTTCCCATCATCCTCTGGGTGCTCTGATCACTTGGATCCAAAGGGCTCTAGGTATGGCTCTGTATTCCTTTGGACCAGTACCAAATGCACTCAGGCATGCACCTGAAGCTTTGCCAGCCTGCCACCGGGGCCTATGGCCTTTGCCGAAGGTGCACCAGGATGGTGACAACACTCTTGGTCTTGGCTTAGGGCGACAGGGGAGGGGACTCCATCACTGACCGAGGGGCTGAAGTACAAACAACGAACCCATCGCTCCAGGAGCCCAAGTGACTGGGTTTTCTCATGGGGATGGAAGAGGGGGTATAGGAATGAATCCTCCCTGCCCAATGCGTTGGCTTGGCTCAGAGAGGCCGCACAGGCCAGGGGCCCTTCCACCCTCACTGCAGGAGGGGAAGGCCTGTGGATTCCAGTATCTCCACAGGCAGCAAAGATCCAGCCTGTTTTCACGCCCATCTCCCTGGTAAGAAGAGCAGCAGCACAGTCGGGTGAGTTTCCGCTCCGTTACTAGGGCACGGGTACTCAGTCAGGCCTCATTTGGCACTGACTGGTGCCCTAAGCACAGGGACCAAGGAATGACTGGGCTGCAGAGAGTGAACTTCCTTTTGCACCACCAGAGATGATCCCCGGCCCCCTGCCCCTGAGTCAGGGCTGAGGCAGAGGGACTAGGCAGTATGGAGGAAGCTTGTCTTGCTGATTCCCCCTGCTGTATCTGCTCTAGCTAAAGGCCTTCAGTCCTCTGTCAATTGTTCACCTATCACTGGCATTAATTATGCCCGGGGAGAGAGAGACAGACAATACCGGCTCTCTCACTAGAGATGTCTCCCTGTGCTATATTTTTCATGTGGCCTGTCACTGAGCCTTTTAATTGCCCTTTCTCTCCCTCTCCGACAACGGGCATCACTCTTCCTTGAGGACTCGTCCGCTAGAGGTGGGTGGTGGCTTTATTAAAGTCTGTCTTCCCCCAAATGTCAGGAACCAAAGCTGTCACACAACCAGCACTTGCGCGGCCAACCTCAGTCGTTCATGGCCCACCTGATCCGACGTGGAGCCTTCCGGGGATGGCTTTGATCCAGGCTGGCATCTGACACATTAGCACTCCGTGCCAGCCAGGAAAATATGCTGTCCAAAGGGTGGAGAAGGCCAAAGACCAAGAGAGAAACGTCCCTCTTATCAGTATCCATTTGGGCATGTCTTCAAACTGACATCTCTCCCAGCTGACTAATAGATACCTCAGCCTCTACGGAGACAGCGTGTGGCAGAAGGATCTTGCAAGAGGCTGTATTTCCACCTCTATTTGGGTCATCTCTCCGATCTCCTTTTTAAACCCCTCCCAGGCTGGTGCTGGGGTGTCACTGCCTGACTGGTGACCTTGCTGAGGAGAGAACTGAGCAAGGGGGTTCATGCGAGGTACAGAGGCGAGGGAGTGTCAGTGCAAGAGAGGCTAGAGGGGGAAAGCTGAGATGGGAAGGAGAGGTTGAAATACTGGTTTAAAAAAAATGGAACTAGGGACAGCTGGTTTCTGAGGTAAAGAGAGATACAAGAATAGGAAAAAAAGATGAGAGTAAATCAAAGGGAAGAGAGCAAACACCACAGGAAGGGGGTGGGGGGAGAAAGGGAGAGGATGAAAGGAAGCTGGAAGCAGAGACCAGAGGGAAGGATGGCTTAGTAGTTAGGGGCACTAGCCTGGCAAATTGAAATCCCTGTATGAGTTTGGGCTGGTCACTTAGACCCAGATCCTCAGCGGTATCTAGGCACCTAACTCCCATAGACATTCCATAGGCATTAGGCACCTAAATACCTTTGAGGATCTGAGCCTTAGTCTTTCTGCACCACAGTTTCCCCTCTGTGCCGGGGGGGTAATGGCACTGCCCTGCCTCCCAGCGGTGTTGGGAGGAGAAATATATAAAGGGTCGTGAGGCGCTCAGGTGGAAATGGGGCCCATGTAAGTACCTAAGGGCTGGTCCACACTAGGGGCGGGGATCGAAATAAGATACGCGACTTCAGCTACGAGAATAGCGTAGCTGAAGTCAAAGTATCCTATTTCGAATTACCCGCGCTTACCTCGCATCCTCGCAGGGCGGGATCGACGGCCGCGGCTCCCCCGTCGACTCCGCTAACTCCGCTCGCCCTGCTGGAGTTCCGGAGTCGATGGGAGCGCGTTCGGGGATCGATGTATCGCGTCCAGACGAGACGCGATACATCGATCCCCGCTATATCGATTTCTACCCGCCGATCCGGGCGGGTAGTGTAGACGTACCCTAAGACAGACAGAAGGGGAGCAATGGGCAAAAAAAGACACAGCCTGCAGGGGAGACGAATGCTTGATTTCGTCCTGTGCTGACACGGCACTCTTCGCCTGGCAGCCATCCCGGAGCTCCATGTTGGGAGCAGGGAGCTCTAGAAAGATGTTGCTTTGGGGATTAGGCGTCGTCCTGTGGCATGCGCGTGGCGTCGTCGACGTGTCTGTCAGGTGGTCCCAGCAGTTGTTTTCAGAGCCTGGTTTGGGACAGAGGGGAATGTTCCTAAATAACTCCGAGGAGCCAAGCTGTGACCGAGCCCAGTCACTCAGATGAGCGGTCCCACTGACGTTAATGTGTGAATAGCCAGTCCAGGGGGCCCAACGAAATGAAGGAGGGAAACAGTGATTGCTGGCAAACTGGCACCAAACCGCCATGAGGGCGGCAGGCTTCTCCTCCAGTCACTGAGGATGCAGCAGCCAGTGATTCCAGATGTAACAACGTGCCAGGCTAGATGGTCTGTGGGGATTGAACTCCGGCGCTCAGCATACAATGGTATGGGCCTCTACTGCTTGAGAAGATACAATATCAGCACATTAACTCAAGGGCAAGAGCAGACTCCAAGAACTCCCCACTAGAGGGGACAGAGTTGCACTGTTAGCAGGGGCCGCACAGACAGGTCATTCAGCAGCATTATTAATTTTCTGACATTTGTCTTTTTGCTGGCTAGTTATTCTGATATTTAACCTCCTCCTGCTGGCCAGATACTCTGCATACAGTGCTTAAAAGGTTGGTGTTGTCTCGGTTGCTACTGTGGCTGTTCTGGAAACTTTGGTGAAAGAGTTGGGGAGGAGGGTGTCTTGGTTGCTAGTTGTTCTGAATAATAAGATTTCACATAACATCCCTGAGCACCTCACAGATAGATCACCTCACTTCATCCACCACTATAATGCAGCCACCTCTGGGGGAGGAAACTCGTCAGCTGTTTATACACAACAACTCTACCCAACATCCTGGGACAGTGGGTGAATGCTTCATCCAACTGAAACGGTAGGGAATGGTTTGGGAGGTGGAAGGTAATTACCCAGGCTGGAATTTGGCTGGGACAGGAAGTGAAACCTCAGGCCAAATTCCACCCTGCAGTTGTTCCTCTTTGCGCCATGGCTGCATTTGGCCACTTGCTTCCCCAGTGCGCTAGGAGGTGTGTAAGGCTCACAGGCAATCAAGGCTTTAGTTTTGAATACACCACCACCTAATAACCCCCTGCTGGAGCGCTGACTGAGCAGTGATGTGGAGGAAAGAGCTCCACCTACTGTCCAAAAGTCTTTGCTGGCTTCCTCGAGCCTAGACCCGACTGTGAATCTAGGCCACGGTCTCTTTGGCAAGAGATGTTGCCTCTTGCTCTCCATTTGTCTTGTTCACCGTGTGAAAAAGATCTTTCTGATGAAACAGTTGTTCTGATAAAGGCTTTCCCCAGAACTGGGGAGCATGCAAACTCCACAGGGCAGACGTCAGCCGTAGACCCACCATAGGCAATGTAGACTTCCTTAGAGATACTCCTGGGCCGCGAGCTATGCCTTAGAGTCTGCTGACACTGAGGATTGCTGGGATCCAAGGCCAGCCCCAGAGGTCACTGTGCCAGTGCAGACCCTGACTGTAGACCAGGCAAGACAAGGCAGATTAGCCCTGCTTGAAACCACTTGTGATCTGGGGTAACCTGCATACTGCGGAGCCTGGAAAGGGTGTAAGGTAAAGCAGGGTGGGGGCTGCTTTAAGGTGGGGAAGAGTTAGAAGGGCAGACCCATCAGCCTATGAGGCAGACCCACGAGACTATCGGATCTCTCATTTTTCTACACCTCTGGAACCCGCATTAGTGCCAGCGGGAGTCTGTCTCCCTCTAGTGGCTGGGGGAGGTTGATGGGATTATGTAAGAGGTTTATGAGTTTACTACTCCAAGGTATCAGAGCTGGTGTTTTAGCTCAAGCAACCAAGGCTGATGCTTTTAGATCTCGGGGATGCTAGGGTTCATTGAGGTGTCATGGATAACGGGGGAACACGACCCCTCATTCTCTTCACCAACCAGCTGCTTTCCTAAGTACCTGTCCTCTCGACACCCACGAAGCAAGGCTGCTGTGTCCTGAAGAAAGCTGGGAGGCTCCCAGCTCTGCTGGTAATTATGGGGTATATATTTATTAAAAAAAAGAGCTTTGAATAATACTCAACCACAGACACAAATTGCACCTTTTCACACCGGCTTCTGAGACAGAATAGTGTTTGTTTGGGACAGATGCTGTAGGGGCTGGGTTCATTTAAACAAATCTGTCTGTTTCCCTGAGATGGCAGATTGCAATTATGGCACAGCAAGCTGGTTAGAACAGGCAGATCTGTATTTCCGAATTTTGTTTGTTCTCCTTCTCCAGAGGGGGGTGGAGCTCTTCTGACAGAAGCCGTGGTCTGAGAGTGCAAATCCACTGCAGGAATTAGTCGCTACTCACACAAGCCTGACTAACGAGGCTGCTGCTTCGTTCTCTGCTGATCTATATTCTTTTTAGAGTTAGAACTTTTTTTTTTTTTCCTTTTTGTCTGAAGGACGTTTAGCGCTGACGGTAATTGGGGGAATTTAAGTCTGGTGCTTGCTTGTTTCAGACTCCCAGATTACAGTTCTCCCTTGGAACAAAACAACTACATAAGTCTGGGTCAGATGCTCAGCTGTTGCAGACTGGCATAGCTCCATTGACTTCAGTGGATGATCTGATCTACACCAGCTGAGGAACTTACTCTGCTGTTTAAAGTACAGTGTTTACTTTACTGGTGGTATTATAGAGACAAGGTGTGTGAGGTAATATCTTTTATTGGACCAACTTCTGTTGGCAGAAGAGACAAGCTTTCAAGCTACACAGAGCTCCTCTTCAGGTCTGGGAAAGGTACTCAGAGCGTCACAGCTAAATACTAGATGGAACAGTATCAGAGGGGTAGCCGTGTTAGTCTGGATCTGTAAAAGCAGCAAAGAATCCTGTGGCACCTTATAGACTAACAGAGGTTTTGCAGCATGAGCTTTCGTGGGTGAATACCCACTTCTTCGGATGCAACATTTTTTGATGATACCCCTTATGGGTTCCAGTCTGGGGTGGTAGGTGACAACTAGGGGTGTGCGGTCAGAGGAGCTTTTATATCTGTACTGAAGCAGGTTCTCTGGAGGTATTTGGGTGGCCCATTCCAAGATCTGATCTAATTCTCTGGTGGAATGTCCTTATTTGGTGAAGGCGGTTTTGAGTGTGTTAAGGTGTATATCCCAGAATCATAGAAGATTAGGGTTGGAAGAGACTTCAGGAGGTATCTAGTCCAAACCCCTGCTCAAAGCAGGACCAAGCCCAACTAAATCATCCCAGCCAGGGCTTTGTCAAACTTCTAAGGATGGAGATTCCAGCACCTCCCTAGGTAACCCATTCCAGTGCTTCACCACCCTCCTAGTGAAATAGTATTTCCTAATATCCAAACTAGATCTCCCACACTGCAACTTGAGACCATTGCTCCTTGTTCTGTCATCTGCCACCACTGAGAACAGCCGAGCTCCATCCTCCTTGGAACCCCCCTTCAGGTAGTTGAAGGCTGCTATCAAATCCCCCCTCACTCTTCTCTTCTGCAGACTAAATAATCCCAGTTCCCTCCGCCTCTCCTCATAAGTCATGTGCCCCAGCCCCCGAATCATTTTCATTGCCCACCACTGGACTCTCTCCCTTCTGTAGTGGGGGGCTCAAAACTGGATGCAATACCCCAGATGTGTCCTCACCAGTGCCGAACAGAGGGGAATAATCACTTCCCTTGATCTGCTGGCAATGCTCCTACTAATGCAGCCCAATATGCTGTTAGCCTTCTTGGCAACAAGGGCACACGCTTGACTCATATCCAGCTTCTTGTCCACTGTAATCCCCAGGTCCTTTTCTGCAGAACTGCTGCTTAGCCAGTTGGTCCCCAGCCTGTAGCAGTGCATGGGATTCTTCCATCCTAAGAGCAGGACTCTGCACTTGTCCTTGTTGAACCTCATCAGATTTCTTTTGGCCCAATCCTCCAATTTGTCTAGGTCACTCTGGACCCTATCCCTACCCTCCGTCATATCTACCTCTCCCCACAGCTCTTCTGCAAACTTGCTGAGGGTGCAATCCAGATAAATAATAAAGATGTTGAACAAAATCGGCCCCAGGACCGATTCCTGGGGCACTCCGCTTGATACTGGCTGCTAACTAGACATCGAGCCATTGATCACTACCCATTGAGCCCGACGATCTAGCCAGCTTTCTATCCACCTTATAGTCCATTCATCTAAGCCATACTTCTTTAACTTGCTTGTAAGAATACTGTGGGAGACCGTATCAAAAACTTTGCTAAAGTCAAGATATATCACATCCCTCTGAAGTCACGGCCATATTTGGCTTCTTTTTTTTTTTATTTATTTATTTATTTATTTATTTAGTTATTTATTTATGTGTTTGTTTATTTAAACTCAAAGATGATCAATTGCACCAAAATGCCCCTCATGCACCTGCTGTTTTGAACTTGTGGCTGATGTTTTAACTGTAATGTTGTGCTAGTCTAGAACTTNGTTGTTTATCATAAGGAGTTAACATGCATTTCAAGGGACAGTTCAAGGTGAAGTGGCCCATTAACACCCCTCCAGTCCTAGGGGGAAAGGAAGGGACAGGGAGGGAAAGGCAGCTGGGGGTGGTTAGTGGGTTACAGATTGTTGTAATACTCCATAAATCCGGTGTCTCTGTTCAGGCCATGATTTTTAGTGCCTAGCAAAGTTATGAATGTAAGGCTCATCTCTTGAAAGTAATGTGCAGGTTTCCTTTGGAGATGAGGACTGATAGGTTAGATAGAGAGTGACGGCTTTGTGAAAAGTGTTCACCCACAGGTAACAGGGTGTTTTTGTCTTTTATCATTTTCCTACGTGAGTTCATTCGCGTTTGTAGTGATTGTTTGGTTTCACACACACAATTGTTGTTGGAGCATTTAGTGCACTGGATGAAGTACATCAGATATTGTGATAGGCCTGAGTAGGACCCCGGGGTCTTTAAAGGTGTGTTGTGAGGGGTGTTGATCATTGTAGCAGTGGATTATGTCTGCAGGTTTTGCATCTGTCATTCTAGCACAGTCTGGTGCCACTTTGAGTTGATGTGTCCTGATCTGTGTGGAACTTGCTTCTGATGATGAGGTTGGGGGAGGTAGTTTGAAGGCCTAAAGAGGGGGTTCCGGAAAGATTTGTTTCAGGATGGGTTGTAGTTGTTTGATGATACCCCATATGGGTTCCAGTCTGGGGTGGTAGGTGACAACTAGGGGTGTGTGGTCAGAGGAGCTTTTATTTCTGTACTGAAGCAGGTTCTCTGGAGGTATTTGGGTGGCCCATTCCAAGTTCTGATCTAATTCTCTGGTGGAATGTCCTTGTTTGGTGAAGGCGTTTTTGAGTGTGTTAAGGTGTATATCCCAGAATCATAGAATCATAGAAGATTAGGGTTGGAAGAGACTTCAGGAGGTCATCTAGTCCAATCCCCTGCTCAAAGCAGGACCAAACCCAACTAAATCATCCCAGCCTGGGCTTTGTCAAACCTCTAAGGATGGAGATTCCACCACCTCCCTCAGTAACCCATTCCAGTGCTTCACCACCCTCCTAGAGAAATAGTGTTTCCTAATATCCAACCTAGACCTCCCGCACTGCAACTTGAGACCATTGCTCCTTGTTCTGTCATCTGCCACCACTGAGAACAGCCGAGCTCCATCCTCTTTGGAACCCCCCCTTCAGGTAGTCGAAGGCTGCTATCAAATCCCCCCTCACTCTTCTCTTCTGCAGACTAAATAATCCCAGTTCCCTCAGCCTCTCCTCATAAGTCATGTGCCCCAGCCGCCTAATCATTTTCATCGCCCACCGCTGGACTCTCTCCAATTTGTCCACATCCCTTCTGTAGTAGGGGGCTCAAAACTGGATGCAATACCCCAGATGTGTCCTCACCAGTGCCGAACAGAGGGGAATAATCACTTCCCTTGATCTGCTGGCAATGCTCCTACTAATGCAGCCCAATATGCTGTTAGCCTTCTTGGCAACAAGGGCACACTGTTGACTCATATCCAGCTTCTCGTCCACTGTAATCCCCAGGTCCTTTTCTGCAGAACTGCTGCTTAGCCAGTTGGTCCCCAGCCTGTAGCAGTGAATGGGATTCTTCCATCCTAAGAGCAGGACTCTGCACTTGTCCTTGTTGAACCTCATCAGATTTCTTTTGGCCCAATCCTGTAATTTGTCTAGGTCCCTCTGGACCCTATCCCTACCCTCCATCATATCTACCTCTCCCCACAGCTCTTCTGCAAACTTGCTGAGGGTGCAATCCAGATAATTAATAAAGATGTTGAACAAAATCGGCCCCAGGACCGATTCCTGGGGCACTCCGCTTGATACTGGCTGCTAACTAGACATCGAGCCGTTGATCACTACCCATTGAGCCCGACGATCTAGCCAGCTTTCTATCCACCTTATAGTCCATTCATCTAAGCCATACTTCTTTAACTTGCTTGCAAGAATACTGTGGGAGACCGTATCAAAAACTTTGCTAAAGTCAAGATATATCACATCCCTCTGAAGTCACGGCCACATTTGGCTTCTTTTTTTTTTTATTTATTTATTTATTTATTTATTTAGTTATTTATTTATGTGTTTGTTTATTTAAACTCAAAGATGATCAATTGCACCAAAATGCCCCTCATGCACCTGCTGTTTTGAACTTGTGGCTGATGTTTTAACTGTAATGTTGTGCTAGTCTAGAACTTCCTCTGGAGAAATTAAAGAATTATTGTTCATGTCAAACAAAATCCTGCTGATTTAAACAATGTAATTAATACATTTCTGAAGCTTAGCAACAAGAGTCACTTCTGAAATATTGTGCTAATAATTTTTCAATTTAATTTCAGGGAACAAACTGTATCTTGATTGTGGCTTCATGCCATCCCGGGAGCAAAGAACCCATCTGGATTTAAAATAAGTCATTTCCATCATAAAAGAGGATTTGTTGCAATGAAGATCCTGTTGTGATTTTCATTATATTCATTGTGGGCTGTGATCTCACCAGATCTCTCAAGCAAACCAGTGTCTCATTGGGTAAGCATTGGAAGGAAAACACAGTCATTTTAGGAAATGAACTACTGTAGGTAGAGATGATAGGCATTTCCATCCCCTGGGAGATTCTGATATTTTGACATTTGTTTTCATCTTGAATCAAGCCAGAAAGTCAAAATATCAAAACTTTTTATGGAACAAAAAGTTCTGAAAATTTTTGACTCAAATGTCAAAAGGTAGCTCTGCCAGAGAAAGAGAATGCCAGTCGTGACGGGAGGTGTAGTCCAACCCATATGTGAGAATTGGGGCACAAAATACCCTGAATTACAGCACCCATGAGGCACTGTGGCATATCAGGCAGACGCCGAGATTAATGTCAACCCAAATAAGAGGTTTGTTTTTATTCTTTCAACAGAAAATTCTGTGGCAATGAATCTTTTCCCACCATGCTCTTCCTTCAGACTTATTATTGAATCAATGTCTCAGCATAGTGCCAGAAGTGATGTAAATCCAGCTTCTGATCATTTGGGGTCATTAAACATACAAGGTTTGTGCCATTTTAAAGCTTCAAAATTTAAAAATATAGACATCTGATTTTTATGGCAATTTCTGATTTCATGAACCAACCTACAAATCATCCAGTTTTTGCTCTAAACTCTTCCAGTTGGAGTCCCTTGAAGCAAGCAAGCAAACCTAAAAATGATTGCAATGTCAACATCTGGATTTTTGCTCCAGATGAATCAAAGCATGCAACAATTTGAACTGCACATGTTTCAGCATGAAAATCCTATTTTGCAAAATCCAAAATCATGAAGGTGCAAAATGAGTCTGCAACAATTTTCAGAAAAAGATCCACAATTTTGCCCATCCCTGGTGCTTTTGTGGTGTTAATCCCATTGTCTTAACTACACAAACTCTAGTCCAGAGGTTCAAACTGTCGTCCGTGGACCACCAGTGGTCCGCGAGCTCCATTCAGGTGCTCTGTGGATAGTTCCCTCTAAAGTGCGCACCTGGGCAGCTGCACACGAGAGAATGAAGGGCCACCCATCTAATTAGTGGAGCCACACAGGTGTGGCTCCACTAATTAGGTGCCTGGACCCTGGAGAAGATGCACATGTAAGGTGAGATGGTGGCCTTGGGGGGGAATAAGGGGTAGGTGGGAGGGGGCAGTGGGGTGAGAAGAGGGGGTGGGGGGAATTTGGGATGTGCAGGGCTGCGGTGGCCGGAGAAAGAGGTGACTTTCCCCAGCTCCAGGGCTGCGGCTGCCGGGGAGAGAGGGGCCTCCTTCCCAGCCCCAGCTCTGTGGCTGCTGTGGTGGGGGAGAGAGGGCACGTCCATCGCATTAGAAAGGAAGACTACTGATATTAAAATGAGTTGTGTGCTTTTATTTGTAAAACAAAAAAACATTAATTATTGTTTTATATATAGCGCTTTTATCCAAAGCGCTTTACAATAGTTAGCTAACGGTACAAACAACATTTGGAAAGATCATTAAGTGGTCCACCGAGACCCTCAGCAATTTTCAAGTGGTCTGCGAAAAAAAAAGTTTGAGAACCACTGCTCTAGTTCTTAGTCTTCCTAGTAAAACTAATTTCAATAGTTATACTAGTTTTACGCTCACCTCAGCAAACAATGGTCCTTTAAGACAAAGGGATAGATCAGGGGTCGGCAACCTTTCGGAAGTGTTGTCCCGAGTCTTCATTTATTCACTCTGATTTAAGGTTTCGTGTGCCAGTAATACATTTTAACATTTTTAGAAGGTCTCTTTCTATAAGTCTATAATATAGAACTAAACTATTGTTGTATGTAAAGTAAATAAGGTTTTTAAAATGTTTAAGAAGCTTCATTTAAAATTAAATTAAAATGCAGAGCCCCCGGGACCAGTGGCCAGGACCCGGGCAGTGTGAGTGCCACTGAAAATCAGCTCGCGTGCCGCCTTCGGCGCACGTGCCATAGGTTGCCTACCCCTGGGATAGATCCTCAGTTGTCATAAGTCTGCATAGAAGTCAATGGACCCACATCGATTTACACCAGTTGAGGATCTGGCCCAAAGTATCTCCATTAGATTAAGCAAGGAAGGGAGAATCAATGTAGCTCTATTGACTACTAACTGTAGATGCACCTTTATTAGTTTCACCCAATATATAGCTGCGGCGTGAAGGCAGTGGGTTGTAGATTTGCCATGCATGGAAGAGAGGAATGATGGAGAGCAGTCAGAAATGCATTGAATCTCACTTTCATTTTTATTAAGAATTCCATAAATAAATGGATTGAATTAACTTTCATGAGCTCGTTAATACCGCTTCAGATAATGGCTACTCCTGTCAGGGACCCAATTTGCTCTAGTTAGTAAGAGTTCTGGCTCAAATAGCCTTGTCTATGAAGTCTGGAGGCCAAATTTATAAGTCGTTGACTCCACATGTTTTTTGCTTCAATCTATCCACCCCCTCACCGTTGGCTGGTGATTTCCCCATTGTGTGTGTACTTGTGGCTTTAAGTCATCGTGTCAGTTAGCCTGCCCTGGCCAGCACAAGGCAATACGCGCCATGCAGAAAAACAACAACCAGCTCTTATGATGTAGCTTCAGCTCCATGGAAATCTGCATTTCTGCCATCACCCTTGGGGCTAGACATCAGCAGCATTCCCATGCCCACTCTCGTGGTTCCTGGAAAGCATCAGCCGACAAGTCGTGCTGACTCCTAGGTCCTGAGAAAAAGGAAGCGCTTCCTCAAGGGATAAGGACCCGAGTCTCTACTTACTCTGCCAGGTAGTAGGCAGGGCAGCTGGTGTCTGCAGCCTGCTGGTGATTTCGCCATCTCCTGCAGTGTGATACAAGACATCAAGGAAGGGAACATACTATAAGCAGGACAATGCTTTTATCCTCCCTGTACCAAGGTTCCCATTCACCACTAGTGCACCTTCTTGTGTCTACAGCTGGGAAAGTAGCTCTCGTGGCACTGGGTCCCCCCTTCTGCTCCCTGCTCACTCTTGGATAGTCTCTCTTCTGGTAACTTGACCTTCCAGCCAGTTCCCCATTTAATCCACCCCTTCCAGGGTTATGATGTCCAACCAGATCACTGGTTGAATGCCTTCTCTGGATGGTGCTCAGCCCCCGCTCTGGGCTTGGTACCACCACACACCAGTGTCTGGCAGGGGAACCCAGGCCCACCCACTACACCAGGTTCCGGTCTGGGGACCCTACAACCAGCAATTCAGTTCTGCACTGTCCCATCCATGTTGCTCTTTCCTAGCCAGCATCATGGTCTCCTTCCTACCCAGCGTCTCTCTCTTCTCTTTCCTGTTTCTGGGTTTACCACGGGAGCCTGCTCTGCTCTCCGTGGCTACTTCACCCCCTCTTAGCCTTTTGCTAGACTCCTTACACCAGGACAAGCTCACAGGGCTTACTCTGCCCCGGACTTCCTCCTTGTCCCTGACTACCTCTCTCCTCCCCGGGAGTAACTACCGCCCCCTTCCCCTGCAGCCTCCTTCTGCTGACAGCCTCCTGGCTTTATAGTGCTGGCCCCGCCCTTCCCCAGCTGGGCTTCACTCTCAGTTAACCCTCTCAGGCCCTCCCTCTCTTGCGCAACTGGCCTCTCAGCCCTTGTTAACCCTACCGGGGCTGGTGTGGGGTGCACACCCCATCACGCTCCCCCCACCAATACCTTTCCCATTTGACGGGGCTATACCAAGGACTTCCCTCCCATTTGGCAAGGTGAGAAGAGCAGGGTCTGAGAATCCTTCTGGGTTAACCCTTTAGTAGCTATTCCTCCTGAGCGCACTCATCCACCGTGGTGGATCTTTCCATTATACAGATCAGCCCGCCTGTCCTCATTTGTACCCTGAGAATCTTTGCACCAGGTATGATGTAAATCCATGGGTCCTGATTCTTCCCCCCCCCCGCCCAGTTAACACATTGTTTAGTTATTTTCACCAGTCCAAAGTCTCTGTAAAACTAAACCTTTCTGAACCGGTAGCTTTTCACTCTCATTTTGCACAGGGGTGAATGGTGAAACAAGGAGCAAGATCGTGGAGAATCGGATCCGGAGAGTGGCAGCTCCACCTGAAGTTACTCTGGAATTACACCTATGGACAAAATTTGGCCATCTGGCAGTTTAGCCTGAGGTAAGGGAAGGCCTTGGGGATCTGATCTAGCTAGAGTCAAGCTGGCAAAGAGCTTTGGGATTCCTGTTGTGAAAGGCTCCATATGAAGGTGTAGTGACTATGGAGTATGTGGACCTGCCTGTCATATTTTATGAACATTATCTGTTCCGTCTGCTTGCTATTGTGGCGTTCGCTACATGTTTTACCAGGGGTTCATTCCAGCACTAGCTGACTGGCACATAGGCAGGAAGGAGGACAAACCCTTCTGATAGGCACCCATTTGTGGATACTTCAAAGACAGTGCAGAGAACCAACTGCCTTGAAGTCCCTCCCAGCCCCACGGGGAGGGACACATAAACCAGTCTGACAAGATTCAAAAGACACAGGGAGACAAAGAACTTTGGGGAGGTTGAAAGGGGAACCGTTGAAAAACAGGTGGGGGGAGTTGTAATAACTGGGGCCTGGCCGACCTACCCCAGTTGTAAGCTTAACTGTGGGAAAGTAAATGAACGCATATAAAATGTTTTAATTACCAATAGCATTAAATGATAAAGTACAAAAGGGAGACAAAAGAACCTGCACAAAACCCTCACAAAAAAACCAAAACAACCCCAGCCAAAAAAGCCCACCTACATTAATTCAAGCGGAAAGGCCTACTAATATAACCCACGGAGTGAGTTAAAATTATGTTTAATAAACAACAGGAGCACGGGACTGGAAATCACTGGACTAGAATTGGTGTGTCGGAAACTAGGCCTAAGTGATGAGCAAAATAATTAGTGCATGGGCTATTCCACCCATCACTCCCTTTTGGGGTCCTTAAAATACTTTGTGGGGAAAATCAAATCAAATGCTAGCGGGGAGATAGGTGGATGAGAGAGACCAAGCTTCACCATCATGGCTGCTACCCCCACTATCTCCAGTAACCCCGGGATCCACCATGACACGGTTGAGCTTTTGTCATGCTAATTCTGAGACCTCTCCTGACCAGACAGGGCCAGAGAGAAGGACCCAGATAACATCACCACCTCTACTGGCTGAATTCTGACCACCTGGGTTGTGAGACTTTGTCCCACACACACAGTTTGTCTTTCCTTTCTCACCTCTTTCTTCTTCTTCTTCTTTTCTTTTCTTTCCTATCGGTCTTTTTTTGCCTTCTGTTTAATAAGAGTCTGGTTTAGCCAGCCAGGTCTGTATATTTTGCAACAGTGCTGCAAGCCGGTGACCAGAAAGGCAGCTAAAAACAATGCCCCGAAGAACAGCTCAAAGCTGGTACAAGTTAGCCAGGTCTCAGAGTGGCTGATCAGACCATGTGCTGGGCCTGTGTTTCTTCCAGCACTTGCTGTTGCAAGTGAGATTCAGCACCCGAGACAGAAGCTGCATTTCCTACTTGTTGCTAGTCTTCCTCAAAAAGCGTGTTTTGTGTGTGTTTGTCTTCTGGGAAATGAGGTTGGACCTCAGCAACAAGAAGAGGTCCAGCCCATCTCAATTGTTTCTCCTCAAAAAGAAAGTTATTACCATTTTTAATAACCGCCTCTCTGACAGGGTCTTAGGTGGTTTCTCCTTCTCCTTCCAGCTAAAGGGAAGGGGAATAAGCGATATTGTGGAAATATAAAGCAGCGAGGGTTTCATCTCAAACATTTTAATTGTTTTTCCTTCTGTTCCATATTTTTCATACAAAGTTTTAAGGAAACTTTTAGTGGTATGTTTGCCAGGGGCCTAAACAGGCCGAAGTCTCTTTAGTCAGAACTCCAAATTTTGTTGTAAACTGTTAGTGCTGTACGGTGACAGGGTCTTGTTAACATCTTTGACTCTCTGGGCCCATTTATTCCATCCGAATTAAAATAACAGGCGAGAGACAGGGACTGTGGGGAGCAGGCTGAACTCAGCCCCCAGAAGTGGGGGTACCTCAGGGAACGCCGGCCTACCTAAGCTGTAGGTGGGACAGATACAGGTATAGACTGTTTATTGTGTTAACCCTTTCACTCTTGTCAGGCTCTGTTCCGATGGTTGAGCTTCAATGATTCTTTGATTTGAAAAGGCTGGTTTGGGTCACTGTGTTCTCCTGTGCTGGTCCCAGCTCCTGAAGGGAAGCTGCACCCTGTTGGGGCTACCTGAGAGGTCATGGCAGGGTAGTGTCACCACAACCCAGTCTGAGGCTGGGAGAATAGCAGGACTCCATCCCAGGTCAGGTGAAGCCAAGAGGCTTGACCCCTGCAGGGGTTACACTCAGAGAGACTGAGTAGGATCAAAGATGTTGCTAGCACTGACCCATGACGGTGATATTATTAGAATCTGTCCGGGGCAGACTTTTCAGCAAGCAAAAAAACAAAAGACAATAAATGAGAAACGCTGAAACCCAGGTAGCTGCTAGAGTGCTGCCTTTGAACAGCTGATGAGATGCAGCGACAGTGCTCTTATCGTCTTCCTTCAGGCGAGAATGGCTGCTGCTGCTTCTTTTTTTAATCTCCTTTGATAACAGTATCTGAAAGCCAAAATATTGTCATTTCGATTGCTACAAAAGCTGACACATTTGGTGCTGCTCTTAGCCCAGCAGAGTCTCTGAAGTAACATTGTTTTGGTTCAACAGACCTTCTGATAAAAGGAGACTTCCCTAACTGGGAGCTGGTCTCACTGGGATGTATCTGGAGTTGTCCGTACCCTTTGATAGGTCGGGTCTCTAGGGCTTCCTTGTGACGGAATGCCCCCCTGTATTCACACCCTCCATGCTATTGTAATAATCTTTGTGCTAGGTATGCCTTGTGAGGTACCATCTGAAAACTCCTAACTTGCGGATCAGTAATATCATGGTAAAAGGCATGTAGCAACACTCTGTGTAAAGTTATGAACATAAGCTGAAATCATGACTGAAGTGTGTTTCCCAGATCAGTCTGGGGAGGGGCTAAACCATTTTCTCAACTACAAAGGGAGAACTGATGCCCCAATCAGGTGTCTACAAAGCTGATGGGCCATCACCTATCTTTGGCAAGAAAGGGGGGCAGGGACAAAGAGATCGAAGAGACAAAGACACAGCATAAGAACGGCCTTACTGGGTCAGACCAAAGATCCATCTAGCCCAGTATCCTGTCTTCCGACAGTGGCCAATGCCAGGTGCCCTAGAGGGAATGAACAGAACAGGTCATCATCAAGTGATCCATCCCCTGTCGCCCATTCCCAGCTTCTGGCAAACAGAAGCATGAGGTCTCCTTCCTCCACCAGACTCCCTGTCTCATGGTTCTCAGCTGGAAATGCTTTTCAAAGAGAGACTGAAACTATAAAAAGGAGGGGCAAACACCCTAAGACACCCCTCTCTCTCCACCTGCCCATCTCATTCTTTGCAGCTGGAAAGACAAAGGAAACAGCCCTTAGACCATGGGGGCGGGGTCATGATCTGAAAGTTTGGTCAGTAATGCTGTTGGAAGCACGTGGTGAGAAACGTTGCTTAAATCTTAAGTTAGGCACTAGAAAGCATTTTTATCTTTATTTTTCTTGTAACCATTTCTGACTCTTGTGCCTCATGGCTTATACTCACTTCAAATCTACCTTCGTAGTTAATAAACTTGTTTCATCTAAGCCAGTGTGTTTAAGTTGAAGTGTCTGGGTAACTCCATTTAGGGTGGCAAGTTGTGGGTATATCATTCCCTTATAGGAATAATGGACTAAATATACTTGCTCTGTCCAGCAGAGGGCTGGGCAGTACAGGGTATACATTTCTGGATGGAAATCTGGGACTGCAACAGTGATGGGGTCACCCTGCAGTATAATCAAGGCTGGTAAGAGCCAGAATGTAACCCAAGTGCGGCTGTCGGGTGGCAATTACACACAGACACTCGGGATTTGGCTGGCGTGCTGGAAGGCTGTTTGTGTGCGGCACAGGTGGGAGCTACTGTCACCAAGGCATTGTAAAGCACACAAGGTTGCAGGGCAGGGGTGACACAATCCCCTACTAGTCTGGATTGGACCCCGGTACATCACATTCCCAAACCAGCAGAGCTTAGGCTGAGTGAGCGGATCTGCGTGCTCAGTAGGATGGTTTTGTGGTTGAGGCACAAGATGAGGGTGTGGCAATGTGCATGGAACTTGGAGAGAGGAGTGCAGGTTGCAGGAGGGAAGAGTTTGGAAGAAGCACCCGAAAGTCAGTCTGTGCACATGCCTGGAATGCCAGCAGCAGTCGCAGCATCTCGGTAAATAGTTCTCTTAATAAAGAGATGGTTTAGTTTTAGAAATATGGAGTCCTCCCATCATGTTATTACCCAGCATACAGTACATGAAAGTTACCTCATCCAGTGCACCAAATGCCCCAATAGCAACTATGTGGGTGAAAGCAGACAATCACTGTGCTCTCAAACGAACTCACACAGGAAAAGGATAAAAGTCAAAAACACCCTATCAACTGTGGCTGAACGCTTTCATAAAGCCATCACTCTACAGCTGAGCTTTCAGTCCTCATCCTCAAAGAAACCTGCGCAACACTTTCAAAAGACAAGCCTGGGAGCTTAAGTTCATAACTTTGCTAGACCCTAAAAATCATGGACTGAATAGAGACACTGGATTTATGACTTATTACAACAATCTGTAACCCACTAATAACCCCCTTCAGCTGCTTTCCCCACACTTCATTTCTTCTCTATGACTGGAGGGGTGTTAACAGGCCACTTCACCTTGAATGGTCCCTTGAAACACATGTTAACTACTTACACTAAACAAGTTGTTCCACCTTCTATTTAGCTGTGACACTCTAATTAAGTTTCCCAGACCTGAAGAAGAGCTCTGTGTAAGCTCGAAAGCTTGTCTCTCTCGCCAACAGAAGCTGGTCCAATAAAAGATATTACCTCACCAACCTTTTCTCTCTGGTGGAGGTGTGTTATTAAAGGTTCTTTGTGTTGTGCTGGTCTCTTAGTTCTGCAATGTTCACACGAAGATTCTTTATGCCTTTGCTGATGCCCAGCCACCACACTGACTGGTTGGCCCATTCACAGCATTTCATTAATCCTTGATGTCCCTCATGGATGAGGTTTAGGATTTCTCCTCGTTTCATTTGGAATTATAATGCAATCACCCTTTAATTATGAGTCCATTTGACTCACTTAATTGTCCACGGACTGCAAAGTAGTCTCTTGTCACTTCCTTCATGTCCTTTAATACTGCTCTGGGGTCCGAAGTAGGCCCCATGGCCTTTTGGTTGCTTGCATCTTCCACCTTCATTTCAATGACATCTTCTAGGAGCCTATTTTAATCAGAGGTGCTGAGCACCTGCAGGTCCCATTGGGTGTGTTCTGCCCTTCTGAAAAGTAGGTCCTGGAATTATGTCAATTCCCCAGTTTAGCAAACTTCCTCCTGGACATAGCTATTGTGTAGAAAACAATGTATGTGAATGAGTAGCTTGAAAAATGCTCCTGATTGCTAACCATGACAGAATGTGAACTGTCACCTGGAGGGGGGGAAACAAACCAACCAACCTAAACAGCTGACTCCAATTAACCAATCCTGTCAGAGGCTGCTGGGAGTGGGAGGAGTTTGGGCCTGTATAAAACAGACCCAGCTTATTCCAAGGGGTATAAGAGGAGAAGTAACACCCTAGAAGACTGAAGGATGGCTAAGGGGAAAACAGCTCCAGAGAGAGGGGCTGAAGGAAAGATAATGACTGTGGAGAAAAGGTACAGTGTTTGGGGAGGATGGGGTCCAGGCTGGGGTCTGCCTCCCTGGAAAACTTTGGATTTGCCTGAGAGGTAACAGAAATTATGGGGAAATGGGACTAAAGATCTTTGGGTATAGTTACTGCTGATAGACTAGATACTGATGCACTTTTTTTTTTTTTTAAGTACTACTATATTCTTGTTGGCTCCCTTTTTCTTCCTGCCCCTGCAACATCCCTTTTTTTTTTTTTTTTTTTTTTTTTTTTTTTTTTTGTGGTGGTCAGGTCGTCCTGGTCTAGCTTGGTGATACTAACTCCTCTGCAGGCAGCTGTTCACTCCTGCTCAGCAGCATTTTCTATGTGCCTCCAGAGTCCACTGTCCTGAAGTGAAAATGTTTCTCTTTAATAACACTTTAACTTGCATTGTTGGCAAATCCTCAGTTATTTATCTGAGATGTGCAGCACAAAAGCACTTCAACAAGATGTTATATGAATAACTCCGTATGGAAGTCCTGTGTTGAGGTTATAAATGAGATTAAAGATAATTGAGCCAAAACTTCCCCTTTAGTTGCTATTATCACATCACTGCAAAAGCTGTGGGGTCCTGACCTCTTGTGGTAATGGAAGATCCCATAACACTATTGTAAGAATAGGGCATTCAACCCAGCATCCTGGCTGAATTCCAACTAGGCAATTACATTCTGCCTGCCAATAAGGGCAGCCTTTCCATTGACTTCTATGGGCATTGTTTCAGACACTAAGCCCCTCATACAGCTTCCGCTGGAGAAGTTATGCTTCATTTCTTCTCCACAGAACTGTTGTGCTGTAGTGTTGCTGCTGCCTAGCTGGCTACCACAATTCACCCTAGAGGCATCTGCACTTCTATGATGAATCCACAATCCTTGGACACTTCAGCACCAGATTTGCGGAAGTGCACATGCAGCTCTGGATTTGCGTGCACAGATAGACATGCAAGTCAAGGGGCAGGGTTGTGTGTGCGCCTATCCATGTGTATTCATGTTTGCATGTGTGATAATCAGATAACATGTGTATTGTGCCCCCTTTAAAGCTAGATTGCATACAGGATAACAATGGGCTGTTGCTGGCCATTAATTGTTATAACTTTAGCTCAACTGGTAGAGAACTGGGCTTTTGCATTGAAGGTTGGGGGTTTAAACTCTGCTAATGACCTGGTGGAGGTTGTTACACATGCACAAGTGGAGCAGATGCACTCTGAAAATATGGCCCACAGCCTGCAAAGCATTGTGGAGTCTTTTAAGATGAAAGTTGCTTTATAAATCAATTGTTGGATCCATCACATATTAATGCCAAAGTGTTCGCCATTAGAAAGCCAGCATTTGCCAACAGGTACCACACAGTTACCGAAAACTATTTCCTGCGAGCATGGGCGGGGGGAGAGGGGAAACTGTGGTATCTCAGATTTCTCCACGTGCTTACTGTTGCAATAGTTACCATTAAAAAATCATCACTTAGCATGTTCTCCAAATAATGCTCGATACAGCCCAGGCCGAAGGCTATTTGACGTCTGCATAATTGGCACTTAACAAATAGCTAATCGGGGCGTCTATTATAGTCCTAATTAAGAGTGGGACGTTTCAGGGTTTATTACACTAATATAATAAGACTGATTCTCTTCTAACTCCAGTGTAAATCAGGAGTAACTCTGCTGCTTTAACTCCAACATCACCGGGGGCTGCTCCTTAGCTCATAACTGGAGTAGCTCCATTGACTTGAATGGCACTCCCTCAGTGTAGCTATCCTTACACCAGCTGAGGATCTGGCCTTTGTTGTGAGTTCAGAATCTGGGCCAGTGAATTCAGTGAAATTCTTCAGGAGCAAAGACCGAATTCCTTTCTCATGTGATCTTAGTCCTGGGCCTCTCCTAAGATGAGACTAGCCACTGGGGGGAGGGATAGCTCAGTGGTTTGAGCACTGGCCTGCTAAACCCGGGGTGGTGAGTTCTATCCTTGAGGGAGCCATCTGGGGCAAAAATCTGTCTGGGGATTGGTCCTGTTTTGAGCAGGGGGTTGGACTAGATACCTCCTGAGGTCCCTTCCAACCCTGACATTCTATGATTTGACAACACACTTCTCTGGATTAGAACTGATGGTTCTGGGATCGAGAGATGGGCCATTGGGGACTGCAACAGTTGAAGTCTTTCCATTTAGCACATTGGATTAGAATCAAGAATTGACATGTCAGTGCTTAATTTACTAACCTGCCCCTCCCCTGCCTTTCCCTATATATCTAAGTGACAGTTAATTCACTTGAGGTTGATGCTGTAAGTGACTGGTCTCAAAGCCATCTGCTTCCTAGACTTTGCTCCATAGGCACCTTCTCCACAGGGAACATAGCCTTGCATGCTGAATCAGGGCATACTCTCATTTTCATCTCTTTGCTGTTCAATAACAATAGCTGGAGGTTAGGCAGAGGCCTTCTGAGTCCGTTCCATATTAACACTGAGCTTCAGATTGTGTTTGGTATCCATCTCAGAGAAAAGAGACAAGACTCGTAGAAGGAATTCTCAATTGAGGCTGCTGGACCCAGACAGACCCTGTAATTCTCCCTGGTTCTGTCACTCCTGGTCTGTGCTGTCTAGGGTCACCACACAAGGCCTCCTGAAGTCTTTGCTTGGACTAAGCAGTGTTATGGGGTCAAGTTAATTTGGTAACCAGAGATACCAAACAGCTAGGCTTAATTGCTTTTTATTTATCAAACATTAGTTAAAGATTCAAACAGCATAGTACAGATTGGTGGTAACACATGGATCTTCCTATCGGTGAGACAGTAGTGTAGCTGGCCAACTGACTCAAATCTGAGCCACACTCTGCCTCTATAGATACTAGGGTGGAGGATTTCCCCATTTCTTTGCCTTACTACTTATCTGTTCTTTGACTTGTTTTTGAAGACTTCCCCCTCCCTCCCCCGGGATTGCACAGACCCTGCAGTAAACAGGACAAAGTTTGTAACTAGTTAATCTTGTTTTGATCCTAGTATTCCAGAAGTCAGCAAACCCAGAGACAACCTTCATCAGTTATAGCTTGATACAGTGGGCCAGTTAGCAAAGCAACAACAAATTGTTTGTCTTGTCCATGTTCTCTAGAATGTCTCTACCTAACACTGCGATTATACTTCCAATTTTCCCTTGTTCAAACAGTTTATGATCATTAAAGAGCTGAAATGAATAAAATTCATAGCTGTACAAAAGACATATTATGTCGTGTACATGGCTAACACTATAAACTTTACAGACTTTCTTTTATTTGGCTCCATACATATTTGCAAGACAGAAGATCTGTAGTAGGGAAGCCTAGCAGTACACTCACTAAAGGCTGGCTGGCTGAGTGCATTTCTCAGACTTATTGTGTTCTCCTGCTGTATACAGAGCAACAGCCTACAACTATACTACAGTTTTAGAGTTCTATAAGCCAAGATTCCAAATATCATGTACTCACCACTGGCTACTTTCTTCTTCTGGTTATATAACATGAGTGATTAAAACTGAGATCTACAACAACAAACAAACCCCATGATTTGATTAATACATTGTGAGAGCTGAATGCATCTCCCTGCTGGTAGTTCACAAAAAGCAATTTACATTCCTCGTTAATATTCGGTTTGAGCTGTTCTTCCCCATGTATTCTGGCTACAAGGGTGAGCTCCACAAACCTTGATAAAGTCCATTTCTTATCTGGTAACTACCCCTTTGGCATTTAGCAATGGATGCAACTAAAACTCTGCAACCTCCCAATTTTGCCTTTGGACTGGTGACAAACACCATGGGGCCTTGGCTTAGTTCAGTCAACAGCAGCCGTGGGAGGGACTGCTACAAATGATGGAGAGCACTGAAACTGCACTGGATGTCATGTGATGTTGACCAATTACCATTTACCTGGCCTGATTTGTATGGGATTTTCAAGAAGTGCCCAGCATTGGCCCGACCCTGCGCCCACTGAAGTCCAGGATAAGAATCCCTTTGACTTCAATGTTAGGCCAGCACCCCCTCTGCTGGGCCCATCGTTCTGGCACTAGCCTTGCTGAGTTCCCGCACAGGCTGCCATTTTCAAAAGTGGCCTCTGGTGTTTGAGGCACCTCAGGTTTTGGGTGCCCAGGCTGGGCACGCTGAAGAATTCCCCACCTAAAATGGGTGGCCACTTCAGAAACTGTGGTGTAATCTTGATGGTGCCCCTGCTCTTCATCCCTCCCTGCTGCCTTATTAGGCTCCTCAAGGCGTCCCATCTGAGGCTGGTTTGTGAACTCCAGGGGTCACGTCTTATTATTTGTAATCGGCAGCATCTGGCATGTTCATTTAATAAATAGGTTAATAGAGGTGAAGGCCAGAAGGGACCATTGTGATCATCTATCCTGGCCACCAGCATAACACAGGCCCAGGAACCTCACTCAGTAATTTCAGCATCAAGCCCATAACTTCTGGGTGAGCTAGAACATGTCTCTAAGAAAGATCTCTAGTCTTCAAGTGTTGGAGAATCATAATTACAATCCAGCTAGAAAGACAAGGCACAATAAGAACTTGGAAGAGAATCCAGTAGAATGGTCCCGGACTTCATTATGGTCTCATTTTAGACTGGTTTCTCAGATGGTGTAAATCCAGTAACTCCTTGCCCAATGAGTCTGGGTAACAAAAGAGTAGGGAAGGAAAAGGGGGAGGCCAGTATAAGGGTTATAAGACTAAGATCACCTGGGTGGTTGGTGATTCAATAGTTTGGTTTGTTTATGGTGAGATTTTTTTTCCAAACAGAAGGGAGGGGCAAGCTCCCAAATCCCACTGGAAGTCAATGGGAGTTAAGTGCCTAACTCTCTTGTGTCTTTGCAAAGCTGCCTCTTGACAGATGTAAAAACAAGTAGTCCGAGCCAGAAAAGACTCTCAAACCACTGGGAATTGGAAACAATCAGACAGGAATTTTATGGAGCATATTCAACCCAAAATAAAATGTGATTTGTACATGGTGCCATTTAACCTCCTGCCCCACTGTCTAATGAATTTCAAATGCTGGAGGATAAAAAAACAAATTAGTTGACCACCAGCAAAAGAACAGCATGTTTTCCTAGTGTATTTTGCAGAGCTTTTCAGCATTGTATCTTAGGGGGCATCAGTAGGAGATGGACAGGCTCCGAGGAGGACTTAAAGCTCAGTCATTGTGTGACTGATAAAGATTTTAATTACAGTGTTTGTTTCATTGCTCCAGCAACACAGATCTGAGCCAATAATACATCTGAAGGGCTCAGAAGTAACATTTGGAAGATAGATGTGCAGTGTCCGCAGCCCCACTGGGCCACACAGGCACTGGCCCACTGCAGACTAGCTTTCCAGTGTATTTTGAGCGGTTTAATGAGTTTTCCAGCCAAGGAAAACAATATTTTTATGGGTTCCCCTCCCCCTGCTAGTAAACACTGGACAAGATTATCAGCTCATGGAAATCAGTCTCGCTACATTGACTATCCTCCACTGACTACCAGGCTGGGGGTCAGATCCTCAGCTGGTACAACTTCAGTGCACTATGGCACAACACTGATTCACACCAGCTTAGGGTTGGGCTCCCAGTTCACTATAACCTGGTTCACAGAACATATAGTCGAGGCAATGACCGCTGTATACGTCTTGGAAGATGAGTAGCTTTGTGTTCTAAGCTGTTGGAGAAGGATGGCATGTATAGAGACCAGGAAGCAGCTGGCTGATATGGTAGCCCATGTGGCAGACAATCTATATAGGGCCCCGGGTTAGCAAAGATGTGCTGAACACTGAAGAGACGATTGGCAAAAGTAGGCCTCATATTGTTTCTTCAGCAGAAGAACAGCGATACAAAGCTCAGAGTCAGCTGGAAGCCTTACGAGTTAAATTTCACTGTGGATTATGGTGATGGTCTATCAACAGAGTAGTGAAGGGGCTACTGGCTGGTATGTGGCTGGAGACAGACCAGGCAGGATGGAGCCTCCTGGTGGAAGAATGATCACTCTGCAACATGAGCAGGACTGGGGTGCAGAGGCTAATCTTACATGGGGAGCAAAATCCTTCTGTAATGTGGTCAAGGGTTCAGAGAGGGTCTGTTCTCCCATGAAGCGCATAGGTAATCCCCATTAAAGCCAGTAGAAATTATCTATCATTGTGGGTTGGTTCCATATCTTTACAGGAATTCAGGCCTTGATCAAAAGCACCCCTCCAACAGCCAGGGAAAGTGCCCTTCAGACCAGGTAGAACACAGACAGCAGCAGTGCAGGCTGCCTCCCCTGTGCCAACCTCCCTCAACCCTGACCTGGAGGGAGCCAACTCCCACAATCGGGCGGCAGCTCACTCTCCCTAGCCAAGTTTGCAGCAATATTACAATCTTGTTACTTGTAGGAGCGCTACTCATGGACCAGGACCCCATTGTGCTGGGTGCTGTACAAACACAGAACAAAAAGCCGGTCCCTGCCCCAGCGCATTTACAATCTAAGTAGTACCAAACATGCCAGCTGTGATGGCCCCGGGCATGTCTTCGCTAGGCACTGGGGTGAATCATTTCACGCAGGCTGCTGAACGGATATCAGTTATTCCTTTGGGTCCGTAATGTCTGGAGCTGCATTTAAACAACCACTTAGAGGAGCCCGTTTACTTGCTCCCTGTGGCCATGCACACACCTAAAAGAAGAAAAGGAATTTAGGGGTTATTTGATGGATTCCCGAACCATTCTAGGTGCCCACTCTGGCTGCTCCAGTAGGGAAGCAAAGAAAATCAGCCTTCACTGATGTTTGGGAGGTGGGGCAGCTCATGATGTATCCAAACGCCAAATACTGATGTCTAGTTAAGTCCCTCTTTACACAGGATTAATCATAACGCTAACGCGCGTAGGCTTCTGGGGTAGCCCAGCCTCATAACATCGAGGTCAATCTTCTGAGCTTTGGATCCATCCACAGTGCCTATGGGCCAGTTCAAAGTCAAAATCTGGCCCAGCCCTCAACCCCACCCAGCTTTTACAGCAGCAGTGTCTGCTACTTCTGTTGTCTCTCTCAAAGACATTGTGACCAGAGGCTCCACAGATCCAGGGCCACATTTTCAGCTGACCCTGAACATCTCTGCCTCATGGTGCGGCAAGATCTCCTGTTCCACACACAGCAGAATCCCCTAAGACCAGCTACCTACAGCTTGATCTCTAGAAACATTGGTTCCGCTGTCTTTTGTCAGGCTACAGTTTTTGTGGAGTATTCTATGATCCTTCATTGATAGACACTATGTATCATAAGTATAGAATATCCGTGTTCTCTTTATGGCTATAGCTAATGAATGCATTGTCCTTTCTCTCTGATGGAATTACGGCAATGCTTGTATAAGAGAAGCAGAGGAACCAAAAGAATAATGACCAGTTTGTAACAACAACAGGATTTATTTCAGTCCAGATGGTTCTCCTATATAAACCACAGCATGTGTAAGTGATTGGGGAAGAGATTTTTGCAAACAAACTTGGCAGATTCTTGTCATCTGCCCCTTCCCCAAGACAGACAATGGACTTTCTCCCAGGATTCTTATTACACCAGACCCTAGAGACCCCACTGTCCCATATGATGTACACATGCATATTAAGAGACAGCTCCTGCCTTTGAGAATTTTGTCTAAATAGACACCACAGATAAAACCGCCCATTTTACAGCTTGGGTACTGTGCTGGTTTGGCTGAGGATTGCAGTCCATGTAGTACCCCCACAGCACCTCTTCCAACACACTGTGGCTTCAACTACGCCAATTGCCAACAGACAGCAGCTCCCTGTGGCAAATGAGTGCCCCTCACGGGCAGGTGTGAAGTTCTGGGTGGGGTTAGGAGTAGATGTAGGCAGGCCCTCCAGTGGCTTCTGACTCACCTTTAACCACTAACAATGGAAGTCTCTCTTTCCTCTTTTAACCACACACCAAGGAGGTGTTATGGATGAGAGAGAAGAGCAGCAGGTGATAATGGAGTTATCTGCATTCTCCTGGCTGTCCAACTCCAGGCTTGACTTTCAGCCACCCAATGAGACTTCCCAAAAGAACAACGTTGTTTTTGCTTACATGACACTGGACGTTGTCGTGGGCAAACTTGTCTCTCTTCTGCATCCATGTAAAGTCCAATCTCTTTGTGGAAGATTTTGGGCTAAAAATGGTTGAGGTTTTGGTTTTAAAAAACTGAAATTCTTTGCTTAAACAAATTTGGCCAAAACCTTTTTTCAACTGAAACAGAACTCCTCTCACAAAAAATTTCTTCCTGGGGGGGCAAATTCTGCCTCTTCTTCCCTGCAGCCAAGCTGGCATGATTCCCCTGTCCTGGGGGCAGGTCACACTTGAGGGCTTGCCCTGCCTTCACATCAGAGCCCAGCTGCATGGGAGCTCCTTCTCCATCCCTGCCAAGTGAAGTTCTGAGATGGGCTCTCTCCTACTCCCATCTCCCTCCGTCTCCTTTTGGAACATATAAGAATGGGTCCGTCTAGCCCTGTATCCTGTGTTCTGCCAGTGCCAGGTGCCCCAGAGGGAATGAACAGAACGGTAATCAAGTGATCCATCGTCTGTGGCCCATTCCCGGCAAACCGAGGCTAGGGACACCATTCCTGCCCATCCTGGCTAATAGCCATTGATGGACCCATCCTCCATGAATTTATCTAGTTCTTTTTTGGGGGAACAGGAACTCTTAATTTCCTGTCATCCGTTCATCGTAGGGGCCATGTGCTGCGGTTTAGGGGCTGACCCTGCAAACCCTCAGAAATCTCACTGGCCTTGTCTGCTCCATGGGCAGAAGATTTGCAGGATTGCACTCAGAACTTTGCATTAAAAAGCACCACCAGTTTCTAGAGACCCAATGGAGCCAGTGGCTCAAGTCAGAAGTGAAGGGAAAGGCCGCTGAGAAAGCTACCTCCTGATCCACCCCCTTTTCCTTGTCAGTCTATCTCTTAGGAGAAAGAGGTATCCCTCGGGGCTTGGAGGTTTTTAAGAAGAAGTTGGACAAACACCTGTCAGGGTTGGGCTAGGTTTACTTGGTCCTGCTGCAGTGCAGGGGACTGGACTAATGACCTCTCATGGTCTCTTCNGGCAGGTCACACTTGAGGGCTTGCCCTGCCTTCACATCAGAGCCCAGCTGCATGGGAGCTCCTTCTCCATCCCTGCCAAGTGAAGTTCTGAGATGGGCTCTCTCCTACTCCCATCTCCCTCCGTCTCCTTTTGGAACACATAAGAATGGGTCCGTCTAGCCCTGTATCCTGTGTTCTGCCAGTGCCAGGTGCCCCAGAGGGAATGAACAGAACGGTAATCAAGTGATCCATCGTCTGTGGCCCATTCCCGGCAAACCGAGGCTAGGGACACCATTCCTGCCCATCCTGGCTAATAGCCATTGATGGACCCGTCCTCCATGAATTTATCTAGTTCTTTTTTTGGGGAACGAACTCTTAATTTCCTGTCATCCGTTCATCGTAGGGGCCATGTGCTGCGGTTTAGGGGCTGACCCTGCAAACCCTCACAGTACTGAAATCTCACTGGCCATGTCTGCTCCATGGGCAGAGGATTTGCAGGATTGCACCCATGGTGCTTTTAATGCAAAGTTCCCAGTTTCTAGAAACCCAATGGGGCCAGTGGCTCAAGTCAGAAGTGAAGGGAAAGGCTGCTGAGAAAGCTACCTCCTGATCCACCCCCTTTTCCTTGTCAGCCTATCTCTTAGGAGAAAGAGGTATCCCTCAGGGCTTGGAGGTTTTTAAGAAGAAGTTGGACAAACATCTGTCAGGGTTGGGCTAAGTTTACTTGGTCCTGCTGCAGTGCAGGGGACTGGACTAATGACCTCTCATGGTCTCTTCCAGCCTGATATTTCTATGATTCTTAATGAAAAGCAGAGCTTGGGATGGTGAGACCACAGGGCACTACTCCTTTGGAGAGTGACTGGGAGGGTGACAGACACAAGCTTTGGATAAGGGCCTGATGTCAGATACAAAACCTTTCATTTCTTGGTCACCTGTTCAAACCCAGTGCGGGAAGGTGGGCTGGCTATCTGGTAACCATGTGAAGTGAGGTTGTGGGTCTGAGCCCTGTTCCTGGTGGTGGTTTGTCCTCATCCTGAGACCACTGCCTCCAAACAGCTCCTGTGTCCACAGAGAAGCCAACGTCTGGCTGGACATAGCGCTGAAGCATAAATAGAATGTGATACACGTTAGCTCAACCAGGAGTTCTGAGCTTGATGCAGGAATCACTAGGTGAGGTTCTCTGGCCTGTGTTAGGCAGATCAGATTAGATCACAGTGGTCCTTTTTGGCCTTAAAATCTAGGAATTCATGTTGACGAGAAGGTGGAAAACATGGCGGAACTAGACAGAAAGTAGAGTCCAGCCAGAAGAAATACTAAAGAAAATTAGGATCTTTCCAGAATATGGTGAAGAAGAATCAGAATGTCTGGAGACCAGTGGTGTAGGATGGGTCACTTTCCTCTAATCCTGAACAAGGATCTTTGTTTGTATTTGGGGGGGGGAGGGGGAGGAAGAGAGAATCTTCACTAAAGCGCCTCTATCTTTCTCTTGGCCTCATGGCAATGCTTCTGCCTAAAACCTTCTCCTGCCCAGCTTCCTGCTGCAGATAGAAAGAAGTAATGCATCTGTCTGACAGCTGCTAAAACTTAAGGCCAGGTTCAATGTTTCTATTCCCCTCTTCTTGGGGCCAAAAGGGGAGGGGGAGCTGCAAGCAGATATATTTCAGCTGTTTGGAAGCAGAGAATATCCTAGAACAATCCCCCGTAAAAGCTGTAGAGTTTATCTAGCACCTAATTTTAAAGGCTCCAAGAGGGAAGATGCAAGAAATTGAAGGTCTCTGCATACAACTGCATCAGTGAAAGGGGGGAAGTGTTAGCAACATGAATTGGGGAGTGTAGGAGAATACCTGAGACATGTCTAATTAAAATATAATAATCCTGGTTAATGAAATGGAAGACCCCATCTGATGAATTTGGAGTGGATTCTCCAAAGTAGTAATGCAATGACTGAATCCCTCATACAGATATTGGAGTTACACCGGAGAGGAATTTGGCCCTGTGGTTTGAGAGGGAGCAGCAGCCTTGCTGTTGTTTGGTCTTTAGTTCTGCAGAAAATGTTAATCTATAATAATCCCTAGTTCTCCTATAGTACCTTTCAGCAGATCTCAAAGCACTTGACAAAGATCTGTATCAGCCTCCCCATTTTACAGATGGTGAAACTGAGGCTCAGATGTGACATGACTTCCCAAGGCCTCTCAGCAGGCAATTGGCCAAATTGAGGATAGAACACCCAGGCCTCCTGAGTCCTAGTCCACTGCTTTAGCCACACCACCTAGGAAGCAGCACATGTTGTTGAAGATGAGCTACATAAGTGTGATGGGAACTGGGAACGGCTGTTGAAAACCGACTGGAATTGTGACTGGGTTCAGTGTGGAAGCAGGTGGGCAGTGAAGTGTCAGGAGCAGCATTGGGGCAGATTTTGTTCTCTAGCTAGAACCTTGGTCTGGAAGGAGGAATATGTAGAATATGAGTCAGTGGGTTTGCTGTACCAGATCATGTAATTCAGCCTTCAGAGTAAGGCGGCTTGACAATCTTCCATTGAAACTCTTTTTGATTTAACAATTTCCAGAGTGTGCTTTCCTCAACTTCTTTTTCAGCCAAAATCCAGAATTTTGGGCTGAAAACAAATTTTTCGTTTTCAGTTTTTCCATGAAAAGTGGGAATTTTCCAGACACACAAGCTGTGGTTGGTTGTTTTTTTTCTGCTGGAAATGGCTGCCATTTTCTCCCACCTCTATCTTCGAGGCTGGGAAGGAATCATGTGGCTTGCGTATTTCAGTGCAGTGAGATAGCAAGGTGACAGCCCCGCACAATCTGAACCAATCAGAGCCTGTTTCTGATTTTCACACCTGCTTGCTACTGATTATATACAGGGCAAATCAAACCTCTTCCTCCCTCAATCCATGGGCCAGATGTCAACTCTCCCAAATTGTAATGGGTTCAAAACCCATCTCTGAATTTTGCAGCTCAGGCCTACCTGTGACATATCCCTTGACACTACAGAGCATTCAGCAGATAAAGAGGGAAAGCAGTGGCTAAAAATCACCAGTGTGCAGCAGAGTAGCTTTGTTTTTATTGGTACAGAGCAAAGAGGGTAGGTGCATGACTAGCCGCATTAAATGGGAATATAACGTTCCCTGATCTACAAAACCCGCAGTGTGCTGGGCTCTGCCTTCCTCCCTCCCTTCTTGAGACCAGCCATGACAGCTGGGATCGTCAGGGGCAGGGCAGCTAACACAGGCCAGGGTGAGGCTCTATGGATTGGCGGGGAGGGGAGAGATTTAACTGCAGCAGGACCCCAGCTGCGGAAGATGATCCCAAGTGAGGCTAGGGGCCAGATTGGCCCCTCCTCTCTTGCTCATTGCCCTGTGCAAAGTAAGTGTAAATCTCTCTCAAGCCAGAATTCTCCACCCACTTATACTGGGGGCAGCGCCTCACCTGCACCGGGCATAGATGTAAATGACCTGGCTCCTGATTCTCTATTCTGTGCTGGTTTTGCGTTGGAGAGACTTAGCTGCTCCTGATTTATAGGAGTGTGCCTACAATGCAGTCAGAGGCGGGACTGCAGCATGTGTAGACGTCCCCAGGCTAGCGTTGATCCAGTTTGCTCTGGCTCCACTGCTACAGCTATATGAGCTGCTTGGATGGGCGCTTGGGCTCAGCAACCCCCCCTGGGGACCCTGCGTGGCTAGCCCATGCTGCTGCGGTTTCAGTGCTGTTGTAATTTGAGCTAGCTAGTCCTGTCTCCATTGGCAGCGTACACCTCACTTTACCCTGGTGTCAGCAAGAGGAGAGCCAAGTCTCCGGCACGCAGTGTCTGCATTTCACTTGTAACTGAAAATACCTCTGTGTGATCATCCGCCCCCAGCCTTTACATTACAGGGGTCCTGCTTAAAATCTGAGATGGACCCGAGCCACAAGAGTCTGATCAGAATCTGGGGCTTTGGTTGGGGAAACTTCTAACTAAAATATCCAGACTGGATTTGGGATCAGGAAAGAGAGGCTGAGGTGAGGATCGGTCTGACCTAAGAACAAGGAGGGTATAAAATAATGCTTAGGAAACTTCAGCCGATCTGCATGGGGTTTTGGTGAAGAAACTGATCAGGGACCACAAGGTTTGATCCTTGATCTACAGGGTCCTTGGGCACTAATAAGTAGTGACCTGCTAACAGGTACCAGAATAGAAGAAAAACCCTGACAGAGGACTCCAGTCCTGGGAGCTGACTGGTGGAATGCTGGGGGCTCCTGGTTGGCTTAAGTAGACGCTGTGAACCAAGCACCGAAACACACAGTTGTCTAGGCAACTGGGTTCTGCCCGCTGAGGACTGCTTCCCTTGCAACACCTGTGTCTACAACCTGCCGCTGATCACCTGGTAACTTCATCCTGCCTGACTCCTGGTTTGCTCTGACCTCCTGGTATCTGGCCTGGGTCTTGCTTCCTAGTCTGACCACTAGGTCAGACCTCCCAGTCGTGGCAAAACAGCACAGATCAGTCCGTGAGAAGTATCCGTAGTCTGTTGTGGCACTCCTCAGCCAAATGTCTCCATCATGGACTGATTGCCATACACAACCTTCCTTTAAGGAAGAAATGCTGAAGGATGGAGTCACTTCAGCTCTCGGATCCCCAACACATTCCTAACCCAAGTAAATTAGGTGTCTGGGATTTTACATGTTCTATTTAGAGGCCCAACAGACTGAATCTGTCCATGACAAGGCTTAGATCACATCTCAGTGTGTGGTCCCTTTACAATAGCAAGTGCCCAGCCTCTTGGAGCTGATGACTCAAACTCTGCTGAATGCTCTCTGTTCCCTGCATGTTCACTGGTGGCCATTTAAAATTCCATCTGTGCTAGAGGTGGATTTCTTGTCCTGCCAGATAAATGCCATTGAATCACACTGAGTTTACGCTGAAAAATACTTTCTTCTTGGAGGCTATGAAGAATTTTGTAAAGGGCCCACACAGTACCTTGTGCCACATGGCTATACAAGCTCTGAAGCCACCCAGCAAATAAAACTCCTTTGGCTCTGCTCCTGAGCACCTCACCTGCCTTTTTTTTTTTTTTAAAACAGGAATTTAAAGCAACAGCATAATCATCACTCTTGTGTGTGTGCCTGCAAAGCCCTAGAGTTCAATCTGTTTCTGTTCTGATTTATATGCAGTGTTTCTGTAGTGTGTAAACCGTAGGTTGAAGCCCACAGGCTAATTGCTTTCTGTCGGCTGGCGCTAGCTGGCTTCTTTTCTACACCCTCGCATCTGTGTCCAGCTACGCTGCAAGTAATATGGACGCACACGCCCTGTGTGGGGATTGTTTTTTCCTTCTGGCCAGAGTCTGCATTTACAGCAATGGCCTGGCTCTGAGATTCAATTGAAGGCGATTGGTCCCTAAGGAGTACCCTTGAGACGCGTGCATTTCCGTCGGCTGGGTCCTGAAAGACTGTCACATTCATATTCAACACACTCCATTATTCATGCCTGAAAATAGGGCATGCTGTGATATCAAAAGCAGCACCCAAACCCTCACACGCTGCAGTCTGTAATCTATGCCCTACACCTGCCTGCACAAGTACCAAGATGCTCTTTCAGGAAACGTTCTCTTCCTCCTGCAGTACTGAACATAATGTGTTGACCATTGCTACTAAATCTACAGACAGTGGGTCCAATTCTAGGTTTAGTTGCATTGGTAGAACTTCACTGAAAGCAGTGGAGTTGCTAGCAATGTATGTAGCTGTCATAAACAGATAGTTAAGGGTTAATGCCTCTTTTACCTGTAAAGGGTTAAGAAGTTCACCTAGCCTAGCTGACACCTGACCAAAGGAACCAATGGGGGGGACAAGATGTTTCAAAAGGAAGGAGGGAAGTTCCCTTTGTCTTGAGTCAGTTTCAGTTCTGGCTGGAGAGGAAAAGGAATCAGGAATCAAACAGGGTAGTGAGTATTTAGTAAAGGAATTAGCTTATGTTTATTTTCTGTTTGTAACTTGTCTTGGGCATTATAGGTATAATCAAATTGGCTNTGCTGACCCTGCATCAGCTCTGGTGCAGCAGGCTTGAGTGCTGTCTCAGGGGGAGAGGTGGTTCAAGCTGCCCTCTCAGTGCCAGGACAGGGCTCCGAATCCACCCAAAGGGACAGCTGCAGGTAGGAGGGACTCTTAGAGAAGGATGGAAATGCTGAGCCAGCAGATGAACTGAAGCTGGGGTGTGAGGTGATAAAATAAGAGTAGGGGACTGGGAAGTGAGGAGAAGGAAAGGGTTTCAGGTCAGGAGAAAAACAGATCTGGGTACATGAGCAGACCTTATTGGAGAAGGGAGGCAAAGGGAAATCTACAGACTTGCCAGAGAGAATCAAGGGGAAGAACGGCAAGGAAATGTAATTGGTGGAAAAAGGGGATCAATCAAAAAGCCGTTAGATGTAAACGAGAAGCCCACCCAGAGTGGACCTAAAGTACATGAACAGAGAATGGCAGAACATCTAGTGAAGGAATACAGTGTAAAGGAGCCTAATGGAAAAGTCAAGGCCCGCTGGCTGAAGAAACCCAGCTTGTGGATAAACTTAGTGAAAAGAGGTACAACCATGGGAACATCAAATCTAAGGAGCACTTCAATCTAAAGAACAGCACAGTAAGAGTCGAGCTTGGCTCACAGCCAAGGCGAGGAAAAGTTGATTCCTCTCTGAAGTGACACAGTATATTGTTGAATAATTTTTTTTGTTTTGCTCCTATTACTTCAGAGTAAGGAAGAGCTCAAAGGTTAATGTGTTGGAAATCTCTAGTTTATTATTGTAACGTTCAATGTTTATGCTGCAGATACAACTCTGGCATTTTTCCTTTATACATTCTAAAAAAACCAACCCTTAAAATTATCCCTTTGTCTTGGTTTTCCTCTGCCTCTCCTCAGTTATCCTAGCCAGGTCACCACATTTACACCGGGGTAAATGCAAACCGTGTGGCCTGGTGGGTTTTGTTGGGGTGTGGGCATGTGTCTAAACTTCATTGGCCAGATCCTCAGCTGCTGTAAATCCACTTCAAGAGAGCTATGCTGCTTTACCCCAGCTAAGGATCTGGTCCCCATTCTGTTCTTGTCTAGGACACACAAGATCGTGAAGTCCCAGGCAGACTGCAAAGAGTTTCAAAAGGATCTCTCAAAACAGGGGGAGGGATAGCTCAGTGGTTTGAGCATTGGCCTGCTAAACCCAGGGTTGTGAGTTCAATCCTTGAGGGGGCCACTTAGGGATCTGGGGCACAATCAGTACTTGGTCCTGCTAGTGAAGGCAGGGGGCTGGACTCGATGACCTTTCAGGGTCCCTTCCAGCTCTAGGAGATAGGTATATCTCCATATATTATTATATCTCAAAACTGGGTGACTGAGCAATAAAATGGCAGATGAAATTCAATGTTGATAAATGCAAAGTAATGCACATTAGAAAACCTAATCCCAACTATCCATACCAAGTGATGGGGTCTGTATTAGCTCTTACCCGCTCAAGAAAGTTCATGGAGTCATTGTGGATAGTTCTCTGAAAACATCTGTTCAATGTGCAGCAGCAGTCAAAAAAGCTAACCATGATAAGAGCCATTAGGAAAGGGATAGGTGATAAAAGTAAATATCATAATGCCACTATATAATCCATGGTACACCCACATCTTGAATGCTGTGGGCAGTTCTGGTTGCCCCATCTCAAAATATATATATTAGAATTGGAAACGTTTCAGAGAAGGGCAACAAAAATGATGGGGTATGGAACAGCTTCTGTATGAAGAGAGACTAATAAGACTGACTCTTCAGCTTGGAAAAGCAACAACTGGAGGGGGATATAATAGAGGTCTATAAAATCCATGAATGGTGTGGAGAAAGTGAATAAGGAAGTTATTTACCCCTTCCCATAACACAAGAACCAGGGGTCACCTGATAAAATTTATAGGCAGCAGATTTAAAACAAACAAAAGGAAGTCGTTCTTCACACAACGCACAGTCAACCTGCAGTGGAACTCTTTGCCAGAGGATGTTGTGAAGGCCAAAACTAGAACTGGGTTCAAACATGAATTAGGTAAGTTCATGGAGGATAGATCCATCAATGGCTATTAGCCAAGATGGTGAGGGATGCAACCCCCATGCAATGGGTATCCCTAAGCTTCTGACTGCCAGATCCTGGGACAGGACAATAGGGGATTGATCGCTTGATAATTGCCCTGTTCTGTTCATTCCCTCTGAAGCACCTGGCATTGGCCACTGTCAGAAATCAAGATATTGGGCTAGCTGGACCATTGGTCTGACCCAGTATGGCCATTCTTAGGCACTGTTTCAATTCTGGTTCTGGTTGTTTGTGTCCAAAAGTCCGAGGCTTGTCCAGTGAGCTGCCATTGCACTTCCTAGTGGATAGATGTCCATGCCACAAACTGCTACAGTAGTTGGCATTAATTGACACCTGTGCTGACGGAGGACACTGACTGGGCTGTCGCTAAACAGACTCTCATGGCAGGAATGGAAGGTTTATCTTAAATCAGAGGCGTTTATTGTACAGCACAGCTACAACTATAAAGAAATCAGCCTTCCACACAGTTCGAGTTCCAGCCTAATCTCCCATGTTTACCAGGAATACACCCCCTATCTGAAATGCTATATACAGCACACGCAGCTGGTGGCAAACTGAAGTACTGCAAGCAAACTAGTCTTTCTGGGTCAGGGTTGAGATGCAGTGGCAGGATGGTGGAAGGTTCCCTTGCGACTGCCTTTCCTGTGTCTGGTTTGTGGCTGCAGTCTTCAGAGGCGGTCAGCATTGCACCTTGCTCAAACTTTGACATTTACTGATTAAAAAAACTTAAATGTAAATAAGAGAACCTTGCTGAATGCTGGCTTAAATCGCCACCAGAGCTCCAGGCCCTTTAAATTGCCAGCCCCCAGGGCAGCTGCCCTTCCCCCCCGCCCCCGGTCAGCAGCCCTGCCGGTATGGTCAGCTGTGTACCAGCCCGCATTGGCGGCCACTTTCTTACCAGTATGCCATAAAGGCCTGAACCGGCTTACTTTCACCTCTGCCGACAAGTGAAGCCACATGCCAAAAACAGCAGCAGAAGAAGCAATAAAACAAACTCAGCCTGCAGATTCACCTCCTGAACCTGGCAGCGGAGTGAGCAAAGTCATTAAGGGATCATCCATCTCCTAAAACTGCTGCTACTTTTAATTAAAACACTGAGGGCTTTGACATTTTCTTTTTGATGCAAGGCAAAAATCAAATGGATGCACTGTTGCCCCACAGTGGCCAAGAGTTGAACTGCTGTTAACAAGCAGTAGTTACACTTGCGTGTCCAGGATGGAAACATGAGTAGTCCGTTCCTGAGCATCTCCTGTGGGCAGGGGGCCCCATGGTGCCAGGTGCTGTACAAACATATAGCAGAACAGTTCCTGCCTCAAAGGCCTTGCAATCTAAATAGACAAGACAGGCCAGGGGTGGGAGGTACAAGAGAGGCTGAATGAGTGACTTGCTTAAGATGTCACAGCAGGGGAGTGGCAGAGGCAGGAATAGAAGGTATGTCTCCTGATGCCCAGACTGGTAGTCCACAGCTAGACCACACAATAAATGACTTCCATTTACCTTCTTCCCAAAATGATGGCTCCTACCCTCCCTCCCAGAGTCAGTCTTGCTTCCTGTGGGTAAGGTGAGGACAGTGAGAACTAGTTTGCATACAGCTGTTGGGGCATAACAACAGAGCTCCCCTTCAGGCCTTGTTGTTGTTGGACCAGCTTGCACAGTTCTAAAAATATAATTCACTAACAACCAGCTTGTGCAGTAACAATTCTCGCCACAGAATGTCCTTGTGCTCCATACCTTTCCCCACAACCGTCACCAGCTTTGCTGGGGTTATCTTCCCTTTCATCCAGGCACCAATGGCCTGAAGACCCAATAATGGTTGGTTGGATCAGGACGATACTTTAGTAAAGGCCCATTCCAATACCCGTGTTTGATTTGGTAGGACTACAAACCCATTCCTAATGGACCCATGTCCACATCACCAGACTACGCCTCTAGGCTCATGGTTGGAGTTATAGACCTGGCGGGGAAACTTCCACTGACACCCCCCCTTTTTTGGGGGGATGAATATTTTTTTCATTGCAAGCCCAGAAAAGACTACTATGATCATCTAGTCCAACCTCTTGTATAACACAGGCCATAGAACTTCTCCAAAGTAATTCCTAAAGCAGAGGGTTTTTTTTTTTTTTAGAAAAACATCCAATCTTGATTTTTAAAAATTCAGTGATGGAGAATCCATCATGACCCACGGTAAATTGTTCTAAAGGTTAATTACTGTTGTGTATTTGGTTGTCGTGGTAATAGAACCTTGTGCTGCTATGGCAACTGAGTTAGATTATTAGGGGATAGCCCAGCCAGCTTTGGCTGGTCTGTTGGTTAGTCCTGAGTGTGGAAATAAATGGCTGCTACAAGGTTTACAGATCTGTCTCTCCAGTGATTTCTTCCTAAAACTGTTGCCCCCAAGGATATAACAACTGTCACTGTTAATGTACGCCTTATTTCCAGGATGATTTTGTCTAGCTTCAACTTCCAGCCATTGGATCATGTTACACCTTTCTCTGCTAGACTGAGGAACCCATGATTAAATACATTCCCTATGTAAGTAATTATAGACCATAATCAAGTCACCCCTTAACCTCTTTGTTAAGCTATATAGATAGACTCAAGGAATTCAGTCACTAAAAGGCATGTTTTCTAATCCTTCTCTTGGCTCTTCTCTGAACCATCTCCAATGTATCAACATCCTTCTTGAATTGTGGGCACCAGAACAGGACACAGTGTTCCAGTAGCAGTCGCACCAGTGCTAAATACAGAGGTAAAATAACCTCCCTACTCCAACTCGAGATTCCTGTTTTATGTATCCCAGGATCGCATCAGTTCTTTTGGCCACAGTGTCACACTGGGAGCTCAAGTTAATCTGATTATCCACCTCCAGCCCCAAATCTTTTTTTTTTTTTTTTTTTTTGTGGGAGTCCCTGCTTCCCAGGACAGAGTCCCCCATCCTGTAAATATGGCCAACATTCTTCGTTCCCAAATGTATGTTTCCATTTAGCCATATTAAAACACATTGCTTGCTTGCACCCAGTTTACCGAGAGGTCAGTGATTCAGAGCAATCTGGATCAGTCTTCTTCATTATTTACCACTCCCCTAATTTCTGTGTCATCTGCAAACTTTATCAGCAATTACTTTGTTTTCTTCTGGGTCAATGATTAATATGTTAAACAGGTTGGCGCCAAATCCCAATCCCTGCAAAACCCCAGTGGACATATCCTGCTTGATGACGAGTTCCCTCTTACAATTACATTTCAAGACCTATCCGTTAGCCAGTTTTTAATCCATTTAATGTGTCATGTAAATTTTATATTCTAGTTTTTTTAATTAAAATGTTGTGTGGTAACAAGTCAAACACCGTATAGAAGTCTAAATAGATAACATCAACGCTATTACCTTTATCAGCCAAATTTGTAATCTCAGTGAACAAAGATATGAAGTTTGACAGGATCAGTTTTCCATAAACACATGATGATTTGCATTAATTACATTACCCTCATTTAACTCTTTATTAATGGAGTCCTGTACCAGCTGCTCCATTATTTGCCTGGGATTGATGTCAGGCTGACAGGCCTATAATTATCTGGGTCATCCTGCTTACTCTTTTTTTAAACATCGGCCCATTAGCTTTCTTCCAGTCTTCTGGAACTTACCCAGTGCTTCAAGACTTGGGGAAAATCAACATTAACAGTCCAGTGAGCTCCTCAGCCAGCTCTTTTAAAACTCTTGGGTGCAAGTTATCTAGACATGCTGACTTTAAAATATCTGCCTTTAGTAACTTCTGTTTAACATCCTCCAGAGATACTCGTGGAATGAAAAGTCTCATCATATAGTGATAATACTATCATCTGTTTCCCGCCAAATACAGAACAGATACATGTATTGAATCCCTTTTCTGCATTATTATTGCTAATTCTACCATTTATGTCTAGAAATGGACCAATACCATTAGTAGGATTCTTTTTGTTCCCAATATAGCTTAAAAAAACTCCTTATCTGCTGGCCACAGATTTCTCCATTGTATCCTTACAAATTTTCTACAATTCCTAAATTCTGATTAATATAAATGTCTATCAACTTCCCCTTTCTTCCATTTGTTCTATGTTTAAAGGTGCCTTCACTTCCCCCCCTAAACCAGGCCAGTTTTTTAACCAGCATGGCTTTCTTCTTAAATAGTAAGATTGGGGCATCTACTAAGGTGTTCTTAAATGATTCCCAATTATCATTCAAATTTTTCATTAAATTCTTCCTCACAGCTGAATTGGTTCATAATTGTGTTCTGCTGCATGAAATTGGCCCTATTAAGGCTGTGTGTGTGTGTGTATGTATATAATCTTACTGATCTGGACTTTATTCTGCTTGCACATGATAAATGTGATCAAGTCATGATCACTTGTACCTAAGCTACCATTAGTTTTTAGTTCTGTGATCAGCTCCTCTTTCTTTGTTGGGGGAATTCTATATTAGACCTTGTCCTATGTTGGCTGCCACACTTTTTGAGGTAGGAAATGGTCATTTATAATGGTTAGAAATTCCAAGGATGTTTTAGTACGGGTAGCATGAGCCCTCTAGCATGTCACTCAAATTGAAGTTTCTCAGGATCACACAGTTTTTGGGGGTTCCCCCCCACACACACCTTTATAGATAGATGCATAGGGAGTCAGTCATCCTGTTGCCAAGTGTGATTTGGCAGTCTGTAGCAGACACCAACTAAAACCCCATCTTGTGCTTGATCTGTTAGGACACTGATCCATAAGCATTCAAGATCCCTTTCTTCCAAGTTATCAGTGACTCAAACAGATAAAGCCATTTTTTGACAGAGCGCCACTCCCCCTACCATTTTGCCTACTTGATCCTTCCTAAATTGGTTAGAACCATTGATTTTAATCCAGCTGTGTGAACCATCCCAGCTGGTTTCAGTGGGATTCCACTAGATCAAATTTATTCTCCTAAGACTTGGTCTACACTACGACTTTAGGTCGAATTTAGTAGCGTTACCTCGATTTAAGCCTGGACTCGTCCACACAATTAAGCCCTTTAATTCGACTTAAAGGGCTCTTTAAATCGATTTCTTTACACCACCTCCGACGACGGGAGTAGCGCTGAAATCGGTTTTGCCATTTCGAATTAGGGTTAGTGTGGCCGCAATTCGATGGTATTGGCCTCCGGGAACTATCCCACAGTGCACCATTGTGACCGCTCTGGACATCAATCTGAACTCGGATGCACTGGCCAGGTAGACAGGAAAAGCCCCGCGAACGTTTGAATTTCANAAATGCTGCCCCCGACAGCGGCGGCGGACGGTCCCGCCCCCAAATTTCAACGGGCAGCTGGGGCGCCGGTGCCCCCAAAATAGCAGCGCCCTAGGCGACCGCCTAGGTCGCCTAATGAGTTGCGCCGGCCCTGGCCCCACCCCCTGGAGAGGGCAAAGCCAAGGCTTGAGGGCTGTAACCTGAGCCCCACCGCGGAAGCCCTCAGGCTTCGGCTTCCGCCCTGGGCAGTGGGGCTCAGACTTTTGGCTTCAGCTCTAGGCCCCAGCAAGTCTAATGCCAGCCCTGGCAACATAATTAAAACAGGGTCGTGGCCCACTTTGGGGTCCCGACCCACAGTTTGAGAACCGCTGCTCTCCTCCATTCCGGATGTCCAGCCAGAGCAGAACTGACGCAGGATGGTGGCTTGCTGCCCACGGTCTGTTGAACTGCGTTCTGCCCAGCATTACACTCCTGCATTGGGGCCAAGTTCCACTGGGTGCTATCTACTTGCTCCCTTGATCTCTTCTCTGAGCAGCAGGTGCTGTCCTGGATTCTCTGCTCCGTGCTCCCCTCTTTTATTGTCCCTCCAATCCCACTACTGTCCCTGCCATTTTCATTTGTCCCCTGTAACTAGTTGACTTTATGGTCTGGTCAACACTACAGACCTATATCGGTATAACTACATCACTCAGGGGGGTGATGAGCAACATAATTATACTAACCTTACCCCCCTTGTAGACCGTCAAATAGCCTGGTACCTTTCACTTCATTTACCCCTGCCAAAAGCTGAGTGTCTGTGCCCTTAAAATTGTGTGTACTTTTCTCAGCTATGATAGAGAATGTTTATATGAAGTAGGAACAAATACCTTCACTGATGAAGAACACTCCCCTGTTGCTGCCTTGCTAATTAGCTGTTATTAACACTGATAATAGAGCTATCAGATTTAATAGGCAGCAGATTATGGCCATTACAATGGGTTTGCCAGCTATGGGAACAAACCGGCAAACGTTACCACAATGAGCATGTGGAGCAGAGTTGCTTGTCTGAGTGATCAGCCAGGACAGCTGGCAGAATAATGCTATCGCTAGTCTGCACAGGTCCTTGTATCACCCTCATTTGAGCGCCTATTGGTTTTTCATGAAATTTCTGGTGGCGTTTTTTGTTTTTTCATGTCAATGAAAACTGAAATTTCAGGGTGTTGGTTTTTGTGAAAAAAAGCTGTCCTGTTTCCTTCCCTTTTTTCTTGTTTCCCTATTTTTTCTGCTGGAAAAGTGTGCCAGAATGGGGGTGTGGAAGAGATCTCACCCTCCCCCCCTCCAAAAAAAAGTCTGAGCCAAAATACCATTTTCATTTCATTCAAAGTGGTATTGGGGTTTTTTTAATGGTTTATAGGAAAGAATTGCAACCAGCAGCCCCAGCCATGTTTTCATTAGTGCAGGGTGATCTTTAGAGGCTTGGTGGTTTGGATGATCACTAATGTATTTTGGATCCTTTTTCCTCTTCTCCACTCCCCTCTAACAGCCCCCTGCTCCACCTCTCTCAAAGGCTACACTTATGTCATAGAATATCAGGGTTGGAAGGGACCTCAGAAGGTCACCTCGTCAGGACCAAGCCCAACTAAACCATCCCAGCCAGGGCTTTGTCAAGCCTGACCTTAAAAACCTCTAAGGAAGGAGATTCTACCACCTCCCTAGGGAACCCATTCCAGTGTTTCACCACCCTCCTAGTGAAATAGTTTTTCCTAATATCCAGCCTAGACCTCCCCCACTGCAACTTGAGACCATTGCATCTTGTTCTTTCATCTTCCACCACTGAGAACAGCTGAGCTCCATCCTCTTTGGGAACCCCCCTTCAGGTAGTTGAAGGCTGCTATCAAATCCCCCCTCCTCACTCTTCTCTTCTGCAGACTAAATAAGCCCAGTTCCCTCAGCCTTGCCTCTCCCATGTCCCTGGGTTTCAAACAGGTGCTGATTCCTCTCAACCTGCACCACCTCCCCTTTCCCAAAGTAACCATTGTCTCTAAAGTACTCGTGCAAGACTCAGCAGTGGCATATGTTTATGGGCTCCAGTACTATGTATCCCACAGTGCACTGCACATCCTGACAAGTCCAGGACCTCATTCAGCAGCAGCCAGAGCCAATCAGACAGAACAAGGAGTAATGGTCTCAAGTTGCAGTGGGGGAGGTTTAGGTTGGATATTAGGAGAAACTTTTTCACTAGGAGGGTGGTGAAGCACTGGAATGGGTTCCCTAGGGAGGTGGTGGAATCTCCTTCCTTAGAGGTTTTTAAGGTCAGGCTTGACAAAGCCCTGGCTGGGATGATTTAGTTGGGATTAGGTCCTGCTTTGAGCAGGGGGTTGGACTAGATGACCTCCTGAGGTCCCTTCCAACCCTGATATTCTATGATTCTATGNAATGGGGGAATTAAGGGGCTCAGTGGAAGGTTTTAAGGGCAGGGGCAGAAGTGGGAGAGAAGAAATGCAAAGGGCCAGTAGAGCTCTCTCTTTTGTAAATTGGTTCTTCTTCCCCCCCCAGCTTTCAGCTCTCCTTCCCAATTAACCAGAAGAGTGAAAGTACTTCAGAGAATAGCATTAACCAATTATCCCCTGCTGCTTTCCAGGCTGGGGAGGAGAATTTCCCTCCACGCGCATTCTCTTTTTCCCTGCTGAATTTTTCTTCATTAAATCTGCCTCTGGGAGCAGAAACAAATACAACATATTGACTTAACAGCTCATCATTTTTCCTTCCTTCCACAATACATTTACCAGGGCCGTCCGGCCCGCTCTGCTTTCTCCATTATCATCGTAACTCTCTTCTGACACAGTGTCTCTGGTTTTCACAGCATGCACTGCTGTCCCCCCTCCCCACTCAGACTTGGCTCCAGGCAGCTATACTGGTAAGATGATCTAGTATACACAGACCCCGTAAATGGGGTTTAAATGATAATTCCAAAGGGTCCACTTTCTGCTTCTCAGTGCAGCCGTAACATGTTCCATTGTCACAGTATGATGGCCTTAATAAGTGGAGGAAACACAAGAGGCTGCTAAACACTCAGTAGTTAAACTTTGTACTTTTATTATTAATAATTGTCTACTACTGTAGCATCTAGAAACCCCAACTTTGATCAGTGCCTCACGGCAGTAGGTGTTGTATGAACACCTGGTAAGAGAGAATCCCTTCCCAAACAGCTTGCAATCTAAACATGCAAAGGGGGAAAGAAAGGCAAAATGACTTACCCCAGGTCACACAGCACAGACCGGCATATAACCCACATATCCTAAACTCGGGTGCAATTTACTGGACTCCACAGCAGCTTTCCCGCAATGATTTGAAAGCGCTTCACCAGGAATGAATTGAATCCCTGTGATGGGAAGGGTAATATTATTATTTCTCTTTTGCAGATGGGGAAACTGAGGCACAACAGTTGAGGGTTCAGTTGCAAAAGAGAAACATACAATTAGAACTGTGCACAAGCCCGGTAAGGTCGTGGCCCTGGATGGGTTGTCAGAAGTAGGATATAATCCTGGGACCTCTGGATCTTAAGGCATGAGCCACTACTGTTTGAGCCAAAACAGCCGGCTCTGTTAGTCAAGACTGGAACATGCTCATCAATCTCTATAAGTTGCTACCTCACCATTAGAGGGAGACCTGTGTAAGCCACTCAATTAAAAGACAATTAGGAAAGAGATCCTCTAGCAAAGCTGGGGAGGACCAGATATTTATAATGCACTAGACAATGGAACAAAAAAAAAGCCCCTTGAAAATTAAAAACCATTCCCTCTTGTTTTGTCCATCATAAAGCAGTGACAAACAGAGTGGGCACAAGCTCAATTTTACAAACATTTATCTGTAAGGACAAAATTTTTGAACTTAGGTGCCAAAAGCTGGGGAATTAAATCTGTAATTAGACATTAACATAAGCAGCCTGATTTTTTTTTTTTTTTTTTTTTCAAGGCATGGAGACCCTGTATCTGTCAATTAGCATGAGAGCTGGCTGAAATCTTTTATGGTGGGGGGGTTGTTTGTTTTTTTACAGTGTGGGAGAGGGGGAGTTTTTTATGAAAACAGACATTTCCACAGAAAATGACCATTTTCTAAAGAAAAGTCAAGGTTTTCATCAAAAACCAAAATGCTCATAATTTTTCTTTTTGTTTTTTACAAATTTCAGTTTTCACAGCAACTGACAAATTCTGATCAGTTGACTAAAGAGTTCCAAATAGCAGAATCAGGCAGCCTGTATAAGACCAGGTAGATGAGGTAATATATTTTATTGAACCAACTCCTGCTGGTGAGAGAGACGAGCTTTTGACAATCTGCTAAATCAAGCTTTCTCGTGGATCATTTGGTACCACCTGCTCACATGGGGACAGCCCCTGCTTTCTGGTACACCGGCGCTTGTATAGTTGGTATGATGCACAGTAGTCTGCCGAGCCTATATGCCTTAGAGCAACACTGACTTTAATGAAAGATTTCTGGAAAACTGCCGGATCTATGATATATTCTTGCATCATAGAGTGGCAACGCGGTCTGGTGCTAGGAGTACAGGACCTGCAGGCAGGAGATCCTGATTCTGTTCCCAGATCTGTTTCTATAGGGCCTGGGGTATGTCATAGAATCGTAGGACGGGAAGGGACCTCGAGTGGTCGTCTAGTCCAGTCCCCTGCACTCAGGGGAGGACTAAGTATTATCTAGTATTATCTAGACCAACAGTTCTCAAACTGTGGGTTGGGACCCCAAAGTGGGTCATTGCCAGGATCAGCATTAGCTGAAGCTGAAGCCTGAGGGGGGGGGCCCCCCACGGGTGGAGGAGGCATGGGGCTTGGGTCTGTCTCCCCCCCCCCCCCCCCCCCCCCCCCCCCCCCCCCNGCAGTGCAATGAAGTTTGAGAAACGCTTATCTAGACCATCCCTGACAGGGGTTTGTCTAACCTGCTCTTAAAAATCTCCAATGATGGAGATTCCACAACCTCCCTGGGCATTACTCTCTCTGGGTGTCTCGGGGCATGGCTACACTCGCAGATTTAGAGCGCCGTGAGTTAACCCAGCGCTCAGAGACGGCAGCAGGGAAAGCGCTGCAGTGTGTTCACACTGTCAGCTGCAAGCACACTGGCGTGGCCACATTTGCGGCACTTGCAGCAGCATTGGGAGCAGTGCATTGTGGGCAGCTATCCCACAGAGCACCTTTTCCCATTCTGGCGCTGTGGCTTGTGGGAAGGGGGTGGGGGGTTGCATGGCATTTTGGGTCCTGTCCCAATGCCCCGTGATGTGATGCTTCGCATCCCAGCAATCCCTGTGCTTCCATCCACATTTGGTGCCATCTTTCAATGTATTTTGTACTGCGTGCTCTGTCTTCCCTTTCGGTCTGCGGGAATGGATCCTGAACTGCTGAGGAATATGCTGATGGGTCTCGCCAGCACGTCATGAATTGCAGTCGAGTTACTCCTTAAGCTACAAAGTGACAGTGAGGACTCTGACGATGTTGACTCGCATAACGCATATGCCACGAGATTGCTTATAGCATTCACGGACATGCTCACCACAGTGGAACGCTGCTTCTGGGCTCGGGAAACAAGCACTGAATGGTGGGATCACATTGTCATGCAAGTCTGAGATGGCGAGCAGTGGCTGCAGAACTTTCGGATGAGAAAAGCCACTTTCATGGGACTGTGTGATGAGCTCGCCCCTACCCTGCGGCGCAAGGACACGAGATTGAGAGCTGCCCTGCCAGTGGAGAAGTGGGTGGCTATTGCAATCTGGAAGCTGGCAACTCCAGACCGATCGGTCGCGAACCAGTTTGGAGTGGGAAAGTTGACCATTGGAATTGTGTTGATGCAAGTTTGCAGGGCCATTAATCACATCCTGCTTAGAAGAACCATGACTCTGGGTAACGTGCATGACATTGTTGCTGGCTTTG
>QXTE01000120.1:4497570-4585280 GCA_003942145.1 Platysternon megacephalum
ATGCTTAGCAGCCGCTCCGTGCTTTGGTGCCGGCGATCCAGATTCTGCTGGTGGACCCTTCTTTCACTCTCCTGCCACTCCTACACTTTTTGATTTTCATTAAGGGACTGCTGCATTACTTCAGGCAGCATGTCCTTTTTGCTGCTTTGCGGACGCTTCCTGATTCTTTGGAGTCTTTCGGCCGTTGATAACAAGGACGGCTGGGATCTCAAGGTTGCATCTGTAAAGCCAAAATGCAACACTTAACAGAGGCAGCATTGTTCACACCCGACAGAGCAATGATTCAGCCCTACTTAAAGACAAGCACAGTGTACACAATAGCAGAAATTGCCCATCCCAAAGCGAGCACACATAACCCACAGGAGCCCCAAAATGGTGAATAAGCACAGGGCAAGGGGGACTGATTGTTTCACAGCCGTACTGTCTTCTGGGGTTCTGTGCCTTGGGGAGAGCCAACAGCTGCAGGGGGCCCCTATATTGAAGACTGTCCCCACATTTTCCAGCAGATCGAGGGATGTGATCATTCCCCTCTACTCAGCACTGGTGAGGCCTCATTTGGAGTACTGTGTCCAGTTTTGGGCCCCACACTACAAGAAGGATGTGGATAAATTGGAGAGAGTCCAGCGGAGGGCAACAAAAATGATTAGGGGGCTGGAGCACATGACTTACGAGGAGAGGCTGAGGGAACTGGGATTGTTTAGTCTGCAGAAGAGAAGAATGAGGGGCGATTTGATAGCTGCTTTCAACTACCTGAAAGGGGGTTCCAAAGAGGATGGATCTAGACTGTTCTCAGTGATAGAAGATGACAGAACAAGGAGTAATGGTCTCAAGTTGCAGAGGGGGAGGTTTAGGTTGGACATTAGGAAAAACTTTTTCACTAGTAGGGTGGTGAAGAACTGGAATGGGTTACCTAGGGAGGTAGTGGAATCTCCTTCCTTAGAGGTTTTTAAGGTCAGGCTTGACAAAGCCCTGGCTGGGCTGATTTAGTTGGGTTTGGTCCTGCTTTGAGCAGGGGGTTGGACTAGATGACCTCCTGAGGTCCCTTCCAACCCTGAGATTCTATGATTNGTTGGAATGGGGGCAGGGGTGGAGTCAGAGCGGGGCAGGGGGGCACGAGCACCCACCGGCACCAGGAGAAGTTGGCACCTATGCTTACCAGGCACCTCCTCTGGTGTTTGTTCTTCCCCAAGCACCGTCTGCTGTGACTGGCTACCATCCTCCTGGCTTAAAAACATCTCCTGGCTGCATGCATCTAGGGATGCTGGGCTGTCTCCCGCCTCCTCAGCACCCTCGCTCGCACTTTCCTCCTCCTCCTGCCTTGTTGAACTGGGCTCTGAAGTGTCCATGGTGGTCTTTGGAGTGGAGGTGGGGTCGCCCCCCAGTATCGCGTCCAGCTCTTTGTAGAAACGGCAGGTCGCGGGGGCAGCACCGGAGCAGCTGTTTGCCTCGCGGGCTTTGCGGCATGCGTTCCGCAGCTCCTTCACTTTAACCCCGCACTGCAGTGCGTCCCGGTCATGGCCCCTTTCCATCCTGTCCCTTGATATCTGCCCGAAGGTATCGTAATTCCTATAGCTGGAGCACAGCTGGGACTGGACAGCTTCCTCCCCCCAAACACTGATGAGGTCCAGCACCTCGCCATTGCTCCATACTGGGGATCGCCTGGCGTGTGGAGTCATGGTCACCTGGAAAGATGCGCTGAGAGCACTCCACACCTGCCTGAGCAAACAGGAAGGGGATTTTCAAAATTCCCAGAGAATTTAAAGGGCGGGTCTGACGGTTGGGCAGGGCAGGGTTGGTCTGAGGGCAGGGCAGTAGAGTTCAAAGTGATGACCAGCATGGCTAGAACAAGCATTGTGGGACACTGCTGGAGGCTGATCAGTGCGCATGAATAGACCAGAGTGTCCACACTGGCGCCGGGGCGCCGCAAGCGTTATGCCTCTCGTGGAGGTGGATTACCAGGAGCGCTCCAGCCACAGAGTCGGGGCCCTCTACGTGCCTTGCCAGTGTGGACGCATCATGAGTTAGGGGGCATGGGGCTGCTTTAATGCACTCTAACTCGCAAGCCCCTAGTTCCCCCATCTAAATAAGAATAGTAACGTTTAGTTCCTTTAATTTTGTGCAACACTGTGAGATCTTTGGATGAAAAGTGCTATTTACAAGCAAAGTTGTTGTCTTGCTAATGTGCCAGTCAGACCCCCACAGTCCATAAGCCAAAGCTAGAAATGAAGGCTCGTCTCCTGTTACTCATTCCAGAACAGGAGGCAGTGTGCAGACCCCAGGGAGATCAGTGTGTGTGTGTATGGGGGGGAGATAGGGTTACTCTCTGTGTATTAGCATGGAGAGGCCAGCCAGAAATGTGAAAAGGCAGAGCCAAACTCACTTGCCAAGTCCAAGGCCCGGTTTGGGCTCCGCATTCCTGTGCTGCGGTGAATATTCATGCATATCTTCTCCGCCCAGCGGATCATGCTGTTCCGTGTACCTCTACTGCCTGTGCTCTGAGGCCCAGGATTTGTGGTACGCACAGCTGGATAACAGCTGATCCCTGCTGCGATGCCTGAATGCTTTGTGTCGCTCAGCCCGGCGGTGGCTTGGACACTTTAAGCTGCAGCCAGCGGTTAGGCTAACGCCTGAGCCCAAACGTGAGTCTAAATGCTGAAGCCTTAATCAAGCAGAACCAGCAGGGGAGAGGAAGGATACTGTGGTGATTGGGGCGGGGAGGGCAGGGCAGATAGATAGAACCCTGCCCTTGAAATCAGAAGGAATGTTGTTTGGGGGGTTAGCTCAGTGGTTTGAGCATTGGCCTCTAAACCCACGGTTATGCGTTCAATCCTTGAGGGGGCCATTTAGGGATCTGGGGCAAAAATCTGTCAGGGGCAGTACTTGGTCCTGCTGTGAAGGCAGGGGACTGGACTTGATGACCTTTCAAGGTCTCTTCCAGTTCTATGAGATAGGTATATCTCCATATAATATAAATAAATATAATAAATTGTCTGAGTGTGACCTCTAGTCCACTGCTAAGGACCTTCCATAATTTGCCCTAATGTCATGGCCTGCTTGTGCCCCTGCTTGATTTCAAAGGTGCAGGATGAGATGTCCCCAGACAAAATCACCCTTGGTCTAACTCCACTGATGTCACTTGAGTTGCTTCTCACTTTCTCAGCAAAGGAGACCATAGCCTGAAGTTCCAGGGGAAGTGGGACATTGGCTTGAGGCATTAAAACAGAGCTGGGTAAGGTTATGAAGCATAGATTGTGCCTGGGACAGTCCTGAGCGGCAGCAGGATGGAGCAGGGGATTGACCTCTCCTGTTCCTGCACCTTAGGTGGCCCCCTCCAGGTCTGGATTGAGGCATGCCGCCAGGATAGTGTGGGGAAAGTTTCTCATGCTGCTCCCTGGGGAGAGAAACAGCACTTTTCTCTCCGGGGCTGTCAATCTGATTTTGCTCCTTTCCATCTGCACTAGAATTTACATAAAGAAAAACATATTGAAAGCTGCCCTACTCTGGGGGATTGGGACAGGAGGGAGCATAACCTTCCTGGAGGGCCCCCAAACACTGCAAAGAAGACTCATGATCTACTGCGCACATGTGAGTAGTAATACACAGTGCTGCCAGAGCTCAACTGAGGTCAGGGAAACACTGTACCAGACACTGTTCAAACTCCTAGTAAGCGAAAGTCTTTCCCCCCCCAAGAGTTTACAGCCTGAATAGACAAGCAGGTGAGAGCAGAAACATTTTGTCCAGGGTCCTGCAAGTCAGCAGGAGCGCTGGGAATAGAACCTGTGTCTATCTGCCAGATCACACTGCCTCTCAACTCATTGAAGATACATCCTGCCTTCTGTGTTAGCACATTGTATAAGGATTGTGTCTTCCTGCCAATCCGGAAAGTGTCTATCATACTCTTGATGCTATAGAAATAATAAGGAATAATATGCCCCACTTACCAAATTCTGTGTCAAATGCAAGCCAAGTGGGTTCTGGGTCAGGACAGAATTTGCTTTCCTGCTTATACTACCAAGGTTAGAAGTGAATGAAAGAATGTTTTAAAAAGGGGGGGCGGGAAGCAGGTCAATAAATAAAAAGTCAACTGTGTTTTTTATTAAAAAAATAAATAAAAACAATGAGCAGAAAATTGAAAATCTATGACACTCCTTTGACAAATGTCACTGTTTTTAAATTAGGACAAAGGATTTGGAAAAAATGGAGGTTTATGTTTAATAGTCTTTAAAGAAAGGGTTCAGTTTATGGATGAAAGGGAAAATACCCTTTTTTCCCCCCCCTGAAGTTACCAAGGCTACTGCAGCCTGTAGAAAGCTCATCGAGCTGTGTGCTTGAATTGTTGTTGCTACTGCAGATCTTACGTGGATTTAAGAGAAGTGGCTTCATCTCAATACCCTGAAGTCTGGGCAGGAGACTATGTGATAGCTGGGGCCATGAGCTGTTGTTCTTGTAGTTTTGGGGTGTCACAATTTTTGCCCAGCTTTAGAAGGGGTCTCAAGTTAGGCACCCAGGACTGTAGGCACTCAAAATCAGTGGACACTTTTGAAAAATGTTGAATATAAGGTATTTCTAGGGTACTCCTCACCCTTCTATCAGGTCCCTCTTGTTGCTTGTCATGAAGGATTTCCTACAGCGAAAGAGCTACACGTCCATCACTATTTAAGGACACTCTGAAATAAGACTATTTGTGGTGAAGAAAAACCCCATGTCACTTTTTTTTGCTAATTAGGGGTGTCTGTGTTCTGGCCATGTTCTTACTTGGGTAATTCTGTTCTTCCTATCTCCATCCCCCTTTCCTCACCTTCTGGCCAAACCTAATACATAGTATTGCTGTTTAACAGCTGTTGTATCCTGCCCCAGCAGTGGCTGCATTTCAGTGGTGGGTGAAATGATTCCTTTGTATATTTGTGGCCCAATTCTGCAAGGTTCTGGCCGCCTTCCTTTCACAGTGAAGTCACTTGAGGACCACAGCACCTTACAGGAGGTGCCCAGCTCCAGAGTCTCAGCAGAGCTTATAAAATATGTAAGACCCTCTAGGGCTCTTATAAACTCTACAGGAGTCCCTGACACGTTCTACTGGTGTCAGTGCAAAGCTTCTCTGTACCATGTGTAAGTTCTGAAACCTGAAGCACCTCCGCAGCGAGCTTACCTGCCCTGCACTGGACTCCTCCCTAAAACTAGAATCTTTGTGGAGATATTTGCATAGCGGCCGGGATCTTGTTTGTTCACATGCAAGTAACTTTTCTTTGATCTGCTATGATGCTCCCCAGGGCTACCCAAGCTTGTGAGGCACCTCACGACTACCTGCCCTTCACCTGAAGGAGTCTTGTCTTTGCTTGCTATGGGTTAACCAACAGCCTCTAGCAGCACAAGCACTGCTTCCCCTCCACCCCCGGCCTTGCACTCTCTGTACCAGTGGCAACAGGCACACACCAAAGTCCGCAGAGTGTTCCCTGCAGTATCCAGCCCCTATCCACTGGACACTCACGGAATTACCAGGCCTGAGGTTTCCATGGGAACAGTGCCCAGTTGCACACACCACCCTGGAAGAGTCAATTCAGGAACCAGCACAGCACATACATGGATGTGGAGTGAAACCAAGAATAAGGCCCTGTCTACACTAGCACTTATGTGGGCAAAGCTTTTCTCGCTCAGGGGTGTGAAAAAAACACGACCCTGAGCGACATCAGTTTTGCCGGCATAAACGCTCGTGTGCACAGCACTGGGTCAGTGGGAGAGGCGTCTCCTGCCGCTCGTTGTGCTGGTTTGACGATGTCGACGGGAGAGCTCTGTCCTGTCGGCATAACGCAGCTACGCGAGTGATCTTGAGTTTTTTAAGTGTAGACGTGGCCTAAGTTAATGATCAAAGAATAGAGATTCAAGTGATAGTAAATAGGAATGTTGGAAACAAATTTAAAACAAAATCATAGCACACTTTTTAGAGACAAGACTTCACTCTCTTGCCTAAGGAAGCTTATCCCAGCCAAAGATCTCTTCTGCCCTCCCTTTTTCGTGACGCAAAAGCGCTGTCCTTTTTCTTCCTCCGTGAAGGGAGCCTGCTGCCCAGGTGTCTCCTTTGCCTCCCAAATATAGTGGAGCAAACTTTTGACAAATACCTCCAGATAAGGTCCCCCCTTTCTGCCGCTTTTCTCTTCCTGTTAGATTTTTTTTCCACTGGAGTCCTCACAATCCTTCATCCTGCATTCAGTTCTGACTGGTGATCAGGGACCCGCTGTGAATGAGACAATACCCAATTTAAATGTAAACAGATAGATGGACAAACCTCTCTTGTCTGGTGGAAAACCTGTTTTTCACCTTTGCTGGTGACTAATACCTTGATACAGACATTTTTGCAGTACAGATATATAACTCCCTACATAGGATCTCTACATACATTTCACAATGATAGTGATGACCAATGTGACACCGGCTTTCATTTGAGATCTCATCTGACATTCTTTGGTGAACCAGAATGTACATACCAGAATCAGGAGATTCCTGTAACTCCCTTGCCAACTGGTTTTAAGTGGTTCTTGGACCACATCTACACAGCACTGTTCAATATGCCCTCGTGAAGGAGTTTTCATTGAGGCCCAGCTAATGCTGCAGTGCTGGAGTGCCTAGAACGAATTGTTTTTCAGCTAGCGGTAGCCATTCAACATTAGAAGATGTGTCTGAAAGTTCAAAACCGGTTCTATTTTAAGGCGAGGTCTCCCATAAAGAGCTGGTCTGATCAAATGGAGCAAAAAGATTCAACCGTGGCAGGAGACCCAATACCCATGAAGAAGTAGGGCGGTCTAGTGAGTAGGCCACTGGGCTAAGAGACCTGGGTTCCATTCCCAGCTCTGGCACTGACCCACTGTGTCATTTAGGGCAAAACTGTGTGCCTCAGTTTCCCCATATATAATATGGGAATGAAATGATGTTGACCTTCTCCAAAGCACTCTGAGATCCGTGGATGGAAGGCTCCAGGTAAGAGCTAGGTATCTTCCTAGATTGGCTCTACAATCTGTCAGGTAGAAGGGGGAGGTTGTGTCAAAACCACAAAGGCAATGGCTTTACCGTCTTAACTTTGAAATTGCTACTCCAGCCCCATCATTCCAAACCACCCTCTCTCCACCCATCTCTTCTCATGGCAACCAAATGCAGCAATGTGTGCGCAGAATATCAGTGCCCTCATCACAGGGATTGGGGTAATAATCAGCGGTGAGCCCTGCCTCAGACATCCCGCCACCATTCACATACTGTGCGGCACTTGCACGCTTTAAAGTGTGTTGCTCTGACCCCAGACTGACTCCAGCCCCCCTTCTCTGTTCAGGACATCCTCACGCTTTAACATGTCCAGCCAAATCTCTCCATCCTTACGCACTCTTCACTCAGTGACGTCAATGGGCGCTGAGCCTGAGCACGGTTTGTCAAACAACCTTCTTAGTTTTCATCCCGGCTCAGATCTTTGCCACAAACGCTCCTCGCTCGTTCCCACAAGGGTCCTCAGATTTCCTCCTCTGGAGTCAGTTGCCATGCTGACCTGAGCCGTGGAAGCTCTTTAGGACTCATTAATCAAAGGATCCAATTCCATTCAGTGACTTGGTCAAGGTCTGTGCATGTTATTACCCATCTAGCCCTGTTACACATTTTTTCCAAGAACATGATGGGAAAGAAAAATAACCAAACAAAAGAAACCCTTTGCCGCCAAGTACTTTTGGGCAGCCAGCACATGGTATCTTCTTGCTTCCTGCTGCAGATTGCTTTTGCAGATATTCCACATCTCTGCTCTCCAAACATACCCTAGGAGTAGAAATATATGTCTACACTTAAACCGCTACAGTGGCACAGCTGAGTTCAGTGTAGATGCTACCGGTGACGATTGGAAGGGTCTCTGGTTGGCATAATTAATCCACCTACCCTAGAGGCAGTAGCTAGGTAGACAGAATTCTTCCATGGATCTAGCACTGTCTACACTGGGGTTAGGTCGGTGTAGCTACATCTCTCGGGGGGGGGGGGGGGTTTCACACCCCTGTGAGACATAGCTATGCCAATGTAAGTTCCCAGCGTAGACCTGTCCTTAGAAGCAAGCTGAATACCCCGCCATAAATTCCACTTGCTGCCTACCTCAGAAAAGAGCATTTCCCCTCATCTCTCTTGCCCTCAGACACGTTTGTACATAAGAAGGTCTGGGCCTGAGTTTTGAAGAAGCCCTGCGGCCTGGATCCTCGAAGGCGTTTAGGTGCCTCACTCCAAGTGAAGTCAATAGGATGAGCTAGCGCTCAGCATCTCTGAAAACCAAGCCCTGTAAAATCAAAGAAGTCAGCAGAGCTGGTCCAAAAAATGAAAGTTTTCTGCAAAAAATTTCCCCCCATTTTTGTCCAAATTTCACACTTTTCAAAATGTTCTGAGCAGCTCCCGAAACACTTTTCAAAATGTTCTGAGCAGCTCCCGAAATCTGATCTGGCTACAACTCAGGCACAACCACCGTGTGGGAGAGAGCCCAATCTTTTACTGTCTTGTTGATCAATGTGTCTGTCTTAGGGCATGTCTGCACGGGGATAAAAAACCTGCGGCTGGCTGATGTCAGCTGACTCAGGCTCGTGGGACTTGGGCTGCTGGGCTGAAAAATTGCTGTGTAGACATTTGGGCTCAGGCTGGAGCCCGAGCTTGGGACCCTGCAAGGGTGGAGGGTCCCAGAGTTTGGGTTCCAGCCCCAGCCCAAGTGTCTACACAGCAATTTTTAGCCCTGCAGCCTGAGCTTTCTGAACCCGAGTCAGCAGACCCGGGCCAGCTGTGGCCATGCTGCAGGGCTTTTGTCCCCATGTCGATGTATCCTTAGGGTTTCCTATAGCACCCCGCATTGTGGTATCTAAGCACCTCTTCATCTCTCTCTCTCAGTGCTACAGCAGATCTTGTGGATTCTCTCACCATCCTTCTCCCCTCCCCCAAATTTCTTATGCAGTTTTGTCTCTGGAATGGCATCTTAGATCACTTATTCTACACCTCTATGCCCTAGGGCCTTAGGCAGCACAGGACTGTCCCTGTCAGCGCATCGGTTTGTCACAAGACACGGGGCTTCTGCCATTTCTCTTGAGTGGGTTGTACCACTATCCAATAATGGAAGAAGGGATACTTGTATGGTTACGGCCGTGGTTTAGGACCCAATTCTGTCTCTGCTGCAAACTTCCTGTGTGTTCTTGGGCAAATCATGTAATCTCTCTGTGCCTCACTTTTTCATCTGTAAAATGGGGATAGTAATACTTATTTTGTCTGTTTTTAAGACTAGTTTATAGTGGTGGTGTAGCCGTGTTGGTCCCAGGATATTAGAGAGACAAGGTGGGTGAGGTCATAGCTTTCATTGGTCCAACTTCTGTGGGTGAGAGAGAGAAGCTTTCGAGCTCCACAGAGCTCTTCTTCCGCTCTGGGAAAGGCACTCACAGTGTCACAGCTATATAGAAAGTGGAACAGAATGTTAGGCATAAAGACTTAACACATGTTGCAAGAGACCATTCAAGATGAAGTGGGGTCAGAGGACAAAGGAGGGTTAGTGGGTTACAGATAGTTGTAATGAGCCAGTATCTCCACTGAGTCCATGATTTTTAGTGTCTAGCAAAGTTACGAATGTAAGCTGCCAGGTGTGCTCTTGAAGGGGGTGTGCAGGTTTCCTTTGATGAGAAGGACTGAGTGATCCAATATGGAATGACCGCTTTGTGAAAAGGGGTTACCCACAGGTGATAGGTTATCATTTTTCGGAGTGAGTTCATTCATGAGTGTAGCGGTTGTCTGGTTTCACCCCCATTGTTGTTGATGGGGTATTTGATGCACCGGACAAGGTACGCCGTATGTTGTGATAGGTGTGTGTAGGACCCATGGATCTTGAAAGATGTATTGTTTGGGAGCATTGATCATGGTAGCAGTGGAGTGTGACCATATGTCCCATTTTGGCCGGGACAGTCCCTTTTTGAAGCCCTGTCCCGGCCGTCCAGCCTTTTTTTTCCAAAAGGAGGCATTTGTCCCGTTTTGCTCTTGCCGACTTGATCAGCTGGCAAGAGCAAACAAGACAAATGCCCACTTTTGTCAAAAGTGGAACGTGTGGGGTGGCAAGGCGCGATGCCAGCCTCGCATGGGGCTGGGGGGGGGGAGAGCAGGCAGTGCTGGAGCAAGGAGGGTCAGGGAGGGCTTGGGCGAGCAGAGACCCCCAGCCCCATAGGGGAGGGAGGAGGGCTTGGGCCAGCCCTGCACAGTGTCCTGTTTTCCCTTTGGGAAATACGGTCACCCTAAGTGGAGAGATAGCGGCAGGTTTTGCATCTGTTGTTCTGGCAGGGTCTGGTCCCACTTTGATTGTTCCGAAGGGAGCTTGCTCTGGTGATGAGCTTGGCGAGATGGGGGGTTGTTTGAAGGGCAGAAGATGGGGTTTGGGTCCCCAGCAAATATGGTTTGTAACTGTTTGATGATATCTGGTATGGGTTCCAGTGTGGGGTGGTAGGTGACAACTGGGGCTGTACGGTCAGTGGGCTTTCTTTTTCCATATTGAAGGATTGCCTTTTACTGTGTGTATGTACAGCTCCCAGCACATTGGGCCCCGATCTCAGCTGGGACCCCTAGGGCTAGTGTGACACAAAGAATAATAGCAATGATAGATTTCGCTCTTAGGAGCTCTTCTTATCATCAGTCGAATTTTTCCCTTTTCATCCCACTCCTTCTAATTCTGCACTCCCGAGACCACCCTAAACAATTCCTCCTTTCATTGGCATTCTGAGCCTAGCCGCTCTGTTGGCTAGGGCTCATGGAGAATCACTATTCGGGGCTGGGTTAGCATGATGCATTGTGGCTTTTTTAGACATGGATTGATCAATCTCTTGGCTCTGTAAGGGGGAGCAAACTGGTAAACCTCCTGGACCCGTGGGGGGTGATTAATACAAGTTATAATCCAATTCACACACCCCTGCAGGGAGTGGTGACTCTTCTCACTTGGCCACATTTGCAGCACATCCCTTCTGGGTGGCTGTTTCTAAGGGTTTAGCCTCCCCCAGCACATTTAAAGGACAGGAAATGCCTCAGTGTTGGGACACACCAGTGTGGGGCAAGACCTTTGGACTTTCCCCATCCCCCACCTCACAGGCTACTTATCGTGAAGGAGGCCATGTTGCTTTGGTGCCATTCAATTCTCTCCAGCCTCTGCATTCCCCTGACGGGTGCTGCTCATAGCCTAAGCCTAGCGCTGTCTCTGTGATGGGCCAAACCAGCTCCAGACGCCCTTGGATTCTGGGAACATTCAGTGCTGGCACGTGACTATGGCTCAGATTCATCTGTAGGTGAGTCTACTGCCTTCAGCAAGCTGGAAAGAGTGGCAGTGCCTTACCGAGCCGGCACCCGCTTTGCAAGAGCTGGTGCAAAAGTGGTGTTGTGCATCCAGCTTTTCTGCTCCACCGACATAAGGTGTCTGGTGTAACCCTGCTGGCTTCAGGAGAGTTGTCCTGATGGACGGTGGCGTAGGTGAGAGGAAAATCTAGTTTGGTGCCTTCAGCTGACCTTTGGAATGGGACAAGGGTCCCCTTCTCCGAAGCACCTCAGTACAGGCTGTCCAAAGGACATCGCTTCAGTCCAGACATAGATCCCACTATGCCGCCCCGCTGCTGCACCCTCTGAAACAGCGCACGGTGTAAAGAAAGCAACAGAAAAGGGTGTCTACATCTTGCTCCTCTTGTTCCAGAGGAAAAGAGGTTGGTGGACTTGGCATGGGTCTTAATGGTAACCTGACAGGAGGAAATATGTTTGGTCTTTATTTGGTTTCTTTATGATGTGCATATAGATGACCTGGAAAGTGTGTTTTTTATTAATTTTTCCCAGGGAAAAATTTGCCTGGAGGACCCAGAGGACAACTAATTTCATCATGGCATTACAAAAAAACAGAGAAAAACCCTGAGCAGTTCCAGTGGGAAGGGTCTTTCAGCCAGACTTTAGATGTTGTTGTTGTTTTATTAACACTCATTTAACTCCAAGACCTTGCACATAGGTGGGAGAAAAGCTCTCTATGTAAAAGTTCACACCACCTCCTGCCCCTCCATTGAGGGCTCAGAAAGCTCCCACTGCACATCTGTGATTCCCAAAGGGAGTACTCCGTCACAAAGAGGAAAGACAAGCCTCAATGTTCCTGATGCTTCTGCTGTCCATTTGTTAACCGGAGGAGGAGGGGGTGAGGGTGAAGTCCAGGCTTTTTAAACTAAATCACAAAGAAGGAAGAATACGGCAGCATGGTCTAAGCAGTAGGTCACTGAACTGGGAATGAGGAGAACTTGGCTCTAGTCCTGATGCTATCACTGACTTGCTGTGTGAACTTGGGCAAGTCCCTTGATTCTTTGTGCCTAGGTTGCTCTATCTGTTCTGTGCTGTAGCCTTATCTCCAATGCAGTGAGCAGGTGCCTGTTACTGACTCAGCGTTGTAAAGGACTTTAGGAGGCAAGGAGGGAAAGTTCTGTAGAGCACTCTGAAAAAAGGCACAGACTTTTTCCCTATGGAGGTCCCCTTCAAGGCCATGAGAATCATCACATGAGACTAAAGGAGATGGAGAGAGGTACACAGGGGCATGCCATGAGGTTTAAGGCAGTGAAGCGGCTCAGATGATGTGCCCTGGGGGTCACAGAGACAAGGGTCTCATGGAGGACTTGTCCCAGGGGTCATGTAGACTGGGTTCTATGGGGACAAGACAGGGGCAAGGAGGGGCTCATGGAGGATGAGGTCTGGGGGTCATGTGGACTGGGGGGCTTATGAAGGACGTGGGTTGAGGATCATGAAGAGGCGGGGATTCATGAAGAATTTGGCCTGGGGGCTACAGCGACAGGAGGTTCCTGGGGATGCAGCCAAGGGATCATGTAGATGAGGGGGCTCATGGAGNCCTCCATCACAAAGAGGAAAGACAAGCCTCAATGTTCCTGGTGCTTCTGATGTCCATTTGTTAACCAGAGGAGGAGGGGGTGTGGGTGAAGTCCAGGCTTTTTAAACTAAATCACAAAGAAGGAAGAATATGGCAGCATGGTCTAATCGGTAGGTCACTGAACTGGGAATGAGGAGAACTTGGCTCTAGTCCTGATGCTACCACTGACTTGCTGTGTGAACTTGGGCAAGTCCCTTGATTCTTTGTGCCTAGGTTGCTCTATCTATTCTGTGCTGTAGCCTTATCTCCAATGCAGTGAGCAGGTGACTGTTACTGACNCTCCTGTAGATGGGGGTTCATGGGAACAAGATGAGTCCTCATGGAGGATGTGGCCTGGAGATCATGGAGATGGGGAGCTCATGGAGGATGTGGCCTGGGGGCTACAGCAATGGGGCTGGGGTTCATAGAGGACGTGGCCTGTGGGGCTGCTGGAGGACGGGGTCTGGAGCTCACGGCGATGGGGGTTCATGGAGAATGTGGGCTGAGGCTCATGTAGCTGGGGATTCATGAGGACAAGAGGGGGCTCAAGGATATGGTTTGGAGATCACAGATACTGGGGCGCTCATGGAAGATGTAGCACCAGGGACTACAGAGAGGGGGGCTGATGGGGACAAGGGGGGGCTCATGGAGGAAGGCCGGGCTGGGGGCTCATGGGGAAATGGGCTGGGGGCTCACAGGGGACAACTGGCTGTGTGTGTTTCCTTTCCGAGGGGGGGAAAGGGAGAGCGCTGAAGGAGGGAGAGGGGGGAGCTCAAAGCCCTTGTGTGGAGTGGCCCCAAAGCAAGGGGCCGATGCACCACGGGGGGAGGGGGCAGAGGAAGGGAACAATGCCCCAGGTGGGAGGGGCCCCAGAATAAGGGAACAATGCCCCACGGCAAGGGGCGGAGAGGGGGCAGAGCACGGATCCGGTGCCCCACGGTGGTGGGGGTGAGGCACAGAACACGGATCCGGCGCCCCACGGGAGGGAGAGGGGAGGGGGCAGAACACGGGGACAGTGGCCCACGGGCGGGAGGGGTGAGGGGCAGAGCACGGATCCGGCGCCCCACGGGGGTTGGGGGCAGAGCACGGATCCGGTGCCCCACGGGAGGGAGAGGGGAGGGGGCAGAGCTCGGATCCGGTGCCCTACGGGAGGGAGAGGGGAGGGGGCAGAGCACGGATCCGGTGCCCTACGGGAGGGAGAGGGCAGGGGGCAGAGCACGGGGACAGCGCCCCACGGGGGTTGGGGGCAGAGCACGGATCCGGCGCCCCACGGGAGGGAGAGGGGAGGGGGCAGAGCACGGATCCGGCGCCCCACGGGGGTTGGGGGCAGAGCCGGGATCCGGCGCCCCACGGGGGTTGGGGGCAGAGCTCGGATCCGGCGCCCCACGGGGGTTGGGGGCAGAGCACGGATCCGGTGCCCCACGGGAGGGAGAGGGGAGGGGGCAGAGCCCGGATCCAGCGCCCCACGGGGGTTGGGGGCAGAGCCCGGATCCGGCGCCCCACGGGGGTTGGGGGCAGAGCGCGGATCCGGTGCCCCACGGGCGGGAGAGGGGAGGGGGCAGAGCTCGGATCCGGTGCCCCACGGGGGTTGGGGGCAGAGCCCGGATCCGGCGCCCCACGGGGGGAGGTGGGGGTGGAGGAGGAGCGGCGCTGCTGCGCCTTTAAGACTCTCCCCGCTGTTCCCTGCCCAGCCGGAGCTGCAGCGGCGGCGGCGGCGGCAGGAGCCGGTGGCAGCAGCAGGCAGCCCGCGGAGCGCCCCCACCCACCCCCCGGCGGGGAGACCCTCCTTCCCCCCGCTCCCCGCGGCGCGTCCTGCAGCGCTATTCCCGCCGCGCTGCCCGGGCAGGCGAGCCAGCCTCCCCCCCGCCGCCCGGGGGCTCCCCGCGCGGCCCCTGCCCGGGAGAAGTTTGCAAACGCCGCCCCTGCCTTGCTCCGGGGCTGGCGCGTGGAGCCCGCCCGGCCCCCGGGAGCAGCGGAGAGCGGCGCGCGGCGGGCTGCAGGGGGGACCATGCCCCAGCAGGACCCGGGGTCCCTGCCGCCCAGCGCTCGTTTCCCTGCAAAGAGCGGGATGCCCCGGCGGGATTGACCCTCCCGAGCCTTGCAGCGCCTGCTAGACTCCCGCCCCGAGGGTGCGAACCGAAGCCCTCCCCCGCCCCCTGCAGCGCCGGATCTGCCCAGAGTCAATAGGATGAGGGGGATCTGTTACTTTGCCATGCTGATCCTCACCGGTGAGTAGCCAAAGCCCCTGCTCGGAGCCCGGGTTCATCGCTGCCCCTTGGCTCTCCGGGCTAGCCTGGCCGAGATGGCGGTGCCTTTGGCTGGCTGGGGGGGTCGGTCCCCCTCGGCTTTCTTTGCTTTTAAAGAGAGGAGCCAACTTTCTGGGTGCGGGGTGATGCTCGGGACGAGCTGCTCCCTCGCTGGAGGCAGAGGAGGGGAGCGTGTGCTGGATAGAAACAGAACCGGCTTTTTCGGCGTGTTTCCCTCTACTTCTGGGGCAGGGCTGCAGTTTAAAGGACATGGGGGATTGAGTCCCAGTGCTCGGGATGTAGGAGCCTGGGTCAGACCAGGGGTCCATCTAGCCCATGGCCAGGACCAGATGAATCAGAGGAAGGTGCAAGGAACCCTGTAGTAGCAGTTCTGGGATAGCCTTTCCCCCCAGGGAAAGTTCCCCCAAATCTCATTAGTCAGTGGCTGGCTTGTGCCCTGGAGCGTGTGTATCTGGTCCAAGATGAGTGTTTGTTTAATATTTACTGTTATAACCCTAGATATTCTTGTTATCCAGAGAAATCTTTAATCCCTTTTCAAATCCAGATGATGCTTCTTCAGTGATAAGGTACCACATGGGATAAAACTGTGGCTCTTTGGAAGATTTTTGAAGATCCCATCTAACTCATTTAATGCCCCCAAACTAGTAGAAGGGACTCTGGAAAATAAAACAAGATTTCAGATTCCCCAACCTGTCAGATCAATTTTCTGGGTCCTCCCCCCCCCCCCCAAATGTGGACCCAATAGAACAGATCTTCAGCTTGTGTAGCGTGTCATAGCTCCAATGTGTATGTGCGAGTCTGCCCTAGTGAGTATATAGCCTTAAATTAAAAATGTGGACATGCAACATTTTCACAGTGGAATTGTACAGGGTTTGTTATTTCCAGTGTTTGTTTGAATTGCACATGGGGGATTATCTGCAGAGGTTTCTAAAAACCTATCTAGATCATTGAAGTCTGGATCGTCTCAAGTCTCTTGAACTGGAGAGAGCGAGGGGTAGATGTTCTCCTTGTAATGTCAGGTTTCAGAGTAATAGCTGTGTTAGTCTGTATCCGCAAAAAGGAATAGGAGTACTTGTGGCACCTTAGAGACTAACACATTGATTGTAGCATAAGCTTTTGTGGGCTAGAGCTGTAGCTTATGCTACAATAAATGTGTTAGTCTCTAAGGTGCCCCAAGTACTCCTATTCCTTGTAATGTGTTTTTGTTTTCCTGTGATCTTTGGGGGCAGATTTAGCAAGTACTGCTGGACGGTGCTGCTAACCACTAGGATACAGTGAATGGCATCAAAACATGCACCAAATATATTAAAATCATGATGCCACATTGAGAACAAATCATGCTTTTTGTGTCACTTGAGATAGAAAAGGGTTTTGGGGGGGGGTGTTGAGGAGCAGAAGAGGTGCTGCTGAAAAGAATTAAATGTGATGTGATTTGTTTTGACAACTGAAACCAGCGATGATGCAGGTAGCACACAGACTGAATACCAGAGACTGTTCAAACTCCAGCATTAGGTGTACAGCAGCTAACGATGTCAGTCATTTAGCTCTCTGGATTTCTCTCTCACTTTAGCTGCTATCGGCACTGTGCAATTATTCTCATGCTTCATCATATTTGTTTTTTGCAAATGTGCGGCTTCTATATCTCCTCTTTGACCGAGGGAAGAATGGGACTGGACTTAAAAAAGCCCTGAACCAAGAATGTCCAAGACACTAAGTATTTGTTTTGTTTGTTTCAGCGTAGCAGCCGTGTTAGTCTGTATCAGCAAAAAGAACAGGTGCCACAAGTACTCCTGTTTTGTTTGTGTCACTATTCTTGTGTTGTAAGTTGCAAGGAAGTGAAGGAGGAGAGAGCCCTGTCGCTTGAGATTTTAAAAAGTAGACGGGACGGAGTACTAGCAAAATACTGGAGGGAAAAATCCTGCACAGTCCCATGGGAATGGACTAGATGTCCCAATAATTTATTTCCCCTGAGTCTCTGATGTCAGGGTGGGACAGTGTCTCATTTTAAAGACAAAAATAGATTGTAAAAGAAAATTCCTTAGACCATTAATTATTACACTACAAGGTGATTCCTTTTACCTTTTTTCTGAGCCAACAAAAATTCTAGATTTTCCCCCAAAGCAGGTGTTCTTTTACAGCCCCGATCACCATAGTAGCTGGAGTTAGGTAGGCAATCTCCATACAGCAAGGTAACGGTTAAAGATACAGTGTGGTCATTTCATGCAATGCACACGCAGTGTTTATCTGCAAGTTAAACCAGGGGTAGGTCATGGGTTTGGAACAATACAGTTTTATTTACAGTTTAGAATATATTCTGTGAGGTACATGCAGTATAGAAAGTGAAGAAAGGTAACACTGCACCTAATGGTACCACCTTCCTTGAAGTTTACTTTCACATGAGGCTCCTAGAGTAATATTAACCTGGACTAATAGAAAAGGGCATTTAAAAAGAACAGATCTCTATCTGAGTATGTGACTTAGGTTAGCAGGTTTCACCACATGTGAATGACAATTCCCATGGGTCAGAGTTGCAAGGTTAGCCATTATCAGCTGGCTTTCACACCTTGGCATTTGCCCCTAAGGGGTAGAGAGAGAAGCTCAAAAGGAAGAGCAAAATGACCTTTTTCCCCTTTGAACTGACATTTGCTCCGGCTGGGGTCACTGGTCAATGTAATTCCCAGTGGGATAATCTTGGGGAAGGCCGTCAGCGTGAGCTAAAATTCACGAGAGAGCATAGATATTTTTCGCTGGTAAAAGTGTTTGACTCTTTGTAATTATTATGATGATGATGATGATGAATTAATATTTGTCTTGTGATTGCATCTGTCAGAGATCAGGGCTCCATTGTGCTAGGCACTGTACATATATAGCATGAAAAGATCATCTTTCAAACTGGACCCAACAATTCCTGTGATAATTCCCAGTTTCTCTGTGTTTGTTGAAATCAGGCACGAAATAAATATCCAACTGTGATGAGATGTTATTAGCCAAGTACGTGCCCTTTGTTTTGTCAAGTGACATTGCTTAGTGTAAGAAACAATGGGACAAACATTGGTGATGATGGGATTGTTTCTAGAGCATAAGACTTTGTCAGGATTCCTGGGTCCCATTCTAGGACCTGTAACTGACTCATTTAATGACCATTTAATCTCTCGGTGCCTCTGTTTTTCCAGCTTTTTAATGGATAGAGTAAGGAAGTGGTGAGGTTTATTTAACATTTAAAGAGGTTTGGGATCTTTGGGTGACTGGTGCTATAGAAGGGCAGAGTATCATTAATTAGTTTTATTAAAATATTTAGATCCTGTTTAGTGCCTAACCCAAAGAGTTTATGACCCTCATCTGCAGGCTTATTTGTAAAGAGCAGAGCAGACATTTGTCACAATAGTGATCATACTTAATAAGTAATTAACGTAATGATGATCATGAAACTGAAATGAAAAGGGTGAAATGTTGGCGGATGGGAGTTGGAAATAGCCCCTTTCCATTGTGAAGTCTCCATCATGCCCAGATGTGGTTCCAGACCATTACAATTTGCCTCTATTAATGATATACCTTGGGACCGTGAAGTGGCAGCTGGGATGAAACCTTTCCACTGTCTAGTAGTGAAGTGTTTACCTGGCAAGTTTTATTGTGCTTGGTACTTAATATAATTTGTTGGCGTATGTTTCCTGCAGATTAATCGCAGCCGCAATCAAACACAGAGACGGCTGATCCTCTTGCTGCTTCTTACCTGTGATAGGAACTCAAATCCCAGGGAAAGCACAAAAAGCTCTTGAATAACCATATGTGTATGTTTGGGGGGAGGAGGGGAGTTGGAACGCTACAAAAATGAGTGCGTTTGTCAGCAACACCCATCTCAGCTTTGCTAGAAACAAGCCATTGTTTGCATATTAATGTGCACCTTATACTTACATTTCTCAATGACTGTCAGAGCTGCATAAGGTTTAAAACATTCAGCTCAGCAGGCTGCCCTCAGACACTACCACAATTCTGACTTGTGAAAAGACACCCAAATCCAGGGAAATGTGGTGGTATGTACTCTGCACTAGGAGACTGTCTCCCCAGGGCTGCACTGCCTTAAATAACAACTGATATTTAGACCTGACACATGTTCATCAAAGTACTTTTCATGGACAGAAATGCCTTTTCTGCCAAAATGAAAATTTTCACAATATTTTTGCTTGTATCTGAAATTTTCTGCTTTTTGATGAAGTTTGAATAAAAAAAATGAAGAAAAACGTGATTTTTTTTTTTTCAGCAATCTTTGTTTTGTTCTGAGGGTGAAAAAATACTTTTGTTTTTTGCTGCCCTCTTCTCTAGTGCAAAAAATGAAAAAGAATTGGGGGGGGGTTCCCACCCCCTCACTCCATAAAATATAGTGGAAAATTGCACTACAAATTAAAAAAAAAAAAAAAAAAAAGTTAATTTTTCCCATTTTTCTGTGAATATACTTATATTTTGACCATCTCTACTAACAGTAGCACCTATTCTTCTATAGCACCTTCCCTACAAAGGATTTCAAAGCCTTTTACAGACTGGGGGTGAAATCTAGGCCACTGAAGCCAATGGAAGTTTTACCAATTTCACCTGGAATTTTATCAGTAACAATTAATAGTATTATTTGTATAGTGATCGCACGTAGGTTGGGCGCTGGAACAGTGTGGGCCAGGGGGCCATGGCCCCATCACTTTTAAAAGGGCTTCAGAAGAAGGGGTTGTGGGGGCCATGGTTTGGGCGCCGGTGGCCCCCCCCCCCCTTTTAGGGAGTTCCATCACTCATGCACCTAGGAGTATGTCTACACATCAGCTAGACACCTGCGGTTGGCCTGTGCCAGCTGACTTGGGCGGTGGGGCTGTTTCATTGCTGTGTAAAACTTCTGGGCTTGGCTGGAGCCCAAACTCTGGGACCTTTCCACCTCGCAGGGACCCTTGAGCCCGGGCTGCAGCCCAAGACTGCAAGTCTCCACAACAACGAAACAACCCCGCAGCACGAGCCCCGTGAACCTGAGTCGGCTGGCATGGGCCAGCCACAGGTTTTTCTTTGCTGTGTAGACTTACTCTCAGAGTCCCTGTCATGGGCCAGGATCCCATTGTGTTAGGCACTGCACAAACACAGAACAAAAAGATAGATGATAAGATCTTTGGGACAGGGACTAAGTAATTTAGCTTCAACAGTTCCCCCACTGGGTGCATAATCACCATTATCCCCTTTTATAGGTGAGAAACAGCCGCACAGAGTCTAGCACTTAACTCCCTTATTGTCTTTTGAGAATCCGAGCCCAAATGACCTCAGCAAGAATGTGGTAGGGCCAGGATTAGAACTCAGGATTTCTTGGAGCCCTGCCACATGCTCAGTCAAACTAGACTGTTGTTTTTCTCAAGTCTAGCAGATTGAAATACCTTGGGGGGGTTTAGTTTTGCTTAGGTTTTTTTAAGTGTATGTAGTGCTGTGAAGGGAGCCCTTATTTCCAGCTCTCTAAAGGACAACTACATCAAACAGGGGTAGCATGAGCTTCCCTAACATTGCCCCACCAGAGTGTCTGAATTCGGACCTGGAGGGACCAACTACATAGGTGTACAAGCATCTTTAAGCCTCCTTTTGGTCCCTGCCTGCTGTGATCTCTGCCAAAGATAATATATTGAGCACACCTGCCACAGTGAGCTTCAACGTGCATCTGTTCAGTTGCCTGTTTTATAGCACTCCCCAATGGTGTTTTGACCCTGATTTTCCTCCTCTCAAATTCTATTGGGGAAACTTTGCAGACAAATCCTCCCATTGGTCTCAGAATCTTTGGTACCTCTCCTCTTCCCCCAGTGCTCTTTGGTGGTTCTATCGTAGGACATTGAAGGAGAGGACTACCGTTGAGTTGAGTCTCATGGACATTTGAGTTAAAGAGGGGGAAAAGGACGATGACATGCTGGTGACTTGGGGCCTGATCTGAATCCCAAAGAAGTGGAGGGAAGGACTGCAGTTGACTTCAATGAGCTTTGAATCAGGCCCTCATTGAGCACCAAGGCATGACGATCTATATAAATTCTTCCTTTTGGCTGAAATCAAGTGAAGCATCAGTTTAACATCTGGTACATTCTTATTATCTGCGTTTTGCATCCTGCACTTGCTGGGGATGAATTTAGTGATTGAATTAAAAAAAAAATTTTTTCCCCCAATACATAAAATTTTTATATAATTTTTTAAAAAATACAAATATACATTTTTATCACCCTCTCTCTTCACTATTGCCAGTAGATTTCTTGTGAGAGTCATAGAATCATAGAAATGTAGGGCTGAAAGGGACCTTGAGAGGTTATTTAGTGTAGCTGCTTGAACTGAAGCAGGACCAAGTAAACCTGGACCATCCCTGGCAGGTGTTTGTCCAACCTGTTCTTCAAAACCTCCAATGATGGGGATTTCACAACCTTCCTTGGAAGCCTGTTCCAGAGCTTAACTATCCTGATAGTTAGAAAGCTTTTCCTAATATCCAACCTAAATCTCTCTTGCTGCAGATTAAGCCAATTATTTCTTGTCCTATCTGCAGAGGACATGGAGAACAACTGCCCACTGTCCTCTTTGTAACAGCCCTTACCATATTTGCAGACTGTTACCAGGTCCCCCCCTCAGTCTTCTTTTCTCAAGACTAAACATGCCTAGGCTTTTTACCCTTTCTTTATAGGCCAGGTTTTCTAAACCTTTTATTATTGCTGATGCTCTCCTCTGGACTCTCTCCAATTTGTCCACATCTTTCCTAAAATGTGTCCAGTTCTAGGCACCACAATACTTCAGCTCAGGCCTCACCAACACCGAGTAGAGTGGGACAGTTACCGCCCGTGTCTTACATACGACACTTCTGTTAATACACCCTAGAATGACATTAGCCTTTTTCACAATTGCATCACATTGTTGACTCACATTCAATGTGTGTTCCTCTAAAACCCCCAGACTCTTTGCAATACTACCACCTAGCCAATTATTCCCCATTTGGTGCTTGTGCATTTGATTTTTCCTTCTTAAGTGTAGTGCTTTGCACTTGTCTTTATTGAATTTCATCTTGGTGATTTCAGACCAATTCTTCAATTTGTCAAGATCATTGTCAATTCTAATCCTGTCCTCCAGCTTAACGTAATCTGCAAATGCTATAAGCATACTCTCCACTCCATTATCCAAGTCATTATCCATGTCATCGATAATATCTGAGTCATTATCCAAGTCCCTGTGGGACTCTACTAGATACGTCCTCCCAGTTTGACACCGAACCATAATATAATAATAAATGGAGATATACCTATCTCATAGAGCTGGAAGGGACCTCGAAAGGTCATCGAGTCCAGCCCCCTGCCTTCACTAGCAGGACCAAGTACTGATTTTTGCCCCTAAGTGGCCCCCTCAAGGATTGAACTCACAACCCTGGGTTTAGCAGGCCAATGCTCAAACCACTGAGATTGCTACTCTTTGAACATGGTCTTTCAACGAATTGTGCACCCACCAGGGGGTACGGAGTCTTCCTAAAAGTGGGGGGGGGGGGGCAAGGCCCTGCCCCCTCTGTGGCCCCAACCCTGCACCTCCTCTTCCCCCGAGGACCTGCCCCCTGGCCAAGCCAGAAGCTGCAGCTGGGCCAGGGAGCCCGGGTCCCTCCACCTGCCTGGGGTGAGGGGGCCAAGAGCAGCCCCTCCTCCTGGGGCCCCTGCTGCCTATTATCCCTATTATCCTCTGGGTCAGGGGTCGGCAACCTTTCAGAAGTGGTGCGCCGAGTCTTCATTTATTCACTCCTAATTTAAGGTTTCAGGTGCCAGTCATACATTTTAACGTTTTTAGAAGGTCTCTTTCTATAAGTCTATAATATACAACAACAGTTTAGTTCTATGTAAAGTAAATAAGGTTTTAAAAATGTTTATGAAGCTTCATTTAAAATTAAATTAAAATGCAGAGCCCCCCCGACCGGTGGCCAGGACCTGGGCAGTGTGAGTGCCACTGAAAATCCGCTTGCGTGCCGCCTTTGGCACGCGTGCCATAGGTTGCCTACCCCTGCTCTGGGTGTTTACAAATTGACTGATTAATCATTTGTTCTGGTATCTTTCCAGGTTTTGAAGTTTGGCTAACTGGTCTATAAATCCCTGGGTCCTCTTTGTTCTAAAGATAGGTACGTTTGCCCTTCTCTAGTCCTGTGGAACTCCCCATCCTCCATGAGTTCTTGAAGATAATTGATAATGGTTCCAAGACTGATTCAGCTAGTTCCTTAAATACCCTAGGGTGAATTTCATTAGGCCCTGCCGATTTGAATACATCTAACTTATCTAAATATTCTTTGCCAATTCTTTTCCTGTTTTGCCTTGCATTTCTTCCCCTTGTTAATATTAATTGTATTAAGTATCTGGTTGTGATTAACCTTTTTAGTGAAGATTGAAGCAAAATAGGCATTAAACACTCTGTGTTCTGGATGTCATCCATTATTAGTTCTCCTTCCCCACTAAGTAGAGAATGTTTTCACCTCCCACCTCTACACTTTGGTCTTTCTCTTGCCCCTCCTATATTTACAGAACCTCTTCTTATTCCCTTTACTGTCCCTTGCTAGGTGTAATCCATTTTGTGCCTTAGCCTTTCTGATTTTGTCCCTACATGCTTGTGCTATTCTTTTGTACTCCTCCTTTGCTATTTCTCCATAGTTCCACTTTTTGTAGGATTCCTTTTTGATTTTCAGGTAATTAAAGACCTCCTAATTGAGCCATAGGAAGAATAGTAAGAGGCCACTATCTTTCTTTCACATTGGGATAGTTTGCTGTGGCACCTTTAAACTCTTTTAAAAAAAAAAAAAAAAAAAAAAAAAAAAAGCAGACTTTAACAAATTCAGCAAATTGGTAAGTAAGGTCCCATGGGAAGAAAATCTAAGGGAAAAAGGAGCTCAGGAGAGATGGTGGTTTTTTAAAGTCCATTGTCCTTATTCTGCTGCTCTCACTCCTTCTTTTCCTTAGAATAATGAAATCTATAATTTCATGATCCATTTCACCCAAATTGCCTTCAATCTTCAGATTCACAACATCCCTGTTGCTCAGTCAAATCTAAGATGGCTGCCCCCCATAGTACAGTGTGCCAGTTCTTGACCCCTCTCTCCACTTTCTGAAACAAAATGTTGTCCCCAGTATTGGACATTTTAGGTTTTGCCATGTTACATTTCCAACAGATGTCTGGGTAGTTAAAGTCCTCTGTTACTACCAGATCTTGTTTTGGATATGTCTGTTAGTTCTAGAAATGCCTTATCCACCACCACTTCCTGATTTGGTGGTCTATAGTAGACATCTGCCATGAAAAGTCCCCCTTTTATCTTCACCCAGACACGTTCAACTGCTCTGTCTCTCACCTCTTTCTGGACCTCAGAACAAGTGTATACACTCTTGATGTATAATGCAACATGTCCTCTCTTTTTACCTTGCCTGTCCTTCTTGAACAAGCTATACTGATATTCCGGTCATGAGATTTCTCCCACTAATTCTCTGTGGTATATAATTTAGCGTATGTACTAATACTTCCAGTTCTTCCTGCTTATTCCCCACACTCCTTGCATTTGTAAATAGACATTTAAGATGTTGAGCCGATTTGCACACTATTATCTCTCTTGTTGTGCCTATTGCCCTTTTCCATTCCCCCCACAACATCTAGCCCTCTGTTAAGGTCAGATTTTTCTATATCTGCCTGTGGACTTTTGTCTCCTGCCTCCTTTTCACCTAGTTGAAAGCCCTCCTCACTGAGTCGGTGTGTGAAAAGGCTCTTCTCCTTCTTGGACCCCATCTCTTCCCAACAGTCCTCCTTCCTGGAACAGCCTCCAAAGCCACAACCTTTCCGTCGACACCATCTGTGAAACCATGCATTCATCTCCAGGATGCGTGTGTCTCTGCCTGGGCCCTTGTCCTCAACCAGGAGGATGGACAAGAACACCACTTGTGCCCCCGACTCCTTCACCCTTGTTCTCGCAGTCCTGTAGTCATTGCTGATCTGCTCAGGGTCAGACCTTGCAGTGTTATTAGTGCCCACCTGGAGGAACAGCATGGGGTAGTGGTCAGAGAGGCGGATGAGCCTCTGCAACCTTTCCGTACTGTCTCAAACATGGGTGCCTGGTAGGCAGAACACCTCCCAGGATACCCTGTCAGGTCATCAGATGGATACCTCCATCCCTCTCAGAAAGGAGTCCCTGACCACCACAACCCTACACACCTCTTGGGTGTGATGGCCGTGAGCCTCCCAGCCGTGGGGGCAGGTGGGTTCTCCTCCTGTTGCCAGTACAGCACTGCCAGTTTTTGACCGTGATGGATTGGGGGGGGGGAAAGGACGTGATAGGGGGCAGAGCACTGTCTACTGCCCAAGGTGGCCAGCAGCCAGTCCCTTCCCCAAAGAAGCCAGTCCCCCTCCCCTTCCTCCTCTGATGCCACTGTAGTCATCTGTAGTTGGTTAGCATCCTCCATCCTGTACTTCTCCATGTGCATCCAGCTGAAGTCCTAGAGTTCCTGGATGTGACACAGGTGAGACACCACCTCCTGCAGCTCTCTCGCCTACTTTCTACTGAGGGACACCACCCACAGACACCTCTCACACCGGGTGCTTCCCCTGGCCTGGCTTTCTTCAGCAGCGACATGCAGGCCACGTTCCCAACAAGTCACCAGCAGCTGGGTCGAAGCCTCCAGGGTCAGGATGCCTGTCTGCCAAGGCCCCCACAAGGGCAGCCAGAGGAAGAGCTAGTAATGGTGTTGGCGATGTGCCATTTTCCTCCCGTGGCGGGGTTGCAGAAGCAGTTCTTGAGGAGAGGGCCATAATAATAATACCCAGCTCTTCCATATTGCTTTTCATCCAGAGATCTCAAAGTGCTTCATGAAGGAGGTCAGAATTGTTGTCCCTGTTTTACAGATGGGGAAACTGAGGCACCGTGGTGACGTGACTTGCCCAAGGCCACTCACCAGGCCTGTGGCAGAGCAGAACCCAGGTCTTTTGCATCCCAGTCCAGTGCTCTATTCACAAGGCAAGATTGCCTCTTAGGGATCAGCCCCAGGGGGGACAATCTACGTGTAAGGGGCAGCATAATGGGCAAGTGAGCAGACAAGGCTGACATTGTTGTCAGAGTAGAAGTGACAAGATCAGAAACAAAATCAGGTTAACTGATGTGGGGGTGGGGCCTTGTAACTGAAGACAAGAAGCTTGAGCTTGATACAATGGAATACACCCAGGAGGTGATGTGGTCAGAGAGATGGGCGAGGGAGAAGATTGCGTTTGGTGTGGATTGTGAGGAGAGAGAGTTGATTGGTGCAGATGGCGATATGAGAATCAGAGAGGCCAGAAACCAGGCTGCAGTAGTTGGGGTTGGGATAGGGTGAAGGCTGGCTGAGAGTTTAGCTGTATAGAGCAGGGGTCGGCAACCTTTCAGAAGTGGTGTGCCGAGTCTTCATTTATTCACTCCTAATTTAAGATTTCGTGTGCCAGTCATACATTTTAACGTTTTTAGAAGGTCTCTTTCTATAAGTCTACATACAACAATAGTTTAGTTATATATTATAAAGAAAATAAGGTTTTTAAAATGTTTAAGAAGCTTCATTTAAAATTAAATTAAAATGCAGAGCCCCCAGACCGGTGGCCGGGACCTGGGCAGTGTGAGTGCCACTGAAAATCAGCTCGTGTGCCGCCTTCGGCACGTGTGCCATAGGTTGCCTACCCCTGGTATAGAGAGAAGGAAAGAAAATCTTAGCATTGTCCTGGAGGAAGAAGTGGCAGAATTTGGACACAGTCTAGCAGGGCAAGATAATCCCTGGGTGACAGGCCCTGGTGACGGGTCATGCCGTGATGACAGCAAGGACAGAGAAAAAGAGGAAGGTGCGATTGGGAGGAAAGATCAGGAGCTTAGTTTTGGGTGTGTTACATTAAATTGACAGACCTCCAGGAAATGTCAGAGACATTTTATAACAATACCTAGCTCTTTTCCCCAGCACAGCTCAAAGCGCTGTACAATTTACAGATGGGGAAACTGAGGCGCACACAAAGGTGGAGTGGCTTGCCCAAGGTCACCCAGCAGGCCAGTGGCAGGGGTTGCCCAGGCATAGAGCCTAGGTCTCCTAAGTCCTAGTCCCCTTGGTGCACTATTGTTATTGAATATTTGGCTTGTGTTAGCACCTAGGATCTCCGATCCCCGATTGTGCTAGGTGCTGTACAAACACAGAACAAACAGATGGTCCCTGCCCCAGAGCACTTACAATCTGAGTATCAGACAAGAAACAAAAGGGGGATGCAGACAGAGAACAGTCAGATCATTGTGATCAGCATAATAAGCAGTGGGCAGAGCTCACCAGCTGCCTATTTAGAATGATTGTGGGCATCCAGGCAGAGGTGAATTTGAAGGTCGGATTTGAAGGAGGACAGTGTACAGGGCTCTCCTTCCACACATCTGGGATGCCATGGGAGAAAGCATGACCATCGTATGGTCTTTCCTATGGACCAGCAGCCGAGTCCCCCCCCTATTTTACTTTTAGGTGAAAGTTTCCCCATCCTCTTGGCTGCTAATATATCACGTGCCAAGGTCTGCTGGAAAGATGGGGCCAGATCCTCAATGGATGTAAATTATCATAGCTCCATCGGTGTCACTAAGTGTTTCTTTCAAGTGATGACTGTTTGGGGGGAGGGATAGCTCAGTGGTTTGCGCATTGGCCTGCTAAACCCAGGGTTGTGAGTTCAGTCTTTGAGGGGGCCATTTAGGGAACTGGGGTAAAAATCTGTCTGGGGATTGGTCCTGCTTTGAGCAGGGGGTGGGACTAGATGACCTCCTGAGGTCCCTTCCAACCCTGATATTCTATGATTCTTTTCTTTCCTGGGCCAGGAACCACCTGTCCAAAACTCCATCCTATTCTGTATCCCCTCTGCTCTTCATCTCTTTTACGTTCACCTCTGAAAACATCTCTTTTTTTTCTCTCGGTGTGTGGCTCTGAGCGCCTCTTTTTTTTTTTGCCGCTGTCATTCGTTACGTACCGAACTCCATAACTGTATAATTCATCTTTCTCTTTAAAGCCTTCTGGGATGCAGTTTGCATGAAAGGCACTATAAAAAAATAGTTGTATTGTGGTTTTGATTTATTGACTCCAACTGCAAAAATCTCTCCTCTTTCCAATACTTGCTGCATGTGGGTGTTTTGACAGAGTTGTGCAATATCACTTACTAAGCTAACCACAGACACATGAGTTGGAGGGGACATTGACACTCAAGTGTGTGCAGCTGGTTTATAGCTCACGTGTCCGGTTTATTGGGGCGGGGGGGGGGGAATGGAGACAGGTCTCCAATATCCCCTTGCTAGGTATGATTTAATGGTTTATCTTTCATACACCGCTGCTCTCAGCAGCGTATTGTTTGAATCCGAGGGGAGAGCAGTCGACTTTGGCAACAAGATTTTAAAATTGTCCAGATGCTAAATGGCTAGGATTTAGGGCATAAGGATCCCAATGGGTTTTACTTTCTGTGTTTGTTACTTTTTACAAAGAAGACAAAAGCCCAAGCACGTAATTCAGCTCAAGAGTCACCATTATTCATTCGCCGGAATAGCATTTTGCCTGTTGTAAGACTCAGTTGCTGTAGATTGCCTGGTGGAATTTGTGTCAATGCCTTTGTTTCTGGCTGTGTACTAGCAAAGATGAATTTAGCTCCCTATGGTTTTTATAAACAATGAAGAGCAATCCATAGGGGTGGGTGAAAATGGCCAAGAGGTCTGTGGTCTAGTGATTGTATTCTCAGCTCTGCTTCCACCTGCTATGTTTCCCCTCCCGTCCTTATCTATTTAGATCAGGGGTGGGCAAACTTTTTGGCCGGAGGGATGCATCGGGTTTCGTAAATTGTATGGAGGGACGGTTAGGGGAGGGGGTCATGGCCCAGCCCCCAACCTCCTATCTGCCCCCTCCCCCTGGGACTCCTGTCCCATCCAATCCCCCCTGTTCCCTGACGGCCCCTCTGGGATCCCTGCCCCATCCACACACCCCCGCTCCCTGTCCCCTGACTGCCCCTGGACTCCTGCTGCCCCATCTAACCCCTCCTCTCATTCCTACTGGCCCCCCCAGGCCCCCTGCCCCATCCAACCCCCCCTTCTCCCTGTCCCGTGACTGCCCCCGGAACCCCTGCCCCTGACTGCCCCCTGCCGCCCCATCCAACCCCCCCTCCTTCCTGACTGCTCCCCCGGGACCCCTGTCCCCATTCAGCCACCGCACAGCACAGAGACCGGGTCAGGCCGGGCTCTGCAGCTGCGCTGCCCCAGGAACTCACAGCCCCACCACCCAGAGCATTGCGCCCGCGGCGGGGCAAGCTGAGGCTGCGGGGGAAGGGGAACAGCAGGGGAGGGGCCGGGGGTAGCCTCCCGGGCCAGGAGCTCGGGGGCTGGGATGTGGCCGGATGTGGCCCGCGGGCCGTAGTTTGCCCACCCCTGATTTAGATTATAAGCTTCTGGGGGGCAGGGACTGTCTCTCACTGTATGTACGGCACCCAATGGGCCCAACTTTGGTTGGGCCTCTGGCTAGTACCAAAATAATAATAAAGCTTCCTGACTAAACAGAAGACCCTTTCCATACTTCTCAGTATCCAAGGTTCTGCAGAAAATAAATGCCCATGTAAGTTATCGGGTATATCCTGGTTGTCATGGGGTTGTCTGGGCATCCTAAGGTGCCAGGAAAAGACGTAAGGCCTTTGAGTATTGGTGGTGCTCAGATTCCCCAGTGACGGGGCAAGGAAGGCAAGTGAGTCTTTCGCAAATAACTCTCCTGGCAGTTCAGAACTGGAATCAAACCCCTTTCTGAGGCACCATGGTGGGCCTATGTCTTTGGGCTTCAGCTGGCTGCTTCTGGGTTTCTTTCTCCGGGTGGCGTCTGTCATCTAGATTATTTTTTTTTTAACTCTTGTAAATGAAGCACTCAGCTGCTGTGGTGACAAATTAAATAAAATAAGAAAGAAACAGAGCTTTCTGTGGGCAGCTGAACACTAAAGAGCTGCTGCTGTGAGCATTAAACTTGGTATTAACAAAACAGAGCTAAAAATGTCATGACATAAATAAAAGCAGGGGTAGGGGGAATAATTTCCTCCTGCCTTGTGAGGCTCTGAAATTGGGGGTCTGCTGCTGTCTTGGACTTTATTATACTTCAGTTATGTTAGCAGCTAGAGGCACCATCTGAGATCAGGGCCCCATTCTGCTAGGCACTATAAAGCTATGGAATAAGAGACAGTCCCTGCCCTGAATAGCTTACCATCTAAATAGACACCCACACGGTGGGAGGAAAACTTTCCAGTGACTTTTCTTTGGGGCTGGCATATGATCCTGCCTTGATTCATAGATGCTAAGGCCAGAAGGCACAACTGTGATCTCATCTAGTCTGACCTCCTGTTTAGCACAGGCCATAGGATTTCCCCCAAAATACTTCCTAGGGCAGATCTTTATGAAAAACATCCCATCTTGATTTAAAAATGGTCAGTGATGGAGAATCCAGCTATATTACCCTTGCTATAAAAAATGTACACGCTATTCCCCAGCTGAATTTGTTTACCTTCAACTTCCAGCTATTGGAAGTACTCTGCTTTTCTCGGCTAGATTGAAGAACCCATTATCAAATATTTGTTCCCCAGGTAGGTGCTTATAAACTGTGATCAAGTCGCCCCTTAACCTTCTCTTTTTAAAAGTAAACAAATTGAGCTCCTTGAGTCGATCACTATAAGGCAGGGTTTCTAATCCTTTCCTCATTCCCGTGACTCTTCTCTGAACCCTCTGCAATTTATCAACATCCTTCTTGAATGAATTCCTTGATGTTGATAAATTGCTGTTTTACTTCACGCCCCAGCTCCTGGCATCCTGTGTTTGAGAACATTTCACCTTTTGTTTTTTAAATCTACAGTCGGAGCCCTTGTTTTGGGTGGAAGCTTGAAAACATGATCCAAGTGCACCCTAGGGGCTCAGAAACCAGAACACACAGAAAAGCAACCTCCAAATTATTATTGGAAAAAAATATCTCTCATGATTTTAAAGGCAATCTTAATGCTATGGGGTTTTTTTTGGTGCAGAGTTAGGGTATATTCCAAGTGCAATTTATTTTATTCTCTCTTTCTCTGTCCCCCCGCCACCCCTGCACCCTCCCAGCGATGGCCAAACAGCATGCAGGGCAATCCCTTCTCCCAGATATCTCAGCCCAATAATAATGCCTGGCTCCCAAGGAGCAGCTCTGCCTCAAGAGTTTACTCTACTCAGAGACCAAGGTGGAGAGTAAACTCTCCGCCTGCTCCCACAGATCCCTTTACCCTGAAACTTGTATAACCAAAACCTAATGTGATGATCCCCAGGGGTATGCAGAGTTGTGAAGCACCTGGCCACCACTGGCCCTTAGTGGGAAGTGGGCTTGTCTGTGCCTGCTGTAGCTCAGCTCTCTGAGACCAATAGCCTCTGGGAACACAAGCACTGCCCTCCGGGCCTCTGCAGACCTTGCTCTCTCTGCACAGGTCAGTGATAATCCTCCAAACCCTTCCTACAGTGTCCAGCACTTAACCACTGGCCACTTACAGAAATCACCAGGTTTGCGATTCCCCAAGGGGACAGTGTACACTCCAGCTGGTTGATTCAGCTGAGGATCACGTCCTTTATAACATCACAGCACTGAGATATATTTATAGTGAAAACAATCATACGTTTATTATTAAAGGCTTAGATTTAAAAGATAACAACTAAGGATAATAATGGCAACAAATGGCTACACATAAAACAAAAAGTGTAACACACTTCCTTGAGTCTAAATTTAGCTTTAACAGGCTAATTCCTTGTCTGAAGTAGTCTCACCTAAAGCAAACGATCTCCAGCCAACATGGCTGGGATCCCTCTTTCATGAATGCCAAAAGCACTGTCCTTTTTGCTTTCTCAGTGAAGATAAAGACAGGTGAATATACATCCTTCGTCTGGTCAAAATCTGCTTGTCAACCCTGCTTCGATTCAGACTCAAACATATTTTCATATATACACACACATAACTCCTTACATAGTGTCAGTACGTATATTTCACAACAATATTTATGACCAGTGTGATCCAGGCTTTGATTTAGGTCCCACAGGACATTCTTTAGGGATAAATACTGTGAAAGCGGTGTGCAAGGTGTAGTGAGTTTGTCTAGCTTAATAAGGCTACGTCTACACTACCCGCCAAATCGGCGGGTAGCGATCGAATTATCAGGGATCGATTTATCGCGTGTAGTGTAGACGCGATAAATCGATCCCCGATCGCTCTCCCGTCGGCTGCTGAACTCCAGCAGTGCGAAAGGCGGAAGCAAAGTCGACGGGGNAGGTCCCACAGGACATTCTTTATGGATAAATACTGTGAAAGCGGTGTGCAAGGTGTAGTGAGTTTGTCTAGCTTAATAAGAGTTGCTGTTAGAGAACAGGGAATCCTTTGCCAGTTGGCACTGAGGGATTCTTAGGGTCACATCTGACAAGTATTTCTTCCAAGACTAAAAGCTTGCTCACATGCTAGGAAAAAGAACTTGTAAGACTATGTGTAACTGTGCCACCTGGTGACAGCTGCCTTAATATTACTTGGATACAATAAACTGACTCCTTCTGGGAATAGATGACTGACATACCAGAGTGGCTTGTACATTTCACCGTTGTTGATGTGGCTCTGGAATTGCTCTTCCCTTAGAATCTTGGTACATACAGTATTATGCACCTTTAAAAGATTTCACACCAAATGTGACAAAAGAAAGGTATGGGCGCTTGGGACTTCTATAATAAAGGTGGTGGGTTAAAATTGCATGTTTGCTACCTACTAATGGAGAACAAAGTAAACTGATGTGGTGAATTATTATACAGGGCATGAAATGAACCTGAACCTACTTGCTGAAGGGACTGTATGGAGTTAAATTTGCATCAGTGTTTGTTCTGTCTCAAGCAGCCTTTATGCTCCTAGTAACAAACGTTAGCTGAATTATACTGACCGATTTGCTGCCAAATTTGCAGACAACTTTGTTTCGTTTCTCCTTTCCCCCCCTGTAATTCAGTTTGTCTTGTTTCCTTCCCATGTTAATGATCCTGTGCAACATTTTCCGGACTTCGATGTAGCAGTCCCCCCCCCCCGAAGAAACAGATCACGTGCCTGCGCCTCTTGTTATGGCAACATCTTCTTTTGGATGGAGTGCAGGAGCCAAAGTGTCTCTTCTTTTTGGATTGCTCTTAGCAGACTTGCATGGCCTATAAATACCTTCAAGGTGATGAGAAGGAATTATTCTCAGCCTCCGAAGGAGCTAGGACAAAGAGCAATGGTTTGAACCGATGGGGGGAAAAGTTCAGGCTCTGTGTTAGGGAAACGTTGTTTTTAACAGTGAGAACAACTGGAATAGAAAAAAGTGAAGTAGACTCTCCATTGATGTAAATGGGACTGAACAGGAGTTGGTTAGAGTTGCAGAACTGGATCTAATGGATTCAGGTATCCAACTCCCTTTGAATTTTCTAGCTGCTTTAGGAAAGCCCTGTGATAATTCCAGCCACAGCTGAGATTTAGGCCACTGGCAACCAAAGAGGGCCAAAGGAACAAATGGTGTGAGACCTAGGAGGGGAAGAGCTTCCAGGACCCAGTTTCACTAGGAAGAACTTGCTGGGATGCTCTGTTGTACCTTTGAAATGAGAAGGGATCTTGGATTAGCAAATGATGATGTGAGCTAGTGGAAATGAGGACCCTGTGCAGGATGTGAGTGGCTCTTGGGAGTAGCACATTGAAGGGGTGAAGAAGGTCAGTAGATGAATGGAGGTGAGATGCACAGGGGAAAGGGATGGTCAGGAACTGGATTTGGGGAAACAGGAGGGCATCTGTAGAGCAACTGGGAGTCAAGAAGGGAAGAGTGGAGGCAGTGGGAGGGTCAGAAATTGGGTCAATAATTTGATAGGTTAACACCAAAGGGTGGGGGGATTGGATTGGATTTCCCAGTCTGATCTCACTGCCCCAGGCCCCCAAGGGGAACTCTGCATTGCTTGTCACTTGAGATTCCAATTCCACTGGGCCCACCTGTCACTGGGGAGCTGGGTCATGTACATCCCCAGGTAATAACGTTTCAAAGTTAGCACATGCACCCCTCCCCTGACTGAATGGAGGGGAATTCGCGGCTCTCTTCTGTCCTTGTTTCACTCTGTCTGCAGACTGTCAAGGCAGCCCTTGGATTGTGTTGTAAAGCCTTTTTGCAGTCAAGTACCTATCACAGTAGGGCCCTAATCCGTGACTAGGGTTCTTAGGTGCTACCACAGTATGAATACATATGATAACAATCAGACGGGCTTGGGGAGGGAGGGAGGACTTTACATTCTGGAGAATCCTGTGAAATCCACCAGGAAACCCTCATTCTGCAAGGCAGTGTTGTCCAGTGGTTCGAATAGGGATTGAGTACTCATGGAATCTATTTTCAGCTCATCCACAGGCTTGGGCAAGTGATCTGGACTCTCTGTGACTCACTTGAGCCCTCTGTAAAATGGGCATAATTATGCAGTAGCTGTGTCAAAGGGGTACTATGTGGCTTTGTAATTGTATAGCCTTTGAGGTTTCTGTATTAAAGGGGCTGTCAACATGCAAAGTACTGTAGCGAAGTGGCCAGTGCATGCCCCATTGCCCACTACTAGAGGGACTCAGAATTGTTCAACTGTGTGTCATAGACCTTATAGGTCAGATTTACAATAGCATCCAATGTGCATCCAGGTGTGCTGAGCTCTTTTGAATATCTGGCCACTTATTTTGGTACCTAAATGGGAGCTGAGCTCCTCTGGCCCTGATTTCTAGGTGCTGGCTGATCTCTGTCCCTATGCTATTAACCACTAAGGATGATTCTCCCTAGCTCTTAGCACCAGTCTTGGGGGTTGGTGCTGCTGGAGAGGAGGATTTGAGTTGTACGGTATGCTCCCGTGATGTGGGAATGGCTAAGAGAAGCAAGAAGACAATGAGGAAACACCCTGGGCATTCCAGACTGTGGTATCTTCTTAGACCCACTGATGGTGCTGGACAAATGCATTTCAATTCCACCGCCTTCCTCCCCCACCCATTCATCTTTCTTCCTACTACTTCCTGTTAGCAATCCAGCATGATGACAATGCTATGAGATAATGTAAGATAAGTGATAGCACCGCCTGCGTTTGGATGGGGGCAGGTAACCCTCCTTACACACACACACACACACACACACACACACACACACACACACAATCTAGAGGATAAGTTTATGCAGAAGATGCACANGAGGATACGTTTATGCAGAAGATGCACATAGCACATTTTCACAGCTGAGACCCTCACAGAGCATGGGTATTTTAGGTTAACCTGTGGCTTTTATTTGCAAGGTTTAATCCTTCCCTTCCTCCCTGCCCAGTAGGGTCAAAATCTGAACTCTCTTTATAACAGAACCCATTAGCTGGCTGGGTGTGTCCTCTTTGCTACCAATTTATGTACAAGTCTTTCTCTCCCCAGTCAGTCAGGTAATTTGCATCAACACAGACACTAGCTTGTTTACTAGTTTTCAGATCCTTAACTGGGTAGTAGCTGGACCTGATCCCAAAGGGAGTCCTCCCCACTGGCCAACACTCTAGAAGCTGTGCTGAGCTTTCCTTAGCATGGAGTCACAGATAGCATGACCTCGTGAGCATAAGGCACATGAGAAGAGGCTGAGGGAACTCAATTTATACCGAGTAGAAAAGAGAAGAAGATGGAGGGGGGGAACATGATCGCAGTCTATAAATACCTTCAAAGTAACAGTGTCATGGGAGGAAGAGGAATCAGTCACACTCCTAGAAGACAAGAGAAAGATCAATAGTACGAAGTGGCGAAGGAAAGATTTAGGGGGAAACTCTTACCAGTCGGAGGCACTGGAGAGTGGCACAGGTTCTCAGGCCGTGGCCAGACTGCTGGGTTAACGTGGTTGTTCTGCAGTAGAGTTCTGTATCTTGATGAAAGCTAGCTTGGTCATGACAGAGTGCATCCACACACCTGCAACTAGGACACGTTCAACTACGGTGGAACAGCCTTCAACCATGGCTTCTGGGCAGGCATCCCAGAGTTCCTAGCAAAGCGGAATTTGCTTGGCTTTGTAGGGAAATGTAGTCTGCTCACCTGGGGAATCTGGGTGGAAAGATCGCATGAAGGAGAGCTCCCGTAGCCCAGGGAGGTGACTGAAGCTATGTCTACACTGCACTTTTGTTGGTAACATTTTTGTCGGTCAGGGGTGTGAAAAAAACACCCTCCTGACAGACAAAAGTTTTACCGATGAAAAGCACCGGTGTGGACAGTGCTTTGTTGGTGGGAGCTGTTCTCCTGCTGACAAAGAAAGCTACCGCCCCTCGTTGAGGGTGGTTTTATTTTGCTGGCAGGAGAGCTCTCTCCTACCGGCAAAGAGCGCCTACACAGGAGACCTCACAGCGGCACTGCTGTAGCCGCACAGCTGTGCCACTGTAAGGTATGCAGGGTAGACATCGCCTGAGACCCTATTCCTGTAGAAACTCAGGATCAGAGGAAAGCAGGTGTTAATGGGACGGGTGTGTGTGGACAGCCATCCAGCAAAACCAAGCGGGTGAGGCTGGGTGACCCAAGAAGTCCTCTCTGACCATCAATTCTACAGCTTACACAATGGGTGATGAGACTGTGTCCTAATTCTTCTCAGAGAAGTACCAGATAAGCCCTCTACCATAGGTCTCCCAGCCTCAGGCACATCCTCGGTCTTTCATTCCATCTCCCCTCGCTTCCTTGGAGGATTTGATAGCACCTGGAGGTTAGGTTCATCGCTCTCAGCCCGTCCCCTGCTTGACCCACTCAGTCCAAATTAAACTTTAGAAATATGAGAGAGAAATGTAATTGTCACCTTTTTATTCTTTCATACTGTGACAGGGTAAGGAAACCCCCCACCAGATAAGCAGCTGCTCTGGGCCCAGGCAGCCCCACCCCCCCCACATCTGCAAAGCATGCATGGCTTGGAGGAGGAGCTCAGCTTGGGAGGGCAGCAGAGGTCAACTGATTGATTTAGTTGGGAATTGGTCCTGCTTTGAGCAGGGGGTTGGACTAGATGACCTCCTGAGGTCCCTTCCAACCCTGATATTCTGTGATTCTGTGACCTGCGCTCTGAGCTCCTGCTGCTGCCTGAGGTCCGGCTATAGTAACGTTACCAAACTCGAAGGGAAGAGACGGGATTCTCAGAAGGTCTGAGAGTTTGTTTGACTCCAGGAATTTAATGGCTTTACCCATTGGGAAAGAGGGGTCTGGTAAGAAATGATCCAAGGAGGTGGCAGGATCGCACTTTGGTGGTGCAGAATTTTGCTCAGTGGTGGCCAGGAACGGCGAACCGCGGCCACTGGGCGCTGCAGGCAGCCGTGCCTGCGGATGGTCAATGTAAACAAATTGTCTCATGGCCTGCCAGCAAATTACCGTGATGGGCCGCAGGTTGCCCACCACTGATTTAGCTGTCTGCGCTGGGCCCTGGATTGGAACCCAGTGGGTGCAGGTTCCCCTACCAATACCTAGGTGATGCTGAAGGCAGAGCCCGACCCCTGATACTGGGAGTCTAGGGGAGAGAAGGCCCTGAGGACAGAAGGGTCAAGATCATGAGACCTCAACCCAGGGGGAGCCCTGGAGCCCCCTTGACTAAACCAGAGGGCTACCCTGTAGTTGGACCCTGAAAGGGGCAGATCTAAAAACACATGACCTGGCACAGAAGGCAGGACCACCACAGGACCAGAGTGGCTGCCAACATGGGGGTGATAGGAAAGAAGAGAACCTGACACACCCTGCCTGAGCACTGGATGGCACCTATGGTGACTGATCCCCTTCACACATACACAATCAAGAGTAAATATTGACCCAAAGATTTGGATAACCGCTGCCAACGGCCCTTTTGGTCTCCACATGCAAAGGTCAGCAACTTCCTCCCTGCATCATACAACAACTGGTAAAATCCATGTTTCCTGAGAGGAAACTCTCCAGGGTAAGACGAGAATAGAGCATGTGAAATGAACTTTAACGGGGTGGCTGTTAATGCTTTGTCTGCTGCTGCTTTTGGTTTGCTTCTGGTTGAGCAGTGAAAGGCTAAGAACCTGGCCCAGTAGCTACTTAGAGCCAAGGAACATAAGAACGGCCATACTAGGTCAGACCAATGGTCCATCTAGCCCAGTATCCTGTCTTCTGACAGTGGCCAATGCCAGGTGCTTCAAAGGGAATGAACAGAATATGGTAATTATCAAGTGATCCATCCCCTATCACCCAGTCCCAAAATCTGGCAGTCAGAGGCTTATGGACACAGAGGGGTTGCATCTCCCTGACCATCTTGGCTAATAGCCATTGATGGATCTATCCTCCATGAACTTTTCTACTTCTTTTTGAAACCCGGTTGTACTTTTGGCCTTCACAACATTCCCCTGGCAATGAGTTCCCCAGGCTGCCTGTGCGTTGCATGAAGTAGTACTTCCTTTTCTTAGTTTTAAAGCTGCTGCCTATTGATTTCATTGGGTGACCCCCTGGTTCTTGTGTTGTGTGAACAGGTATATAACTTCCTTACTCACTTTCTCCACACCAGTCATGATTTTATAGACCTCTATTGTATCTCCCCGCCCCACCTTAGTTATCTCTTTTCTAAGCTGAACATTCCCAGTCTTTTTATCTCTCCTCATATGGAAGCTGTTCCATCCCCCTAATCATTTTTGTTGCCCTTCTCTGTACCATTTCCATTTCTAATATATCTTTTTTGAGAGGGGGCAACCAGAACTGGGCACAGTATTCAAGGTGTGGGTGTATCCTAGATATATATATATAGTGGCATTATGATATTTACACATTATCTATTCCTTTCCTAATGGTTTCTAACATTCTGGGTTTTGGTTATTGTTTTTGTTTTTTTACTGCCACTGCACATTGAGCAGATGTTTTCAGAGAACTATCCATAATGATTCCAAGATCTTTTTCTTGAGTGGTAACAGCTAATTTAGACCCCATCATTTTGTATGGATAGTTGGAATTATGTTCTGCAATGTGCATTACTTTGCATTTATCAACATTGAATTTCATCTGTCATTTTGTTGCCCAGTCACCCATTTTTGTGAGATCCCTTTGTAACTCTTTGCAGTCAGCTTTGCACTTAACTGTCTTAAGTAATTTTGTATCATCTGCGTACTTTCCCACGTCATTGTTTACTTCTTTTTCCAGATAATTTATGAATATGTTGAATGGCACTGGTGAAAAATGACCATTTATTTCTAACCTTTGTTTCCTGTCTTTTTAACCAGTTACTGATCCATGAGAGGACCTTCCCTCTTATCCCATGATTGCTTTCTTTGCTTGAGAGCCTTTTGTGAGGGACCTTGTCAAAGGCTTTTTGAAAGTTCAAGTACACTATATCCACTGAATCACCTTTGTACACATGTTTGTGATCTCCTCAAAGAATTCTAATAGATTGAATTTGAATCGTTGGGTTTGGTCCTGCTTTGAGCAGGGGGTTGGACTAGATGACCTCCTGAGGTCCCTTCCAACCCTGAGATTCTATGATTGATGAGGCATGATTTCCTTTTACAAAAATTGTGTTAACTCCTTGCCAACAAATCATGTTCATCTATATGTCTGATAATTCTTTTCTTTTCTATAGTTTCAAGTCAACCAATTGGCCTGGTACAGAAATTAGGCTTACTGACCTGTAATTGCCAGGATCACTTCTGGAGTCTTTTTTTAAAATTGGTGTCACATTAGCTATCCTCCAGTACAGCGACTGATTTAAGTGATAGGTTACATATCACAGTTAGTAGTTCTGCAATTTCCTATTTGAGTTCCTTCAGAACTCTTGGTGAATACCATCTGGTCCTGTTGACTTATTACTGTTTAATTAATCAATTTATTCCAAAACCTCCTCTATCAACACCTCAATCTGAACCGTTCCTCAGATTTGTCACCTAAAAAGAATGGCTCAGGTGTGGAAATCTCCATAACATCCTGTGCAGTAAAGACAAATGTAAAGAATTCATTTAGCTTCTCCGCAACGGTCTTATCTTCCTTGAATGCTCCTTTAGCACCTTGATTGTCCAGTGGCCCCACTGATTGTTTGGCAGGCTTCATGCTTCTGATATCCTTAAAATTTTTGCTGTTAGTTTGTTTCTTTTGCTAGTGGCTCTTCAAATTCTTTTTTGGCCTACCTAATTACACTTGACTTGCCAGACTTTCTATTTTCCTCTGTAGGATTTGACTTCCAATTTTTAGAGCAGGCCTTTTTGCCTCAAAGTAAACCACCTCTTTTACTCTGCTTAGCCATGATGGCATTTTTTGTCATCTTATTGTATTTTCTATATGGGGTATATATTTAATTTGAGCCTCTATTATGGTGTTTTTTAAATTTCCATGCAGTTTGCAGGCATTTCACTCTTGTGACTGTACCTTTTAATTTCTGTTTAACTAGCACTCTAATTTTTAAGTAGTTCCTCTTTTTGAAGTTAAATGTTACTGTGATGGGCTTATTTGGTATTTTTCCATCTACAAGGATGTTAAATTTAATTATATTATGGTCACTATTACAAAGCAGTTCAGCTATATTCACCTCTTGGACCAGATTCTGTATGCCATTTAGGACTAAATCAAGAATTGCCTCTCCCCTCGCAGGTTTCTGGACTAGCTACTCCAAGAAGCAGTCATTAATGGTGTCTAGACATTTTATCTTTGCATCCCACCCTGTGGTGACATAGAATCATAGAACTGGAAGAGACCTCGAGAGGTCATCTAGTCCAGTCCCCTGCACTCAAGGCAGGACTAAGTATTATCTAGACCATCCGTGACAGGTGTTTGTCCAACCTGCTCTTAAAAATCCCCAATGATGGAGATTCCACAACCTCCCTAGGCAATTTATTCCAGTACTTAACCACTCTGATAGTTAGGAAGTTTTTTCCTAATGTCCAACCGAAACCGCCCTTGCTGCAATTTAAGCCCATTGCTTCTTGTCCTATCCTCAGAGGTTAAAGAGAACAATTTTTCTCCCTCCTCCTTGTAAGAACCTTTTATGTACTTGAAAACTGTTAGCATGTCCCCTCTCAGTCTTCTCTTCTCCAGACTAAACAAATCCAATTTTTTCATTCATTCTTCATAGGTTATGTTTTCTAGACCTTTAATCATTTTTGTTGCTCTTCTCTGGACTGTCTCCAATTTGTCCACATCTTTCCTGAAATGTGGCGCCCAGAACTGGACACAATGCTCCAGTTGAGGCCTAATCAGTGCGGAGTAGAGCGGAAGAATTACTTCTCGTGTGTTGCTTACAACACTGCTGCTAATACATCCCAGAATGATGTTTGCTTTTTTTGCAACAGCGTTACACTGTTGACTCATATTTTACTTGTGATCCACTATGACCCCCCAGATCCCTTTCTGCAGTACTCCTTCCTAGGCAGTCATTTCCTATTTTGTATGAGTGCAACTGATTGTTCCTTCCTAAGTGGAGGACTTTGCATTTGTCCTTATTGAATTTCTTCCTATTTACTTCAGACCATTTCTCCAGTTTGTCCAGATCATTTTGAATTATTATCCTATCCTCCAAAGCACTTGCAACCCCTCCCAGCTTGGTATCGTCTGCAAACTTTATAAGTGTATAAGTGCCATTATCTCAATCATTGATGAAGATATTGAACAGAACCGGACCCAGACAATATGGGGATAGTTGAAATCCCCCATTTTTATTGGGTTTTCTATTTTTGTAGCCTTGCAAATCTCCCTGAGAATTTCACAGTCACCTTCACCATCCTGGTCAGGTGTTCGGTAGTTTATTCCTACTGCTATATTCTTATTATTCAAGCATGGAATTTCTGTCCATAGAGATGGGTACAGTTTGATTCATTTAAGGTTTTTACTATATTTGACTCTGTGCTTTCTTTCTCATATAGTTACTCCCCCACCAGCATGACCTACTCTGTCATTCCTATATATTTTGTGCCTTGATATTACTGGGTCCCATTGATTATCATCAATCCACCAAGTTTCTGTGATGCCCATTATATCAATATCCTCATTTAATACCAGACACTCAAGTTCACCCATCTTAGTATTTTGACGTTTAGCATTTGTATACAAGTACTTATAAAATTTGTCAGTATTTAGTTCTCTGCCTTCATGTGATGTAATTGAACGTGACTCTTTCATGTGACTGTTTCTCTTCAGTTCCTACCTGTCCTTTATCAACTTCTATACTCTCCTATTTACTAGGATATAGAGAATCCCTATTAATAGATCCTCCCCCAAGGGAGAGCTCTGTCTGAACCATGTGCTCCTCCTCCTCCGCATCTGTTGGCTTTCCCCAGCCCTTAGTTGGAAACTCCTCTACGTCTTTTTAAATTTTACATGCCAGCAATCTGGTTCCGTTTTGTTTTAGGTGGAACCCATCCTTCCTGTATAGGCTCCTCCTGTCCCAAGATTTCCCCAGTTCCTAATAAACGTAAAACCCTCCTCCCTACACCATCGTGTCATCCACGCATTGAGACCCTGCAGTTCTGCCTGTCTAACTGGCCCTGGGTGTGGAACTGGGAGCATTTCAGAGACTGCTACCATGGAGGTCCTGGAGTTTAATCTCTTACCTAGCAGCCTAAATTTGGCCTCCAGCACCTCTCTCCTATCTTTCCCTATGACTGGTACCTACATGGCCCATGACCATCGGCTCCTCTCCAGCACGGCACATAACCCTGTCTTGATGTCTCAAGAACTCCACAACCTTCGCGCCCAGTAGGTGACTCACCATGTGGTTGTCCTGGTCATCACAAACCAACCGATCTATATTTCTATTAATCAAATCCCCCGTGACTATTGCCTGTCTCTTCCTAATAACCCAGAGGGGTATTCTCAGAGCGAGAGGAATACCATGACATCTGGAAGCAGGGTCCCAATTATGGGTTCATTTCTCTCCACTCCAGCTTGATGTTCTCTTTCCCTGACACTTTCATCCTCCTCAACAGCACAGAGGCCATCACACTTGGGATGGGAACGCTCTACTGTGTCTCGGAATGTCTCATTTGTGTACCTCTCTGTCTCCCTTAGTCCCTCCAGTTCAGATGCTGTGGTCCCAAGAGCCCTTCCTGTACTTGGTCTCTGAGGGCCATGAGTTGCTTGCACCAAATGCACACTTATGCCACCTACATGCTGCCGTCAGTGCAATAAAGTGACTCTGCTGCTGGGCTCTGCTGCTGGACTTCCGCCTGCATTAGTTTGACTCCTGTGGGGCGTTTGTTGCTATTGTTGTTTTGTTTTTTGCCACTGTGTGTATGTGTGTCATTGTTGGTCTAAGCTTAGAGAATGTTAGGTGTATCTGGCTCTCCCCTCCCTCTCTAAACTCCCTTGTTCACTAACTCCACTGGTCGCTTAGGAGCTGGCTTTTTAAACCCCTGCTCGTCCTTAGTAGCTCCAGCCCTTCANCATAACCCTGTCTTGATGTCTCAAGAACTCCACAACCTTCGCGCCCAGTAGGTGACTCACCATGTGGTTGTCCTGGTCATCACAAACCAACCGATCTATATTTCTATTAATCAAATCCCCCGTGACTATTGCCTGTCTCTTCCTAATAACCCAGAGGGGTATTCTCAGAGCGAGAGGAATACCATGACATCTGGAAGCAGGGTCCCAATTATGGGTTCATTTCTCTCCACTCCAGCTTGATGTTCTCTTTCCCTTACACTTTCATCCTCCTCAACAGCACAGAGGCCATCACACTTGGGATGGGAACGCTCTACTGTGTCTCGGAATGTCTCATTTGTGTACCTCTCTGTCTCCCTTAGTCCCTCCAGTTCAGATGCTGTGGTCCCAAGAGCCCTTCCTGTACTTGGTCTCTGAGGGCCATGAGTTGCTTGCACCAAATGCACACTTATGCCACCTACATGCTGCCGTCAGTGCAATAAAGTGACTCTGCTGCTGGGCTCTGCTGCTGGACTTCCGCCTGCATTAGTTTGACTCCTGTGGGGCGTTTGTTGCTATTGTTGTTTTGTTTTTTGCCACTGTGTGTATGTGTGTCATTGTTGGTCTAAGCTTAGAGAATGTTAGGTGTATCTGGCTCTCCCCTCCCTCTCTAAACTCCCTTGTTCACTAACTCCACTGGTCGCTTAGGAGCTGGCTTTTTAAACCCCTGCTCGTCCTTAGTAGCTCCAGCCCTTCATTAAGGGATCCTAACGGGATCAGGGATCAAGGGATGGCAGGCTGGAGCTTCGTTAAGATGCTCTCAGCTGTGCCTAGCTGGCTGGTAGGCTCAGCACTCAGCCCCCCCAAAGACACCACGCTATAAACTTCAATCCAGCAGGCCCATGGCCAGCAGCTGGCACAATGCAAAGTTACAGACAAGAAACTCACCCAAGGGTCACGTAGTCGCTCCTCCTTCACATGAAGAACTCCCTCACCCAGCTCCCCTGGGCGCTAGCTCCACAAGTCTCCCAGTGAGATCAGCGGCCACTGGCTCAAGCCCTGTGAGAAGGCAAGACCTTCTGAGCTGAATCTGTACAGCTCATCTGAATGCCAGCTAACGACGGGACGTAGACGCTTGCCAGGTTGTGAAAGCTGCCCAGACCTTGTGGCGGAGGGTGATCTCAGAGGCTCTGACCTCGAGTGCCGGAATAAGAATGACACAGGAAAACTGACGCCGAAAACTTCACGTTGGTGAGAATAGCGACTGAGCGTGAAGTCAACAGAGCTTAGATAAGTGTATAAGAGGGATATGGTTCTGCAAAGCTCCCGCTGACTTCAGTCGAGGCAGAATTTCAACCACGGTGTCTAATCAGCTGAGTGATCCCAAGGAGGAAAGATGCTCTGTGCATAAGGCACTGTCCTGGCTGTCAGGAGAAACTAAGCTCTTCTCCCACCTCTTCCTGAGTGATCTTCATAGCCTGTGTGTCAGAGACCGGGACGTGGGCAGTCATGTCTAGTGGCTGGAGCAGGAGTCGGTAGCCAGGAATTGGAACCTGGAGTCCGAGGCCAGACACCAGAGCCAAGTGTCCGAGCCAAAGTCAGGAATTAGGAGCAGGGCTGGGTCTGAGGCAGGAACAGGGCTGGGAACAAGCAGGTCCAGGCACTCTTGCAGCCATGGGTGAGTGATTTGAGCAGGCGGTGGCCTAATGCTGCTGCTGGGCGTAAGTGCACACCTGTTGTTCCTCCAGCCAAGCAGGCATCTGACCAATCAGGAGATCCTGATGAAAGCCAGCTGTGATTCAGCTGCGAGTCCTTTGTTGCCCACTTGGGTGGTGGAGCCAGCTGGCCCCAGGATCAGCTGCAAGCCCTAATTCCTGTCATTGTGAACCCATGTGAAGGAGTATGCTATCCTTTAATGGCCAGCCAGAAGCTGCAATCAGGAGCACCTGTATATAATCAGGGAGGCTCCTTGTTGCAGACGGAGGACTACCCTATTTAAAACAGGAAGAGGAAGCCGAAGGGCATGTGTGGGTTAGAAGCTGCACAACTGGCAAGGGAAGGTGATTCCCTGAAGATTGATTTGACCAGACCAGGGGCAGGCAACCTATGGCACGGGTGCCAAAGGTGGCACGCGAGCTGATTTTCAGTGGCACTCACACTGCCCAGGTCCTGGCCACCGGTCCGAGGGGCTCTGTGTTTTAATTTAATTTTAAATGAAGCTTCTTAAACATTTTAAAATCCTTATTTACTTTACATACAACAATAGTTTAGTTATATATTATGGACTTATAGAGAGAGACCTTCTAAAACGGTTAAAATGTATGACCGGCACGCAAAACCTTAAATTAGAGTGAATAAATGAAGACTTGGCACACCACTTCTGAAAGGTTGCTGACCCCTGGACCAGACCCAGAGACTTTTTTGTTTTGGGACTTTGAAGTTCTGAAGAGTCCAAAGCTGGATCCTGAGGTGTACTAGCCTTTAAAGTATTGTACAAGTTCTCCTTTCAGAAGGCTTCTTTAAAAGGAGATCCGCTGATGTTAATTAGAGTGCTCAGCTTCTCCTTGCCCAGGTTGTGAAAGTGAACTCATTGTTATCCCCAATGAAGGGGAAACTGAGGCAGACCTCAACAGAGCCACACCCTGCCATGAGGGGGATGCATAGGGTAGCCCATACCTCCTACAGCCTATTCCATCAATGCGTGTGGGATCTTCCGGTGCAAAGTGGTGCAGAAGGGGAAAGTACTATTATTGTAATCTCTTAGGGCAGTGCTTCTCAAAGCCGGTCCGCCGCTTGTTCAGGGAAAGCCCCTGGCGGTCCGGGCCGGTTTGTTTACCTGCCGCGTCCGCAGGTTTGGCCGATCGCGGCTCCTACTGGCCGCGGTTCGCCGTCCCAGGCCAATGGGGGCTGTGAGAAGCGGCGTGGGCCGAGGGATGTGCTGGCCGCCGCTTCCCGCAGCCCCCATTGGCCTGGAGTGGCGAACCACNGGCTACTGTTTCTAAGATAATCAGTTGTTTTAATTGTCATATTTGAATTCAGCACATCAAAATACATAATAAAAATCACATTTTATCTCTGAAGCAGACGACTTCTCAAAAAAATCCTACATGCTGCCGTCAGTGCAATAAAGTGCATAGCCCCCACTCTGCTGCTGGACTTCCGCCTGCATTAGTTTGACTGCTGTGGGGCGTTTGTTGCTATTGTTGTTTTGTTTTTTGCCAGTGTGTGTGTGTGTGTGTGTCATTGTTGGTCTAAGTTTAGAGAATGTTAGGTGTATCTGGCTCTCCCCCTCCCTCTCTAAACTCCCTTGTTCACTAACTCCGCTGGTCGCTTAGGAGCTGGCTTTTTAAACCCCTGCTCGTCCTTAGTAGCTCCAGCCCTTCATTAAGGGATCATAATGGGATCAGGGATCAAGGGATGGCAGGCTGGAGCTTCGTTAGGATGCTCTCAGCTGTGCCTAGCTGGCTGGTAGGCTCAGCACTCAGCCCCCCAAAGACACCACGCTATAAACTTCAATCCAGCAGGCCCATGGCCAGCAGCTGGCACAATGCAAACTTACAGACAAGAAACTCACCCCAAAGGTCACGTAGTCGCTCCTCCTTCACGTGGAGAACTCCCTCACCCAGCTCCCCTGGGCGCTAGGTCCACAAGTCTCCCAGTGAGGTCAGCGGCCACTGGCTCAAGCCCTGTGAGAAGGCAAGACCTTCTGAGCTGAATCTGTACAGCTCATCTGAATGCCAGCTAACGACGGGACGTAGACGCTTGCCAGGTTGTGAAAGCTGCCCAGACCTTGTGGCGGAGGGTGATCTCAGAGGCTCTGACCTCGAGTGCCGGAATAAGAATGACACAGGAAAACTGACGCCGAAAACTTCACGTTGGTGAGAATAGCGACTGAGCGTGAAGTCAACAGAGCTTAGATAAGTGTATAAGAGGGATATGGTTCTGCAAAGCTCCCGCTGACTTCAGTCGAGGCAGAATTTCAACCACGGTGTCTAATCAGCTGAGTGATCCCAAGGAGGAAAGATGCTCTGTGCATAAGGCACTGTCCTGGCTGTCAGGAGAAACTAAGCTCTTCTCCCACCTCTTCCTGAGTGATCTTCATAGCCTGTGTGTCAGAGACCGGGACGTGGGCAGTCATGTCTAGTGGCTGGAGCAGGAGTCGGTAGCCAGGAATTGGAACCTGGAGTCCGAGGCCAGACACCAGAGCCAAGTGTCCGAGCCAAAGTCAGGAATTAGGAGCAGGGCTGGGTCTGAGGCAGGAACAGGGCTGGGAACAAGCAGGTCCAGGCACTCTTGCAGCCATGGGTGAGTGATTTGAGCAGGCGGTGGCCTAATGCTGCTGCTGGGCGTAAGTGCACACCTGTTGTTCCTCCAGCCAAGCAGGCATCTGACCAATCAGGAGATCCTGATGAAAGCCAGCTGTGATTCAGCTGCGAGTCCTTTGTTGCCCACTTGGGTGGTGGAGCCAGCTGGCCCCAGGATCAGCTGCAAGCCCTAATTCCTGTCATTGTGAACCCATGTGAAGGAGTATGCTATCCTTTAATGGCCAGCCAGAAGCTGCAATCAGGAGCACCTGTATATAATCAGGGAGGCTCCTTGTTGCAGACGGAGGACTACCCTATTTAAAACAGGAAGAGGAAGCCGAAGGGCATGTGTGGGTTAGAAGCTGCACAACTGGCAAGGGAGGGTGATTCCCTGAAGATTGATTTGACCAGACCAGGGGTAGGCAACCTATGGCACGGGTGCCGAAGGTGGCATGCAAGCTGATTTTCAGTAGCACTCACACTGCCCAGGTCCTGGCCACCGGTCCGGGGGGCTCTGTGTTTTAATATAATTTTAAATGAAGCTTCTTAAACATTTTAAAATCCTTATTTACTTTACATACAACAATAGTTTAGTTATATATATTATGGACTTATAGAAAGAGACCTTCTAAAAGGGTTAAAATGTATCACTGGCACGTGAAACCTTTAAATTATAGTGAATAAATGAAGACTCGGCACACCACTTCTGAAAGGTTGCCGACCCCTGGACCAGACCCAGAGACTTTTGTTTTGGGACTTTGAAGTTCTGAGGAGTCCAAAGCTGGATCCTGAGGTATACTAGCCTTTAAAGTATTGTACAAGTTCTCCTTTCAGAAGGCTTCTTTAAAAGGAGATCCGCTGATGTTAGAGTGCTCAGCTTCTCCTTGCCCAGGCTGTGAAAGTGAACTCATTGTTATCCCCATTGAAGGGGAAACTGAGGCAGACCTCAACAGAGCCACACCCTGCCATGAGGGGGATGCATAGGGTAGCCCATACCTCCTACAGCCTATTCCATCAATGCGTGTGGGATCTTCCGGTGCAAAGTGGTGCAGAAGGGGAAAGTACTATTATTGTAATCTCTTAGGGCAGTGCTTCTCAAAGCCGGTCCGCCGCTTGTTCAGGGAAAGCCCCTGGTGGTCCGGGCCGGTTTGTTTACCTGCCGCGTCCGCAGGTTCGGCCGATCGCGGCTCCTACTGGCTGCGGTTCGCCGTCCCAGGCCAATGGGGGCTGTGAGAAGTGGCGTGGGCTGAGGGATGTGCTGGCCGCCGCTTCCCGCAGCCCCCATTGGCCTGGAGTGGCGAACCACGGCCAGTGGGAGCTGCGATCAGCCGAACCTGCGGACGCAGCAGGTAAACAAACCGGTCGGACTGCCAGGGGCTTTCCATGAACAAGCGGCGGCCCGGCTTTGAGAAGCACGGTCTTAGGGGATGATTGCACCTGATTGCCATGCTCTCTGCAGCTTCCCACCAGGGGCGTGCTTCGCAGGAGAGAGAGCGAGAGAAGTAACATGAATGTTGTAGATATTTCTTGGCTTGCTGAAGAAGCCAGCAACAGAGTCGCTGCTGTCACCTGCCTGAGAAAAGAGGAAGGGGAATTGTTTAAACTAACTCCAGGGGGTGTACATGGGTTAATGGGATTAAACAGAGCCAAGGAAATCGTTGGCTGGACTTCAGGAAGAATTTTCTAACAATGAGACTTATTAGGTCTCCCAAAAGCAGGGGTGGAAGCCCCATTTTAAATTGGGTTGCACAAAGCATTGGAGAATGGGGAACAATCTAGGACTGGCCACAATAAAAGCGTGACATCTCAGAGGTGAGTCTTTATTCCCTGGCCCGAGTAACCTGGTATATCCGGGTGCAACGCTTAATAGTGTGATAGGGGTTGGTATCCATGGACTGCAGTGTTTACTATTACAGGACAGGGCATGGGCAGGATGAATTACTAGGTATTTTCCCAGCTTCATTGTCTATGATCTGTGCTCAGCTAAAGCCACTTGAACATTACCACATGTCCCTGTTGTCAAGACTACCTGGGGCCTGATCCGGAGCCCATTGGAGTCACTGGAAAGCTTCCACTTGACTTTACTGGGTTTTTATCCGGCACGCAAAACTTTGTACGACACTCACTAGGCAGAAGATGTGAAGGGGGAAAAAATTCCTTCATGGTGGTTTTGTCTTGTAACAATGTTGACATTATGTGGAGTAACTGAGTATAAAATCTGCCTATGGGAGTCAGTGTGCAGAAAAGATGTTATTNTGCGGTTCGCCGTCCCAGGCCAATGGGGGCTGTGAGAAGTGGCGTGGGCTGAGGGATGTGCTGGCCGCCGCTTCCCGCAGCCCCCATTGGCCTGGAGTGGCGAACCACGGCCAGTGGGAGCTGCGATCAGCCGAACCTGCGGACGCAGCAGGTAAACAAACCGGTCGGACTGCCAGGGGCTTTCCATGAACAAGCGGCGGCCCGGCTTTGAGAAGCACGGTCTTAGGGGATGATTGCACCTGATTGCCATGCTCTCTGCAGCTTCCCACCAGGGGCGTGCTTCGCAGGAGAGAGAGCGAGAGAAGTAACATGAATGTTGTAGATATTTCTTGGCTTGCTGAAGAAGCCAGCAACAGAGTCGCTGCTGTCACCTGCCTGAGAAAAGAGGAAGGGGAATTGTTTAAACTAACTCCAGGGGGTGTACATGGGTTAATGGGATTAAACAGAGCCAAGGAAATCGTTGGCTGGACTTCAGGAAGAATTTTCTAACAATGAGACTTATTAGGTCTCCCAAAAGCAGGGGTGGAAGCCCCATTTTAAATTGGGTTGCACAAAGCATTGGAGAATGGGGAACAATCTAGGACTGGCCACAATAAAAGCGTGACATCTCAGAGGTGAGTCTTTATTCCCTGGCCCGAGTAACCTGGTATATCCGGGTGCAACGCTTAATAGTGTGATAGGGGTTGGTATCCATGGACTGCAGTGTTTACTATTACAGGACAGGGCATGGGCAGGATGAATTACTAGGTATTTTCCCAGCTTCATTGTCTATGATCTGTGCTCAGCTAAAGCCACTTGAACATTACCACATGTCCCTGTTGTCAAGACTACCTGGGGCCTGATCCGGAGCCCATTGGAGTCACTGGAAAGCTTCCACTTGACTTTACTGGGTTTTTATCCGGCACGCAAAACTTTGTACGACACTCACTAGGCAGAAGATGTGAAGGGGGAAAAAATTCCTTCATGGTGGTTTTGTCTTGTAACAATGTTGACATTATGTGGAGTAACTGAGTATAAAATCTGCCTATGGGAGTCAGTGTGCAGAAAAGATGTTATTATCGGAGTCTTTTATGCCTCCTTACACTGTCTGGATCAGAAAAGATTAATGGGGGAGATAGGAGCCCAGGCTCCCATCCTTATTTAAGCTGTCAGATACTTTCATGTTGTTTTATGTTGATCGTTATATAAAGCCTATGAAGAGAGATGTATGTTTCTATACTCTCAACACGTCTTATTTTAATCTATAAATTAATACAAAGAAGAAATGTTTATATATATTATTTTGGTGTGTATTGTCAGTGCTTCTCTTTCACTCTTATTCTTCCGAATAAAACAGACACAGAGCACTTAACATATGCACATAATCAGTCTCTACCTTTCTCTTTGCAGCTTTCTTTGTCTATCATTCCAGTCATATTTTAATTTGCATACTAACATACCTTCAATACAAAAAAGGCTCATTGCTGGAACATCAAAGGCCTCATGGTCACGGTTGTGCATGCACACCCTCCTCCCCATATTCACACACACACACACACACACACACACACACACACACACACACACACACGCATGGACTCCGACACACCTTGGACCGGTTCCTCCTCTCTCTTATACTGGCTAACCCCCATTGGTTTGACACGCAGATTCTCACATATGCGAACACCAACATATGCTGACACAAACTGACAACAGACTGACACACTTGCTACAAAATACATTTGCCCATAGGCTCACATGCATGAGGAATTACATGTTCAGACATAAGCACGCAGAGGCTTGCACGTTCATTCCCATAGATTATATAAACACCCAAATGTGATGACAGCTAGAGCATCTCAGGAAGAGAAGAACATTGCAGCATAGGTTTCCCTCGGAATATTCAGAGGTCCCCAGACAGTATTGTTCTAATTTTGCCCCAGACTGGCTTCCCCCCCATCATCTCCCTGACTTATATTCTTTTACTGAGCTTGTGCAGTGAGATTTTTTGATGCTGAAAGTAGTGGCATGACCTTGTCATTAGGCTAAGAATCTTCATTACTTAGACATATCCTAGTGGGACTCCAGTAACCAACTGGACACAGTTTCCTTGTGGTCACTGTTGCAGAAACCATCACTGGAGAAGGAAGGCCTACCTAAATCCGCAGTTAATTTCTAGCAAAGATTTCCTGCAACTGTATCTTGTTTTCAAGCTGGAATGCTTTGGATTCCTACATTGCAGAGTTCATGTAGCAGGTTCCCATGTTCGTTTCTGCCGGGGAAAAAAGGCCTTTTCCAATCCCAAAGCCTAACAGAAGCTGCAGTGGGAAATAAAACAGAGAGCCCATTAACAACCACATAACACCCAAGTTTAGAGCTGGAGGCATTTCCTCACCATTGTCTAGCAAAGCTAATGGAGTCACTTCAAAGCAGTGGGGAGGAAACAACTGCCTCCAATTGACCTCATTGACTTTTAGTGGGTTTAGTGCTATTAAAAGGTGTCAGATTTCCAGACCGAGAGGCAGAGGGGAACCATTCACAAGAGTGATTTGGGAGGCAAAGTGCTGTTCTCCTAAATCACATTTGTAAATTTCATTGAGTCCCTCTGTCCTCAGCACCAGTAGGGCATTGACAACAGCAAATGAAGCTCCCTCAGCAATGTGACTGAACTAGAGCTGTTTGGGAACCGGAATTTCCCTTCCATTGGAAATTCTGACACTTCAAAACCTTTTTTTGTTATGAATCAGACCAAAAAAAAAAATAACCACAAAATTGTGTGCATCAATTTCCTGTGAAATTTCCCATCGATCTAATAATAATACCTGACTCTCTTATATAATGCTTTTCATCAGTAAATCTCAAAGTGATTTACAAAGGAGGTCCGTTTTATCACCCCATTTTACAGATTTTTACATGTCATTTTGATTTAGACTTTTTGTTTTTATATTTTTAATACAAAATAAATTTCAAAACAAAATAATTTTAAAACGAAAAACCAAAATGTTCCATTTGGAAAGTGCTGGAACGGAACACTGAATTCAACATGATCAAAATGCTTCCTTTTGGTGCTTTTTTTTTTTTTTTTTTTTTTTCCCCTAGACGAAATGTCATCAAAAGCCTCATGTTCCCGCAGAAAGTTTGATATAGATCAAATTGCATTTTCCAATGGAAAAACGTTCCGTTGGAAAACTTTCCACCAACTCTAGCCTTCTGTTCAGGGGGGCCGGCCAGTTTATAAGGCTGAATCATTCTATGGTTCCTCTGCTCAGGTTTCCAGTTCTGGAGATTTCTGTGCATGAGGACATTTGTTTGCAGGGGACCAAGCTTCTTGCTTCATGAAGGCATCACAGCCATCATATGTAACAATAGTCAGCGACTGCTCAGAGACTCGTAGACTTTAAGGCCAGAAGGGACCATCACGATCATCTAGTCTGACCTCCTGCACGTCGCAGGCCACAGAACCTCACCCACCCACTCCTGTAATAGGCCCATAAGCTCTGGCTGAGATACTGAAGTCCTCAAATCATGGTCTAAAGACTTCAAGTCACAGAAAATCCACCATTTACACTAGTTTCAACCTGCAAGTGACCCAGAGGAAGGCAAAAAAACCCAACCCCACTGCTGCAGTGGGCTGGATTCACACTCATAACCTAGAGTTGGAGGGTGCTATAACACATCTCCTTGCGTCACGCAGTCCCCTCGCCAGCACCCATTCGTATTCATAGTGAGGAAGGAGGCTGCACTTGCCTTTTTCTGAGTAGACTCCTCCGCCTCTGGGACCCATCCCAAGGGGTGGACCATCACTTCTATGGCAACAACGCTCAACTATACTTCTCCACTCTGGACCTGCCTCCTGCACTTCATTCTCTCCCACGTCTCACCGTCATGTCAAGCTCAACGTGACCCAAGCCAAGCTCAGAGGGCCAGGTCCTCAGCTGGTGTCAATCTGCAGCTTGTAAATCTGTGGTGTCGCTTCACTGAGGTCAGTGGAGCTGTGCCGATTTTGCAGCAGTGGAGAATCTGGCTCATCATCTTTCCCCCTCCTCCCCCCCCATGCCGTCTTCACGGCTGTTTCTCTCTGACACTTGATAACACCACCCATCCTCCCTGTTTGCCAGGCCCAGGACCTGAGGGGTCACCTGCGACTCCCCCTTCTCCACCTCCCACGGCCAGGCCGTGGCCAAATCCTGTTGTGTTATCCTCCACAACACTTCCTCGTTCAACCCTTCCTTTGTGGCCAAATCGCTTGTCCAAGCCCTGACCCTCTCCTGCCTCAGCTATCACAACATCCTCCTCTTCAGGTCTGGCCTTCTGGGGATTAACTTTGCCCCTTCTAGTCTGTCCAAAATGTTGTCACCAAAACCATCTTCCTTACCGCGTCATCTGGCTCGTGCCAAATCCCTCCGCTACACTCAATATCAAGTTCAAGCTCCTTGCAATTGAGGCCTTGTGCCACTCAGGCCCCTCTAGTATCTTTGATTTTATCTCCTTTTGCATTCCTCCAGTCTGCCATTGATGTCAAATTTAATGTCCCCTTTATTCCCGTCTCCCCACTTCTGCACCATCTTCCACCCCATTCCCTACGTATGGGGCAGCCTCGCCAAACTGGTCCACCAACCTTCTTCCCTTTGCCTCATCCCATCCCCTCCTCAGTGCAACCACCACAATGTACCCACACCTTACTGGGTAGCTGCCTGATCTTACTACAGTCACTTTCCGCCCACCTCTGCCCTTCCCCTTCTCTTGCCTGGCCTTTGACCCTCCCTTGCTGTGTCCTGTTGAATTCAGACTGGAAGCTCTTTGGGGCAGGGATCGTGTGTATGGGGGAGGTCTTGCACTGTTTTGGGGGGCTTGAAAATGAAATAAATAATAGAAGAAGAAATGTTGGCTCCTGTTAGGAGATGGATCTCACCATTAACGGGTCAGAGGATGCCTTTTGGTTCCATTTTGCCCTGAGTTCTTCTCTTTAGTCTGGGACTGTTTGCTCAGTAGCAAATAGCCAGGAGCTTGGTGTTCCCTGGGCCTGCTCCCAGGGCTTGACTGCATTGGGAATAAGAGGGTGCCCCCTTGAGTGGAAGTGCTGCATGGCCCTGTGCCCAACAGCTGTCTTCCGAGCAAACTGCACAGAGGTAAATCAGGGCAAGAAAATGAGCGTGGCTACATGCCCCACCCCCTCCACCTGCACCAGTTCTGATCAATGGCTCTCTGGACAGATCATCCATGAACACAGTTCATCTTTCCGTTGATGACGAGGTGCCCAGGTGCTTCTGTCAGCTCACCAGCTGGGCGCCATCCCATGGGTAGGGTGCAGACTCTTGTGTGGGCTCCCGTAATGTAACTCCACCACCGGCAGGGCTCTCTGTGGCTGCGAAGAGCGGTCGGGACTTGTCTGTTTGAGAATGCTGCTGCTGATGTTATCGTGGTAGCACTTAGGAGCTCCAGTCCTGGAGCAGGCCCTGTTATACCCTGTTATAAGGGGATCTCTGCCCTGAATAGCCATGAATATGGCAGATTGAAATGGAACGCAGTGGCCAGCTGGGCTCGGAGCAGAGCAGAGGGTGGCTGCTCTGCAGTGCTCTCCTGTCCAAGCTGGCTGAGGGAAGCAGAGAGCCCGATGGGTTGTGTTTTCATCTGGCAGTGAGCAGCGCCTGGGTACAGGGAATGCAAACTACGGCTGGTTGAAAATTTTCCATCTGAACTGTTTGTGAACAGAGATGTGGGTTTTCACCTAAATTTTTTTTTTTTTTTTGCAGAAAGTGTCTGCTTTTAGCATGAAACTTAGATTTTTTGTGTCAAAAATATGAGCCCCTGATAGCCAAAGAGTTGATACTTGAATATGTTGCCCCAATGTCTCATGGGAGTTGTAGTTCATTTGCCTCATGCCCCCATTCCCTATGGGCTGGAACTCCCTGACTGGACTAGATCTCCCATGATGTATTGCTATCTTCCCCAAGACAGGAAACTGTGGTGCATCATGGGAGTGGTAGTCCAACCAGGGGTCATAGCCTATAGAAGCGAATGAGAGCATGAAGCCCCTGAAATACAACTCCCATGGAGCGCAGGGGCAGCATTCCAGAATCAAAGTATTTTGGTTTTTTTGGCAGAAATATTTGGGATTTTGATTTTTTTCCACAAAAATTACAACTTTTAGGTAAAATATTTTTGACCAAAACATTCTTTTCCACCCAATTTTGTTGAGGAGTGGGGGAACCAAAACATTTTCCTACCTGCTTTAGCATCAACACATTCATCCCCAGGGCCTGTTCCAAATGGCTGCCAACTCAGACACTTTCATGATGCTGTCGGGTCTCCTGCTGAGCCCTGGCAGAGGCTACCGCTTGTGCTACCAGAGCTGTCAGCAGAGTTTCTACTTTACCTGGTCGGTAACGCCAGCCTCTAATTTCTGAGACAGAAGAGTTTGATCTTTTAGACAAAGCGCATAAGTGCTTTGAAAGATGCTTTCAATCCTCCTTGAAGCTTTCTTGTAAAAAGACAAGAGACAGCTTGAAAGCAAGAGGCCCTGGAAAAAGTAGCTCAGGGTCATCGAGTCTAGTGGAGAAGTGGCTTCCCTCATAAAATCCTTCTTGCACACATCAGCATTAATGAGTTTAAACCTGGTCCCTGCTGCAGATGATGCTCTGTTCTCAGGTCCACTCATTGGAGCCTCGCTCCGGTATTTGCCGCTCCTTCCCTATGTAATAACTTCTGATACCCTGGGGAGAGCCACGTGTGTAGGGATACTGGAGTCCAAATCAGGTGTGGTGATGCAGAGCGCCAGGTTGCCTTGCCAATTCTACACCGTGCTCAAAGTGAGCTGCAAAGGTAGCGACCCTCACGACACGTGGAGACACAAGGTAGCTGTTAAAAGAAGTTTAGGAGGGATAGCTCAGTGGTTTGAGCATTGGCCTGTTAAACCCAAAGTTGTGAGTTCAATCTTTGAGGGGTCCATTTAAGGATCTGGGGCAAAAATCTGTCTGGTGATTGGCCCTGCTTTGAGCAGGGGGTTGGACTAGATGACCTCCTGAGGTCCCTTCCAACCCTGGTATTCTATGATTCTACTTGCTCTACACCTCAGAAATACCAGGAACCTTGGGCCTTATTTTCCCTGATTTTGCTCTTTGGAGGACCGGGGAACTGGAGTACGATAGTGGCGTCCGAATAAGCTGAACCCTGACCTATGGTGATCCCAGCCCTTCTTGAGGAGGGAGTAGATATCGAGTCCTGGACTGCCTCCAGGCATTGCAAAGTATATCCAGCCTGGCTCTGTGAGAAGTAGGTGCCTGTTCTCACTGGGATTCAGTGGAAACGCTGTTCCTAATTCCCAGAGATCCCTTTGAAACGCCCAACCTTAATTTTCTGCTAATGTGTACGCGCCTTTAGACTGACGTTCAGAGAAGAATCTACACATATGCATCCCCAACACACACACACACACACACACACACACACTCCACAAATTCTCATCACACATGTATTCATAGCACCCTGCCGTACACACACTCACAACTCCATACACACGCTGAAGCCAGTACACGTGCCCCCCCACTCACATTGACACCTACATTTTCTTCCCTGAAATTTGGCCCAAATTGTTTATTGAATCAAAAGCTTATAGTAGGGAGGGGTGGAGGAGGAGACAGAGAGGATCAAAATCCCAGGTCAGTCCAGGAAGTTTGCAAACAGTGGTTCTCTATATTCCCCCTTATATCAAGCAAGTTGGCTCCTGCATGTAGTTGAAAGCCCTGTGAGTTTGCTTATTTCACCAAAGTGTGCTACAGCGAACCCGAGAGAACTGGCACAATCAGCAGGTTTGCAGAGAAAATGAGATTTTTCCTGGCCAGTTTCCAGCAACAGCAACAGCACTCCAAGGCACATCTCAATTAATTAACAGAGTCAAACTTTATTAGAGATGATTGTTGGCCAAAAATAACCCGCCTCTTGGAGCTTGCTTGCTTGCTTTCTTTCTTTCTTTCTTTCTTTCTTTGTTTCGAAACCTATCTGGGCACCTGCCTTTGGGTTCAATGACTGCGTGTGAGACAGGAAAAGCCTGCCCTTAACCGAAACTTGGATGAAGAGTTAAAGTCATGATGAAATCTACATTTCCAAGTAGATCTTTGGCTGTTGGCCCTCAATAAACATTGTACTTGGGTGCCTCTGACCCTAAAGGACCCTAAAGCACTTTGCAGGCCATAAATGTCGAGTGGGAGATGACTATATTATTATGAAGTTGACCCAGTCATAGTAGATATTTTTTGAAACTGCAAGTTGCCAACCTCAAAATTTATTCTTAGGGTATTATTTTAAGGTTGATGTGTGATGGCTACTCTGAGATGTAATACATCTCATTCAAGAAATCAGTTAAATTCAGAGCATGCAGTGAGTATACAGAGGGATAGCTCAGCGGTTTGAGCATTGGCCTGCTAAACCCAGGGTTGTGAGTTCAATCCTTGAGGGGGTCATTTAGGGATCTGGGGCAAAATAATCTGTCAGGGATGGTACTTGGTCCTGCTGGGAAGGCAGGGGACTGGACTTGATGACCTTTCAAGGTCCCTTCCATTTCTATGTTGGGAAAGCTGTGTCATACCAAGGAGTGTTTTGGGGAGAGATTTTTTTTTAGCATCAGCTAGACTGTGCAATCCTTACATGTGTTGATGAGCACTTCAAAATATTACCCCTGAGCACAAGGGATTATGATTTATATTATATTAATACCTAAAGGCCTCACACTGGATCAGGACCCCATTGTGATAGGCATGCAAATGTATAGCAAGAGACAGGCCCTGACCCAAAGTTCTTACAATCTAAATCGATAAGGCATTCACCAGGTGGGAGGGATCACACATGCATGGATTTAGCCTCCAATAATGTTTTGTTTCTTTGGCTAACTAGCATCCTTGAATTTAGGGTACTAAGTACCAATCTAAATGGTGTAATTCATATTCCTGTGTAATTATTATGTTTGCTGTGTACTTAGCACCATGAAAATACATTGACTCTGAGGGCGAAAGTAATAGGATACAGATCTTTTCACTGATAGATCACCAGTTCAAATCCAGCTCTGGCTTGGTGGACCAAAAACCATCACCATCTGCTGGCTTGGCTCTTCAGCGACATACGTGTCATGGCTTTGGCCCATTTATTAGTGAAGTGTCAACACCATACACATCACCTTGACAGGGCAGACAAGCACTAGAGAGGCCTGGGGACAGAGCTCCCCTCTCACCTACTGAGTTAGACACACTGGTATAAATGGAAGAACTCCATTCAGGTCACTGGAATAACGTGTTAGAGAGAGATTTCAAACCAGGAACCAGTCCAGTCCTTCCATCTCAGAGCTGAACGTGACAAGGTTGGCTCTGACTTTGTACGTGTTCTGCGAATAAACAGGTGTGCATTCTCCTGAGCGATCAATCTGGCACCTTTAACCAGACTGAAATTAAACAGGGGGGAAAAAGCATTAATAAAAATATGGCAGCTTTCCTAGGCCATTTCATTAACTATATCAGTGAAGCATATCGCCCAAAGTCCTGTATTTCTGCTGAATACTAACGTTCCCCCCAAATACTTGGCTCTTTCTTAGAACAATTGCCAGTTTGTACCAACTCAATTTAGTCATGCAAACAAAATTCAAAGTAGGAAAAAAAAATCTGAGACGACAAAAGCAACAATTCTGCTGTCTCTGATTAGCTGCCTTCGAGGCCAGATTCTGCTCAGCGTGACCGTGTTACTTGGGATGTATGCTGCTGTCACTAAAACCAGAATTTATCCCTCTGCACCAGTCACCTTGGTTTTAGCTGGATTGGAAGGAAGAGGCTCACAAAGGCAATTTCACATTCCCTGTGGAAAGAGGGACAACTAAAAAAAAAGCTATTGTCATTTTTATTCTTCCTTGTGTTGCTCTTTCTTGAGAGCACAAAACAGGAGGAAAAGGAAGATACTGAGACCATTATTAAAGCTGGTCAAAACATTTTTAACACACAGGTTTTTGTTGAAAAGTGGCCTTTTCTCAGAAAACATCTTTTTTTTTTTCTTTCTAAATTTGTTAACATAGAACCTTTTTTTATTTTTCTCAAAAAAAGGCACTATCTTTATTTGCAGTGTCGACTTGAAGAAGAGCTCCATGTAGCTCGAAAGCGGGTATCTTTCACCTGCAGAATTTGGTCCAATAAAAGATACTACTTCACCCACCTCATCGATCTCGTTATTTTTATCATCATTTAAATCAATTTTTTTATCAAAAAGGTTTTGAGATTGTTTTTATTGAATGAAAACTGGCTTCTGATAAATGAAAAATTTCTATAACTGTTTCAATAACATTTTTGATGAAAAATCAGAGCAATGTATTTGTAAAATGAGCCCGTTTTGAACCCTTTATAATGAAACACCTTCGAAATGTTGAACTTTTTCATGAAACTAGTTTTCCATTTTTTCGACTAGCTCCAAGAATTTTGTTACAGAGGGTAGTTTAATCTGTGTTGCACAATTACCGCTGCATTAGAATGAAATGCAAATAGTATCATCAAAGCCAATGCGACTTATCCCAAGTGTAAGGGGAGCATGATTTATTATTATTTGCATTGTGGTAGCACCGAGGAACCTCAGTCATGGAAAAGGACCCCATTGTGCTAGGCACTGTACAGAACAACAAGACAGTTCCTGCCCCCAAAGAGCTAGCAATCTAAGACAAGAGACCACAGGTGGATACAGATGAGAGTACAAATAAACAATGCGACGTTATTGGTCAGCATGGTAGGCAGTGGTCTCTACACATTTAGTTTACAGTTAGTAAGTGGTGGTGGTAATGAATTTTCCCCTCTACCTGCAACAATTCCCTTTACCGATGTTGGAATGTTACAAGTGTGTGTTTTGTTGCACTTCTGGAGAGCTAATGCGATCTTTGCTTGTCAGTTCCATCTACCAATTGGTTAAATAACATCGCTCCGATTGTCCTTGTCTTTTGAGGTTCGCGCCTCATCAATGTGGGCTTTTTTATCATTGCACATTGGGATGGGGACAGATCATCCTCATTAGGTCAGCGGGGCAGGAAAGACGATTTGGGCCATCCAGTCGTACTCCTGCACTGTGTTTCCATCTCTCACAATTTCATCACGAGGGTTGTGATATTTGAAGGGTTTTTTTTATTAAATCCCTAGCATATGGAGACATATGATCACGTGGGACTCTCAGCTTTCTTTTCTTTTTCTTTTTCTTTTTTTTTTTTAAGGTAAGTTTTCAGGCCTCACAGTTATGGGCAAAGGCAGGAAAATGGGAAAGGGTCTAAAGGGTCAAAACCCAGAAGGCAAATAAAAAGAAACGAACATCTTATTTTATTTTTAAAATCTCATGATTTTAAGTCAATCTCCTGATTTGGGGTGAAGCCTGGCTCATGATTTTTGAATGTTTGGGATGGGTGATACTGACTGCCTCACCACAGCTGTATTCTTGAATCTGAGGTGTGATGGGTTCTGACCCGTCTCTCTTTCGGAGTGGGTTTCAGTGCTATGTTACTCTTCCTGGGTGAAATCTACCAGTGCAGCAAGCCAGGACAAGGCCTGTGCCCTGATTGGCTTTAGTTGGACTTAAATGGTGCCTAGGCCTTCTTGTGTGGCCTCTTCACTCTCTGCAAAGAACGTTTTCCTTAATACGCTGTCTTAACTTTCCCTTTCTTAGCTTCAGGCCATGGCTCCTGGTCCTCCTGTTTTCTGGGAGTGTGAATGAGCTCTTTCCTTCCTTTAGACTGTTATTTATAGACTGTCATCATACCTCCATGGGGTCTTTTTCCCCCCTAAGCTCTATAAATTGAGCTCCCTCGCCTCTCCTCCCTGTATCATTCTTGTTGCTGTTTCTTGTATTTCCTCTATGATGATGGTTTATTCATTGCTATTCCGGTAGTGTCCACAATATGCTAAGCAAAGTGCTGCCAACACAGAGAGAAGGTAACAGGCCAGAGTCTCAACAGGTCTCAACATGGCTCCACTGAACTCAACAGAGCGGCACTGATTTACACCAGCTGGGGAGCAGCCTACTGACTCTAGTGGAGCTGCACCGATTTACCCCCACTGGGGATCTGTCCCATTGAGGAGCTCTGCCTATTTACACCAGCTGGGGATTTGGCCCCATTGGTGCCAATGCAGCTACACCTATTTACACCAACTGGGGCTCTGGCCCACAACTCCCCGCCTACAGCAGCTACCCTATAGTTTTTCTAAATTATTTGTGTATGCACCAGGGAGAGAGAATGTAGTGCTTGAGAGATGCCGTGTTTATGCACAGACCGGGAATGGCACTGCAATTCCTCAGGCTAGCCCATTGATGTGCCTGAACGTTAACCTGCAGGGGCCATGCCTTGGCACAAAAGAAGAATTCACTCTCCATGCCCATCCGGCTCTTGTTTTTTTTCTGCTGAGACAGCCAAGAAGAGTCCCCTGGAGAGGTGGTTTTTGTGGTACGGACACCGGGCCACTAGGAACTGGTTTGAGACCAACAGACTCATTTCATGCCCCTGGACAGCCATGAGCTGGGTGTGAATTAATCCTCCACAGCTGGGGAGATCAGAACTGCCCACAGCGCTCCAGGTTCAATGACCCCAGGGCTGTTTAAAGTGGAATTATTATTACCACTACATCCCGGATTTTGCTGTCCATACAATCCCCCTTCATAGACATCTGAGGACAGCACTAGTACTACTGGTACAACACCCTGGTACTGCTGGAGTCCTCTTTGTGGTGTATTTAGCTACATAACTGTTATTTGGGGAAAAATAGTGGGTGCTCAGTACCCATCAGCCACAGCTGTTCGGTGACGCCGCTGATCAGCTGTTTAACAACTGGGGGAGGCGCTTAGGGGAGGGCAGAGAGCAACGAACTGGCGGGGGCTTCGGGGGGAGGGGTTGGAGCAGGGGTGGGAAGAGGCGGAGCGAGGGTGGGGTTTGGGAGGGGCAGAGGTGGAGTGGGGCCTCAGGGGAAGGGGCAGAGTGGGGGCGGGGCCTTAGGGTGGAGCACCCCCAGGAAAAAATAAAATTCAGTGCCTATGCGGTGTTGTCTGCAGAGGCAGGCAATAGGGCTAATTGAAAAACAATTTTGGACAGAAAATAGGGTTTGAGACTAAACACACGTTTTCATGAAAAGTGTACCCTCAGTACCTCATGGGAGCTTTAGTTTAATTGCCTCATGTCCCTGTTCTCCTCTATGGGCCAGGCTCCCTAGCCAGATTTCCCATAATGCACCATGGCCAGGGACTCTCATGATGTACCGCTTCCCCTCTCCAAGAGGGAAGATGGTGGTTCATCATGGGAGATGTAGTCCAACTAGGGAGTCCGGCCTACAAATGAGAATGAGCACATGAGGCACTCAAACTACAGCTCCCATGAGGCACAGTGGGAGTACAGTATTTCCAAATCCTAGCATTTCCATTTTCCAACACGCTCTAGCAGCAGCCATTTTGCGTTGAGTTCAGAGCAGATTGCCTCAGAGGAGACCCAAACACACTGCACTCGCTCTTTGAGACGCTGACTTTTATCCTTCCCTCATTTATAATCCTAGTACAAATTAAAGGTCACTGACACTGAAAGAACAGGGCTTCTCTTTGGGCATGGAAACAAATCTAACGCCTTTTCTCATTCTCGTAGCAGTCTGACACCTCAGACCCAAGGAACAAAGCCAATAAAAACACTGTTGATCAAATCGATCTTGCAAGTCAGCTAGCCCCAGAAGGAATAAAGCTAAGCAATGAACCAGAATTCATATGCATGTAACTTCCACTGCGTTCCTACAGCCCTCGGTGTGTGGCAGGTGTGTTGAGCATACCATTGCTGTTCATCTGCCCCTCAGCCGTTCACTAGGCCTGTCTAGCCATTGTCTCATTGTATCCCCGCAACCCAGCGGTTAGGAAGCCACAGAAAGAAACTACCACAGGTATATCATTTACCCCTATCACCCGGGGTGCTTTTCCAGTCCTTTTGGCCTGAATTCTCAGCCAAGCGTAGGCTCCTTTCCACTGCTCAGGCCTTAATTTACACCTGCGCTAAGGTCCTGTTGCATTTCTAGCGTGCACAGCGGGGTGTCAGTGTAACTGAGAATCAAGCCCTCTGTCGTAGAGGAACAGGAAGCAGGGCCGCCCAGAGGATTCAGGGAGCCTGGGGTCTTCGGCGGCAGGGGTCCTTCCGCTCCGGGTCTTTGGGGCACTTCGGCGGCGGGTCCCGGAGCAAGTGAAGGACCCGCCGCCGAAAACCCGGAGCGGAAGAAGCTCCGGGTCTTCGCTCTGGGTGTGTTCGGCGGCACTGAAGGACCTGCCGCCGAATTGCCGCCGAAAACTCTCGCCTCTGAAAACTCTCGTGGGGGCCCCTGTGGGGCCTGGGGCCGGGGGCAAATTGCCCCCCTTGCCCCCCCCCCTCTGGGCGGCCCTGACAGGAAGTGCATAACACAAAGAGGTTGGAGGTGAGAGGATGGGGAAAGTGGATGGTGCTGGGGATAAGGCACCAGTCTTCTCCCACTTACCACTCTCTGTTAGCCTATCCACGGTACAATGAGTCAGTGATTTTAGTGCAGAACCTACTAGTCACATATCCACACTGGTGAAACCACCACCGCAGCTGCCTTCTTTACACGCATATTCATTAGAGTCCAGGGATGTAGCCGGCTTCCACTGCCTTTGAAACCCAAGGGGAGGTGGAAATTGATGGCTGACGAATGAGAAAAGACAAACTCAGGGCAAAGGGGAACGCTGCAAACAATGGGGCTTTGATACAGGAGAAGGGCAGGGGATGTTTTGACAGTGATCCTCTTCAAGTACATCTATGCTGCAGCTGGGAGTGAGCCACCCAGCCCGGGTAAACAGACCCGTGCCAGCTCTGCTTGAGCTAGCTTGTCCTAATGCAACAGGGGTGGTGGCTCAGGCTAACCCCCAAGCGTGGACTCAGTGGGTCGAGCACCCTTGGACTCAGGCAGCTAGAGCAAGGTGCAACACCCAGAGTGCTGTTTTTAGCATGCTAGCTCGAGCGAGTCTGTCCACCCAGGCCCAGAGGCTCGCTCCCAGCTGCAGTGTGGACATCCCCTGCCTGGCCAGAGTGTAGCTGATGTTAATCAGGCAGGCGAGAGGAGAGGCTAAGTGTCTGTATTAGGGTAAAAGGGAAGGTGATGTCTTTGCGAAGTAAGAGCTGAGTAGTGTTACTGCTTAAGTCAATGGCAAAATGGGCAGCACAACGCCTTACGTTTATAATGCAGATGGTGGTCGGGTGAGGGGGACGGGGGTTTCTTTTAAAAAGGCCCTTTAATGGTATTGGGTCAAAATAGTTCTAGTCACTTTGATCTGGGCTGTCTGAACTTTGCCCCCTCCCAGAGGGGATAAGGCTAATGAATGATCTGTGGAGCTCTGCAGCGCCCCCCCCTTGCCCCCCATGCACAGCTGTTCAGCCTACATGGAGAAAGGAATAATAAGTCTTAGCCGTCAGCTGCACACAGCGGGGCCCTTCTCACACCCTTCACATTCATGACTCTGTGTGCTCGCTAGCAGGCAAGGAAAAGAACTGGGGTTTGCTGCACCCCCAAAGCAACATTGAGTCCGATCCCTTCCAGGGACCTCACTGGAGCCACGCCACGGGGGGACCTTGCCCTGCCTGTGTTTATAGGGGAGATCTGACCCAGATTTTAGGTTGATTACGAGACGGAAATGAGATTTTACAAAACTTACAGAAATATTTGCCTGGAATTTTTTTTTTTCCAGTGGGGAAAGAGGTGTTTTTTTAATTCTGTTTCAAGAGACCCTATGCCTCGAAAGCCTTTGAAATGCAGGCATTGGGCTAGTCCATCATTATTTGTTACTGGTTTAGTTTATGGTGTCTAAAACTGTGCCGGGTGCTTCACAGACAACCAAAAAAGATGCAGTTCCTGCCCCCAAACAATTTATCATCTCGGGGCCTACTCCTGCAACACTGCTGATATTAAGGGACTCAAGTAGGATTGTTCAGAGTAGCAAACACTCTGGCCCCAATCCTGCTCTGGTCAATGGGGTTCTGTGGGGCTGCAGGAGTTACTCACACAGAGCAGCGGGGTCTTTACTGAGTACGAAATGTTTGCAGGGTCAGACCTTGCGTTTTAGATGTGCCTCAGGCTGATACCCAGTAGCGAGGTGATGGAGTGAAGAAGGATGAGAGTTAAAGAGAGGAATGCATGAGAACTGGAAAGTGAAACTGACTAGAAACAAAAGTGGTCAAAATAAATAATGCTTAGAGGGTGACATTCGTGCTTGTGCAAAGAGCCGGCACAAGACCTTTGCTAGGGTGACCGGATGTCCCGATTTTATAGGGACAGTCCCGATATTTGGGGCTTTGTCTTATATAGGTGCCTATTAGTCCCCAGCCCCGTCCCAATTTTTCACACTTGCTGTCTGGTCACCCTGACCTATGCCCCATTTTCTGGTATATGGAAAACAGAGTTGGGCTGCAGACAGACAGCCTATAGCAAGCTAGGGCCCCAGAACGGGGGCGGGGGTGTCGGGGGGCCATGGCTCCATCACTTTTTACTGGCCATAAAGGCGAGTGACAGGGGGAGGAGAGGAGCGAGTGGGGGAGGAATCTTGGGAAGAAGAGGCGGCACGGGAGCAGGGTCTCGGGGGGAGGGGAGGGGCAGTGCAAGGCAGGGTGCTTGGGGAGAAGGGGCGGTGCGAGGGCGGGGCCTTGGGGAATGGGCAGTGTGGGAGAGCCACGGTTTGGGCACTGGTGGCCCCCCACTTTTAGGGAGCTTCCACTGCTCCTGATAGTAAGGTGGGGTGAGTTGTGCCTCTCAGTTTTAGGGAGCAGCCTGCTTTGTCTCTCTGTGGTTTGGCGTTCTTGTGTGGTATCGTTAGGAGTTGTAAGACATGAAGTAGTGTTACGTTGCAATCTTCCTGCGGGAGTATTTTATATTTTTATCCAACTTGTCTGTGCTGTGCAACATCACACATTGCAGAGCATGTAAGTGGGGCCTGGATCTTGTGCTGGGCCAATGCACAGGGATGAATTTTGCTCACATAGGGCTTGTCTACACTGCTGCTTAAGTCGAGGTAAATTATGTCACTCGAGGGTGTGAAAAAGCCACACACCCCCCCGAGCAACGTAAATTACATCGACTTAAAGAGGTGTCCTCACCGCACTGTGTCACGGGAGACGCTCTCCCGCCGACATAGCTTCCACCTCTCATTGAGGTGGAGTAATTACGCTGACAGGAAAGCACTCTCCCGTCGGCACAGCACGGCTTCCCCATTCGCTCTACAGCAGCTCAGCTCGGTAGCGTAGACTCGCCTGTCATATAAGCAAGACTGACTATTTGATTTCTATTGGCCAAGCTGAGAGAAATGCAAAAAGGAAACAAACAGCACTAAGCCACGTGGGAAACAGGAATTTTCCTTTTTTAACATATACTAGGCCAGGTCCTCAGCCGCAAAACCTCGCTGACTGCAAGGGAGCAATGCTGATTAATACCAGCTGAGGATCTGGCTCGATATTTTTTTAAACCGACATTGTTCTTTTAAAAGATAAATCAACCCTTTGGAAGCTCTCTCCACCACACACATACGATCTACCTCCCGCCCCAAGTTAAAAGATTCCCCACGCATAATAATTGGCCAAAATGGAAATCACACATATTTTTCCCTAAGGTATGCACAGCCAAGCATCTGTGGGCTCAGCTGGGAAGTTCAGTTTTCATTTCGCCATTCAGCTCCGTGCTCAATAGAAAATGCAAGAAGGACAAAAACTCAGAGGGCAAGGGAGGCTAATATTGCTGGCGGCTAAAAGTTCCTTTTAATCTGGGCTCCATCCTCCTGCTTCTGAAAGGAAATGGGGTCTTCATTAAAGCCAGAGGAGAGAGATGGAAACCTAGGTGTGTCGGGCTGGAGTGGTTTGTCGAGATAAGATTGTATTTTCCGAGCCAAGAGCTGGAGCTTGGTTGTTATATCAGGAAGGGGTGGGCTTGGGGGGTTGGCGATGTTTAAACTTCGTAGGACATCAGGAACACGAGGGGCACAAAAAGCAGCCTTCTTCGCGGGCGGTCTGATTAAGTTACATATGCACAAATCCAAGGAAGGAGGCAGGAGCCGGAACAGCAGAATGAGCCTAATTGGTTTTCTCCGCAGAACCTCTCCTGCTTCAGCGCTGTTTGTGTTTGTTTCTCGGAGGCCGACTGGCAGTTCTTTCTGAGCGTGAGATGGAGGGACAGGAGGGAAAATCCACTTTGCGGATTTTCTTAGGAAAGAGGCTCAGAGTCAAAACCCAGCTTGAAAATATGTCAGCCTGACACATAGCTATGTTAATACATACGCGGACCTAGGGTGTGATCCTCTTCTCACTACACCAGGGTGAGTTACCCCAGTGAAGGCAATGGGGCGACAGTGGTATAAAACAGAGGTACGATCAAAATAAGATCCAAAGTCTATAAATCTGTGTAATAATATTCACATGGGCTTGTGTAAATGGATGGGGCATACTGGTTAAAACACAGTCGCAGGTGCAAATCATGTGTGAAAAATCACTAGGATCACTAGCTCATTCACACAATGCAAATTGTGTAAATCTTTCTTCAAGCCGCGCAGCACCACAGAGTCTGTATCCTTTCCAAGCTGATGTCTTGAAGGGTGACGTCAGAAATGACCCTGAGAGAATTATCAAAGGATGGGAAATGTTAGGGGAGTAAGACATGCCATGGACGGGACTGGCAAAAGGTTGTCAGTCGGTAGATTTTAATGCTACACTCAATTTCAGTGCTCAGGGGAGGTGTACGCCCTGTGAAGGGGAAGTTTAATCTGCCACACAGCAATATACCATGGCCACAAAGAAGAAAAAGAGAACGCAACTGGCATTCCGCTGTCTGTGATAGCTGAGGCTGGGTGTATCTGAAGCTCATGGAGGGGATGCCAGCCCAAGGAGACCAGTGAAGTGTGCTTGGTCATATTTTTGCACATCTGCACAATCGACTGTGCATAGCAACTCAGCTTGTTGTCACTAGTGGGCAGGATGTGGTTTGTGGGTGGAGCTTGGAGGAGTACCACCCACCTCTTTCCTCTAGCCTCCTTCAGTTCAGGGCTTGCAAAGGGAAAGACGAAGAAAAAGGGCCCCTGGATGGCTCAAGTCATTATTAATAGGGCGGTAGAGCCAATGGGGCTAATTCTATTTTCGCTCTAGTTTTACACTAGTGTAGCTCTATTGACTTCAGATTTATCCCAGTGTAAGTGAGAGGACAGGCCCTTTAAATCCAGAGCTGATTGGTAGAGATTGGTGGTTGTTAGCATCTGATGTCTACCTGACAGACTACGTGCAATGAATAAGAGAGTCTCAGTCCAGTTGCTAAAGGATAATTAAACCGTCACTGCAGTTTGCAGTAGCTGACAGGCATATCATCAGCCTCAGAAGAGAGGGCAAGGACTGGGTGGACCATGGAGACAGACCTCCCCTCTCCTCCAGAGAGCTGGATTCCCACAGAGCAGCATTGCAGAGGGGCATACGAGCAGGCTGGGAAGGAAAGATTTTTCCCATCCCAGAAGAGATTTCAAGATTTCAAATTTTATTCCCATATCAAATCAGGACAAAACGCCAAAATCTCGACCATTTTTGCAAATCAAGAAGAACATTTTGGATTGGCTCAGTTGGAATGTTTCATTCTGACCTTTTTAAAAAAAAAAAAAGACATTTTTTATTTAGTCCAGATTAGCTACATTTGTGAAACAAAAAGTCTTTTTCGAATGGGAAAACGTTTTTTTCATTTCAAAAACGTCGGAACGGGACATTTTTGACAACTTCCAAATGTTTTCGAATGGGGCCGTTTGTTGAAACGGAACCTTTCCCGAAGTTTAGACAAATCGACATTTAAAAAAAAAAAAAGTTGTATCAGAAAATTCCTGTCCAGTTTGTCGTAAGCAAAGTACTTGTAACCCACATCCACGCAGGGGGGTGCCCCGTGCCTCTGTAGTTCTGGCTGGGCCACTGACCAGAGGCTGATGAGCCTGCCGCGGCCTCGACTAATAGTCGGCTCTTTCATGCTTTAAGCTCCAGAGGTCACAAGTTCAAACCCTGCTGCTGCTGCCCACCCACCTGGGGCGTCTTGTCACAAGTGAGCGGGTGTGGGTTACATTTGCACTGCCTGGGCCCTATTTGTTCTGTACAGAAACAGAGAATTGCAGTGTCCAGGATTGTCAATTTGGCCTCTCTCTCAAGGACGCTCTGTTCTGCTGAGTTAAAGACAGAGTGAGAAAAACCCCTAATCAGAGGCACTAACAAAAACAGGCGGTTGTGCACCTGCTGGAAGGCTTTAAAAAGCTATGGGGTGTGCAGTGCTGTTCTGGGAAAAGGTCACCGGCAGAGCAAGTGTGAGGAATTAGTCAGCTGGGTGTGGGGGGAGGAAGCAGGAGAAGAGGAGGCGGAATGAGCAGCCCTGCGAGCGGCGTTATCCGACTGCAGACGTTAGAGGGAAGAGCAGCTGGAGGCTTCAGCAATTCCTCGTGTTTTCTTCTGTATTTCATCTTGCCACGGGGTGGATTTTGAACGATGCAGAAAGGGGGCGTGGCCTATGGGGCGGGATTGTGGGTAAGGCCCAGGAGTGGCAATCGGGAGCCCCGGGTTCCGTGCCGGGCTCTGGGACTTTGGGCAAGTCATGTCACCTCTGTTTCTCAGCCTTCACCTGTGTAAGACAAGGGTAACGAGTGGCCTGTCTCACACAGGGGATTGTGAAGGTTAACTGATGCTTATCAGCATAGGACTTGACTCCGTGGGTGCTCCGGGGCTGGAGCACCCATGGAAGAAAAATAGTGGGTGCTCAGCACCCACCAGCCACCCGCCGATCAGCTGTTTGGCAGGTCCCACGGATCAGCTGTTTGGCAGAGGGCAGGAGGAGCTTTGGGGAGGGGGCAGAGCAACCGTGGGAAGAGGTGGAGCAAGAGTGGGGCTTGGGGGAAAGGGGGGGAGTGGGGGCCGGGCCTTGGGGCAGAGCGGGGGTGGAGCCCACCTGGAAAAATGAAAGTCAGCACCTGCGCTTGTCAGGTGCTTTGAGATCTCCTGGGAAAGACACCTTGAAAGCTTTAGAATTGTGTGATGTTGCCAGGGATCCATTGAATTTATTGAGAAGTAAAACATGAGATGACCATTATTTCTGGCAGTGATTAGACATCAAACGTCAGGTGGCCAGGTCACTACACTGGGACCCAGGAGCCCTGGTTTCTAATCCCAGCTCTGCCATAAGTCTCCTGTGTGACCCTTCTCTGTTTCTGTGGTTTGAGCCTTTCGGGGCAGAGGCTGTCTGTCACGGGGCATTCAGGAGACAGCTGCTACTGTGATACAAATTATAATAGGCACGAAGAGTTCTCCAAGGCCTCACAGGGGGTCAGTTTAAGAACTAGGAGTAGAACTCAGGTGTTCCTGGCTCCCAGTCCTGTGTGCAGAGCTCTCTTGTGATCAACATGCCTGTTTTCTTTTTAATGAGAAATGCAGCTTTCATCCGTGGTACCTTAGCTTTCCCTGGCGACAAGCACATGTTCATCTCAAGCCAGACATGTTTTGCTATAAAAGCTGTCAGAGATTATGGCCTGTACCACCGCTGTCACCAAGGGATAAGAGTGAGACAGGTGTGAACAAAACTGTTGTTTGTGTAACACTCACACACCATCCTGCATTCAGAAATTGGGGTCAAGAACACCCTTACCTATGCTAACTTCGCCAGCCCTATTCCCCTGAATGTCAGATGCAATAAAATAGTTCCCCAAATGCCAGACTGAGCATAAAGGATATTATAAACCTAATGGAGCACGTTCATAGTTCTAATTGCAAGTAAAATACCAGCAAATGACTGAATACTTCAGCAGGGTAGTTTAGTAATTACACTGGGATGTGAGAGGCAGAATCAGGTTTGCTGCCAAGATGAGCTGAAGCTCGTTACAAGCGGAGTTGGAAGGGGCTTTTACAAATGGATTTGGGGGGAAGCAGGGAATATTAGCCAGCAAATGCTGGAATAAATTACAGAGGATGTGACCTCAGCATCTGCAGCCTACCAGAGTTCTAGCTCCCCAGGCAGACCCACACGGGAGGGGTCTTCTGTAGGTGGTGTGATAACGGATAGGGTTGGTCGAAGAAGGGGCTTTTGTATGTGTTACTCCGAGGTCACTAAAATTCAGTCATTCTGAGCTCTGCCAGGCGTGAGACCCAGAACAACAGGCTGGCGAGGATGGGTTGGGATGTGAGTCCACGAGCTTGACAAGTGCTTTGTAACGTCGTTGTTTCTAGTCTGACTGTAGTACAGTTTCTCCGTCCAAAACGGACAGGAATATATATATATTAATTAACCAGGCTAGCTGGCCGGCAGTGGTTAGGCAGTGGTTTCAGCACACCACCTGCCGACCTTGCTGACCGGTTCTCATTGTTTCCTTGTGCTCCTCCGTTTGTCTGTCCATATCCGCCTGTTGTCTCTTGTCTGATACTTGGATTGAAAGCTCTTTTGGGTGGGGAAGTCTGTTCGGTGATCGCACAACACCCAGCACAATGGGTCCTGGTCCATGACCGAGGATTCTAGGTGGTACCTGCATGCAAATGATAAATAATAATAATTATACCTGGAACTCCTGGGCAGGGCAAGTGATGAACAGTGTGTGTGTGTGTGTGTGTGTGTGTGTGTGTGTGTGTGTGTGTGTACAGCATTCTGGAAAATGTCCAATAGCTGAAATACCACTAATGCTACTACACTGGTGCTGACAATGCCGGCAGGGCAAATATAGATGTGGCATAGATGGCATCCACTTCCGGCTTCTATCCCCGGGCTAGAGTAAGGGGTATCCAGCTGCCAGGCTACCCGAGCTCTTCCACTGTTGCTACCATGGTGGTGTCAATGGAATTGCGGTGCTGGGAGATTTCCCCAAATAGTCCAGTGTAGACACAGCCAAGGCGTGTTACAAGTGTGCTAGGTGGTAATTGCCTGAGGCCAGGTCTACACTACAGAATTACTTCGGTATAACCGCATTGCTCAGGGGTGTGAAAAATCCACACCCCTGAGCGACCTGATTATACCAACCTAAGCACCAGTGTAGACGCTGCTCTGTCGGCAGGAGGGCTTCTCCCACCAACACATCTACCACCTCTCATGGATGTGGATTAACTACGCCAGTGGGAGAGCTCTCTCCAGTTGTTACGTAGAGTGTCTTCATTAAAGCGCTACAGCGGTGTCGGGGCAGCGTTTTAAGTGTAGACATGCCCTCAAAAGAGTATCAAACAGGATTACAAGCCCTAACTTGGACAAAGTGTGTTAGGTTACAGTTGACAGTGTTCATAGAATCATAGAATATCAGGATTGGAAGGGACCTCAGGAGGTCATCTAGTCCAACCCCCTGCTCAAAGCAGGACCAATTCCCAACTAAATCATCCCAGCCAGGGCTTTATCAAGCCAGGCCTTAAAAACCTCCAAGGAAGGAGATTCCACCACCTCCCTAGGTAACCCATTCCAGTGCTTCACCACCCTCCTATGCAAGTCAGCTGACTATTTAATTGAATTCTGTGGGAGATGCTCAGTCTATGAGATCAATTGCAAGAAATAGGAGGCATTGTTGGGTCCCTGCAATTCCCCTTTAAGGTTGTGCATATTTACGAGGATGCCCTTTACACCTCTGTGTGCAGTAGACCATTGTCTACGGTGGCCTTGTGGGGGGGGGACGGGGTGAGCTCAGAGAACCTCACAAGCTAGTTACTACACGGACAAGCACAGAAGAGACATCTACATGGACGGGAAGAAGTAGCGTTGGTTCTGGTCTGTACTCAGAGGAAGGGGTGTTGTGTGGACAAATACATGAAGGATTATGAGGAGCTCAAATACCACAGGGATGAGGCCAGAGAAGTACCTGAGAGAGAGAGAGAGAGATGTGTATGGGGATGGATGGATAGATGTGTATGGGTGTTGTTCTTCCTACCAATGCTCCAGGGTAGTGCTTAAGGCCCCACTGACTTTCAGATGGGATATAATTCTGTGATATCAAACACTGGTGTTTATTAAAGCTTCTGCAAAATCAACGGTGTGTTCGCTCTGGCATCCTGGCTGTGTTCCAGCTGGAGTAATTATATCCCTCCTCCCCAAATTCCTCTTAGTTTCTATTAGACATAATTTTCTTCTTCACTTCCTGACCCAAACAGCTGCATAGGTTTGTTGTGCAGTGTTGATTAAACAGTTGATTCCTATAGTTGGTTGTCAAGTGCTTATGGATCCTTTGGGATCTGAGCACTGGTGAAATGGAAGATATTAATAGAATTAATGGGTTAATTCCCCGCTAATAGCAAGTGCCGCAGTAGAAGTGAGTCTAATGAAAACGCCTATATTCCCTAAACTGTTCCATTTGCAGGAGATGATTCACCCGCTGCTCCCTTCAAACAACATTAACGAGATTAAAAGCACATTTGCTAAATATGTATGATCAAGGGGTAAGGGAAGCTGCAATTAGCTTCTGACAAACCTTGCATTGCCAGCTTCCCACCCTGGTGGGGCACCGCTTTGTGCAGAGCTGTGCAGCTTTGGCTTCTATCCCCGGGCTAGAGTAGGGGGAATCCAGGGGTGACTGTTGGGTAGTCTTTGTCGCAGAGGGATATGAAAGGCAGGAATCTTGCCTAGTGGTTAAAGAATGGGTTTGTTTGGATAAGGCTTTCCTCCCCCGCACCCTCATAAAAACATAAGAACGGCCATACAGGTCAGACCAAAGATCCATCTAGCCCAGTCTCCTGTCTTCCGACAGTGGCCAATGCCAGGTGTCCCAGAGGGAATTAACAGAACAGGTAATCATCAGGTGATCCATCCCCTGTCACCCATTCCCAGCTTCTGGCAAACAGAGGCTAGGGACACCATCCCTGCACATCCTGGCTAATAGCCATTGACTATCCTCCATGAATTTATCTAGTTCTTTTTTTGAATCCTGTTATAGTCTTGGCCTTCCATCAACCTCATCAAGGTAAAAGGTGTTAATCTTTGTCTACACTAGGGAAAAGATCAGGATCATCTAACATTAGCTAAACCTGGACTGCCTCAACCTCTTCTCTTTTTTCCGTCCCCCCTACTCCAGAGAGACCTACTCAGACTGAAAGCTGAGTTCTTTTCCTTTCCTTCAGCACTGGCTTGTCGTTTGAACTTGTAACCTCTCTGTGCCCTAGATTCCCCATCTATTAAGTGGGGAATAATGAAACCTACTCCCCAGGGCTTTAAGAATTAATGTTTGGAGAACACTTGGGGATCTGTGGGTAGAAGGAGCTAAGTATAGTTTGGATTTAGAGCTAAAAATATTCAGTGATTACGGTGCTCAGCTCCAAAGTTTCAGTTCAGCTCTGTCTCTAGTAAGCATAAAGTATTGTCACCATGGGGCTTCCTTTTGTCGCCAATGGGAGGCAGCTACATTTGGAAGCATTTGTGGAGTTTTCCGTTTAGTGTTCAGTGGCCTAGCAGGAAGTGGGATTCAAGACCAGCACTGGCTAAAATAAATGTCAGCTTAGATGTCAAGGGCTTAAACATCAGTAGATACTGTAGTTGCTATAACTAGATAGTGTAATATAGACTGATATTGTAGCCAAGCTGATACCATAGACCCTATAATAATGTAGTGATACAAAGGGTACGTTTACACTACCTGCCGGATCGGCAGGTAGTGGTCGATCTATCGGGGATCGATTTATCGCGTCTAGTGTAGGCGCGATAAATCAATCCCCGATCGCTCTGCCGTCGACTCCGGAACTCCACCATGGCAAGAGGCGGAAGCAAAGTCGACAGGGGAGCGGTGGCCGTCGATCCTGCGCCACGAGGATGCGAAGTAAGTGATTCTAAGTTGATCTAAGATACGTCACCTTCAGCTACGCTATTCTCGTAGCTGAAGTTGCGTATCTTAGATNATAATGTAGTGATACAAAGGGTACGTTTACACTACCTGCCGGATCGGCGGGTAGTGATCGATCTATCGGGGATCGATTTATCGCGTCTAGTGTAGGCGTGATAAATCAATCCCCAATCGCTCTGCCGTCGACTCCGGAACTGCACCAGGGCGAGAGGCGGAAGCGGAGTCGACGGGGGAGCCACGGCCGTCGATCCTGCGCCACGAGGATGCGAAGTAAGTGATTCTAAGTCGATCTAAGATACGTCACCTTCAGCTACGCTATTCTCGTAGCTGAAGTTGCGTATCTTAGATCAATTCTCCCCCCCCAGTGTAGACCAGGCCAAATACTATAGATAGATGAGTAGATGTATTGGAGTCATTCAGGTGATGGTTATGGGACTCCTGCAAAATAAAAGAAAAAGGATTTAGGAACGTATGCCTAATAAGGGAGGCAGGTGGTCCAACCTTTTCAGTGACATGGGCTATGGACATAGCACGGGCAACATAGAGAAACAAAATGGCATCCTCTGCACAGCGCAACTTTGTGTAACCCACACACCTCCTGGGTGTGGTGTTCTGTCCCATCTGGTAGCACTGAGCCCACTTAGAGAGAGATTAATGAGTCTGCTCCACAGCCTTAGCTACCAGCCACATGGCTTTTAGCTCATGCATTTAGCTCCAGAGGTCCCAGGTTCGATCCCGCCCGCCAATGAGAAGGGTCTGTCAGTGTTACGCACCAGCCATACAAGGTCCCATTGCATGGAGGATGCCATCTGGTAGCATAAAATGGCAGGGGCTGGACAGAATTGTCCCAAAGCCCAGATCTTGCCAGCTGGCCACCAGTTGAACCTCCTAGAAGCACTGAATTGGGATGCAGGAGACCTGGATTAAAATCTTGGCTCTACTGTTGACCTTAGACAAGTCATTTCCCTTCCCTGTGCCTCAGTTTCCCTGTCTGTAAAATGGAGATAAAGATACTGCTCTCCTTTGTAAAATCTTTTGAGATCTACAAATGAAAAGTGTTGCATGAGAGCTTGGTATTGTTAAGCAGAGCTGGTGAGAAAAAGCTTTTTTTTTCTGTAGCAAATGTTTAGAAAAACTAATGAAAATTCATTTTCATCTACATTTTTCCATAGAAAATGTTGAGTTTTTACCAAAAACAAAAATAGTTCAAGCAAAAACGAAAATACGTTGCATTGCGGCTGCATTTCAGAGTCATCATGGGAGATGAAGTCTGGTCAGGGAGCCTGGCCCATTGAGGAAAATGGGAGTACAAGGGACATGAACTACAACTCCCATGAGTCTTCATGGCAGCATTTCGGAATTAAACTATTTCCCTTTTGGAGCATTCTGTTTTTGACAAAAAGATTTGTAGTTTTCATGGAAAGCAGAAACATTTTTGTGGGGGGAAATAAAAAATTTTTTTTTTGTCCATAAACCTAATTTTCATAGAAAAACAGATTTGACAGAAAATTTTCAGTCAGCTCTATAAGTAAGTAACTGTAACCAACCTTGCCGGTGAAATAAATTATAGTGCTATGTTTGGCTAATTTAAGATAATGACAACAGACAATGACACTCGTGCTTCCCTCGCACCAAAGACAAGGATGACTAATGGTTTGTGGCTGCCTGGCTGTGTGACTGCTGCCTTCTCTCCCTGAGCTAGGAATTCCCTTCATGATGGCCAGGCATGGTGCCGTGCTAGGCATAAGCAGACTAAGCAACTGCTTAGGGCCCCAAGCAGCTCAAGGAGTGGCCCTTTTGCTTAGTATAAGAACTTGCCGATTTTGGCATTGTGGGGGTGCCCTCCCCCCAAATAGTCCTGCTTAGGCCCCCAGTGGGCTAGCACCGGCGCTCAGTCTCCTCCCCTCCCCTGCCTCTAGATTTGCCGGCCGTGCTTCGCTGTTTAAAAATGCTGCGAGGTTGTGTTGCTCAGTAAATGCAGCAGCCCCATGAGTGAAGGGCTGGCGTCTTTTTAAAAAGAGCACTTGGTGAGGTGCAACAGGAAGACGGGCCTTTCCAGCCCAGTGTGGTCAACACTCATGAATTTACTGTGAGTCTTGCAGTCCTTGGTGTTTTTCTTAAAGCCTCAGCTGCTGGAGTCATGGTGTTACCTGAGAATCTCAGCTTTCCGTGGGGGTGGGAGGGAAGGGAAGAGAAGTTTCTAGCCCTCATGGTTCAAGAAAAGCTTGAAAACATGTACAGAGCCCGGCACGGAGACAAAATTTATATCGGCGGATGTGGATATAAATCGGATCTCCACGGAGCCGCAGGGATCTACTGGGAACTGAAAGCAGCAGCATGTCGGGCCGCCACTCGCAAGATCCAGCGCCCCATGTGGGCAGCTCCTCTGGCGTGGCTGTACCGCCCCCAGCCCCTCCCACTGGGGCGGGCACCAGGCTGACCATCCGCCGTCCCTGGTCACGCTAGTGTATGCAAGAGGCTCTACTGATGTACCATAAAGGCTCAGAAAGCAGGAGGCAAATGGAAAGAATCCAAAATGTATTGATTTTTCTACAAAAAGAAAACTCACGATTTTTAAGCAGTCTCATTAGTTTGGAATGTTGAGACTTGGAAATATTGCTGTTGGTTTTTTTAAGATCCTTTGTTTTCCACGGGGAAGAAGAGGTAGATTTTGATTTTTTTTTTAAATGTTGCTATTATTGTAATGGAATCTGGAATTGGTGAATAGCAACCACTCACGGAGAATTCCTTCTCATAATCGCCAGACTTTGGCAGGCTTCCATGTAGCTTGCCCAGAGGAAAGGATTTATTCTGAATTATCACACTGTCCTCCCTCACTGTTCTAAGGAACTGTGTTCTGTGCAGGTCCTGAGCGGAGCTGCATTTGTATAGTGCATAGCACAGTGAGCCCCTGGATTTGGTTTGTCCCTAGACACACGCAGCAGTAAATCTGGAGTAACTCCACTGGAGTCAGTTCAGTTACTCCAGATTTACACCACAGATGAATGTCGTCCAGAGCATTTACTCTACAGCCAGCAATTTTTCAGACACACATGGGGCTGAATGTAAATGGATATGCTTCCATTAAAATCAACAGCGTGATGCTAACTTACACCAAGCAAGAGTTTGGCCCCATAAGAACTAGTTCTGAGTTCACACTTCAATTACAGCTTTGATGTTACTGGAGTTACACCAGATTTCCACCAGCATCATTGAGATCAGAATCAGTTCTGCACTCTCAATCGGCATATGGGGCCAGAATCTGACCTGGGATATTGGTGCAAATCCAGAGAACCGCCACTGAAGTCAGTGGAATTCCTCTGGATTTAAAATGGGTGCATCTAAGATTAAAACCTTGTTCCCACATTGACTTGTTTATCACAGGCTTCTTTCCGATGTTAGCTCTTGTAACTTCTTGCGAAGTTCCTACTGCATGTTCTAGAATCGCTCTGTGTTATAGATCTCAGGGGCTCGTCTGTCAAAGAAAAATTAGATACTATGGGCCGGATTCTCATCTGGTGTAAACCATTGACACTTCAATCGACTTCATTGAAGCTACGGCGATTCACACGGGCTGACTATCCGGTACCATGTGAGCGCTCCTGCTCTCACGAAGTCAGTGGGATCTAAGCAAAGAATGGCATTGCAACAAATAAAAGCTGCAGGAAGTTAAAACAAAACTTGCTGGAGACACTTGTAAAGAGAAGTACAAAGAAGCCGGCATCGCCTGAGTGACACTGCCTGATGTGGAAAAGAATTCAGGTTGTGGGAGTACAGCGCGCAAAGCACCTGGTTCACGAGGCTGTTAAAAGCCTGAGACTTTGGTTCTCAGAATCAAACACCTTCAACACAAGAGTAAAACCAGGGTAATCTGAAAACCATAAACTAAGGGCCGGGCAGACCATACAATTCTCCCTGGAATGTACTGACATGGATGAACTTTTTATTTTGGGCACTAACGAAAGCTGCCAAATTCCCAAGTATCTGAAGTTTATTTTTTTCAGTAAAACTTTGAGGGAGCCTCCAGAGGCCAAGGCCTGTCTTGGGGCTGGAGTCAAATCTTTGACAAAAACACAGGCAAGGAGCATTATTTGGGAACATAAGAATTGCCATGCTGGGCCAGACCAGGGGTCTGTCTAGCTCAGTGTCTGGTCTCCAACAGCTAGAGCAAGGATAGTCCTGTGGCCCAGGCTAGTGCTCCAACCGCTGGATGCCCTGGCTCAGTTACTGCTGTGCAGTCCCTTAGTGGCTCTGTGCCTCAGTTTCCTCCCGTGTAAAGAGGGCAATTATGGAACAATGGGTTCATAGGGGAAGTTTCTTTCTAACCCTGTTCAGCTAGTGTTGGACTGAAACCCTGGGCGCTATCCATATAAATGTTTTTAGGGGTTGAATCTTCAAGTCACTTTCTATCTATCTATCACTCCCATTCCCTTGTTATGTGTGGGCCTAATCCTGAAATATGCAGAGCCCTTCCTCTCCACCTATTTCTTATCATCCTCAGAACTCAGAGCGCTTTACAAAGGAGGGCGCTATCATCATCCCCATTTTACAGAAGGGGCAACTGAGGCAGAGAATGGTGAAGTGATTTGTGCACGGTCACCCAGCAGGTCAGAGCTCGGAGTAGAACCCAGGTCTCTTGAATCCCAGTCTAGTGCTCTGTGCATTAGGATGCACTAAAAAACACAATAGTTTCTAGGCTCTGGCAAACCCAGGCAGGGTTCAGACAGGAGAAATCCTGTATAATTCAAATAGTAACCCTCTGTGTCCACTGTCTATCGATGGGCAGCCACCGCACTATGTGAATTTCATAGATTTCCAAAAGGCCCTTGACACAGTGGCTGGAACAGTTTTATGGCAGTTGCTATGCCACTGTGGAATCCCCCAGAAATTTGTGACTATTATTCAGACTTCCTTGAAAATATGACATGTCAAGTAATCCATAGCAGTAAACTGACTAAGCCATTTGACATGTGCACTGTTGTTATAGCCATGTTGGCCCAGGATATTAGAGAGACAAGGCGGGCGAGGTAACATCTTTTATTGGACTGACTTCTGTTGGTGCGAGAGACCAGCTCAAAACAGAAGTTGGTCCAATAAAAGACATTGCCATTTGGAGTAACTGCCGGCATCAGACAAGAGTGTTCTATCCATGACCTCCTCCTGGTAATGGACTGGGGAGAGACCATAGAGCAACTAATGGACTTCCATATGGAAGCTAAAAGACCTCGATTTTGCAGAGAATGTCAACCTGCTGTCCCATGCCCCCACGGACATGCAAGCTAAAACAAATTATCTCCTGACCTCTGCACAGTTCGTAGGGCTAAAAATCAATACAGAAAATTAAAACCATGAGCATCGAGACACAAGAAACACCAATAACACTTTCTGGAGTTGGTGTAGAAGAGGTCAGATGCTTCACGTATCTTGGCAGCGGCGTAAGCAAAACAGGTGGAAGAGAGGAAGACATTAAAGCCAGACATGTCTTCTCAAGCCTAAAGCCAATTGGGAGAAACGGAAACCTTGCCATCCAAACTAAACTTTGAATATTTAACACCACTCTAAAGTCTGTCTTACTGTATGGTGCTGAAACTCGGAGACTTATCAAAATGATAGTGTCCAAACGCCATGTGTTTATACATAGCCGCCTTAGACAACCCTCAACATCAGATGGCCAGAAAAAATCGCAAATGAAGAGCTTTGGCGGTAAGGAGCAGAAAACAGAAGCTGGTGGAACAGGAGATTATGGAATGAAAATGGAAATGGCTAGCAGAGACAGGGAGCAAGGAACTGAACAACCTAACAAGATAGGCGCTGGACTGGAATCCCCAGGGCAAGAGGCAATGATGTAGGTCCAGGACAACTTGGAAATGCACAGCTGAAAGCTATTAAAATGACATGGGAAGAAGCTAAAACTGCAGCCGGAGATCAGCCAAGATGGGAGGTGGTGGTGAAGGCTTTGTGTTCCACATGGAATAAAGAGGGATAAGTCAAGTCAAGCTCTCACCCTTTCACAAGAAGTGCCCTGCACTTTGCGGAGTCAAGACCCGTGCTCTGTGGCCTCTCGAGGCATAGTTCATAGTAAATTGCATATATAAATTGGAACGATCCCATTTATGCTATTTAAATTAAGAAGGCTATTGGGGCCTCAGTACTTCCTGGGTGCACTTGTCTGTGATTAAGGCAATTAGGAAGCCCATGAAATGTTTCCTTCTACAATGTTCAGGGCATTGGTGGCTTCAGTGGGGATATGCTGAGTTCAGTGAATGCATTTTCTTAAGATGTACATATTACTTTGGAGAGACCCTGCCAAGGTAAAAATATCTAACACACACACACACACACACACACAACTGCACTAAGGTTGCAAAGTTAGGAAATGCCCTAATTAAGGCTGCCCATGCAACCATAACTCAGTCTCCTTGTGCGTGCGCATAATCGTACCGTCTTTACTTACATGACTGCTATTGTTGATAAAATGAGGGGTGGACACCAAGATAGGTACAAGGGGAAATAGTGAGGAGGACGGGGCCGTGGTCTGGGTCACTTGGTAAGCTGGGCCAATTCAAACAAAAGGTCTTCTACTGCAGCAAATGAAAGGCCATGCATCTAGGAAGAGGGAATGGAGGAATCCATAGCTACAGAATGGGGGCCTGTATTCTGGAAAGCAGCGACTCTGAAAGGATTTAGGGATCATAGTGGACAAGCAGCTCCACGTGAGCTTCCAGTGTGACGCTGCGGCAAAAAAAGTCTAATGCCAAACTCGGATGTGGAAATGGGAGTAGTGAGTAAGAGCAACCAGGAGATTTTACCTCGGCATGCGGCATGGGTGAGGCCAACCTTGGAAAACTCTACAGTTTTGAGGCCCATATCTTTTTTAAATGTATGTTGCCAACTTGGAGAGGATGCAGGGAAGAGCCACAAAAATGGGACAAAATGCCTTAAAGAGATTAATCTGTTTAGCCGATCAAAAAGACGATTGGGAGGTGGCTTGATTATAGAGCAGAAGTACTTTCACAGGGAGAAAACACTGGGTAGCAAAGGCTCTTAACTTAGCAGAGGAAGGCAGAACAAGAAGTGGCTGGAAGTTAAAGCCAGGCGCATTCAAGATACAATGCACCATTTTTTAACAGTGAGGGTGATTAGCCATTGGAACAAACTGCCAAGGCAAGTGATGGATTCTCCATCTCTCACTGTCTTCAGATCCAGCCTGGATGCCTTTCTGGAAGGTGTCTGTAGTCAGACAGAAGTGATAGGGCTCACTGCCGGGTTAACTGGGTGAAATTCTCTGACATGCGTTATACGGAAGGTCAGACTAGATGATTCAATGTCCCTTCTTAGCCTGAAAATCTAAGCGCCACATTCTATGTCTTCCACAGAGCTCCTGCCTTGTTCAGTATGTCAGACAATGGTGCTCGGGGAATTTATCAGCCATTTGCTGACGACAGAGGAATGTTGAGACTTAGAAATCCAGGGTTCTACTCCAGGTTCTGATGTGAGGTGTGCTCAAGTTCCCATAGACCCTTTAGCCCCTGGCCCCTTCTGTCCATGACAGCCTCTCCTTGTGTCAGTTCTAGTCTTCCTCTCTTCCCCTCCCCCCTCAGCTCCTCATCTCAGTCTCCCTGCTCAGCTCCTCATCCAAGTCTCTTGCCCCATCCTATACTGCCTCCATGTCCCAGTGCCAACCCCACTCTGGCTCCTCACTCTTCTGCAAACCAGTCAGGCTGCTTCCTCTTCTTCCTTCTCCTCATTGCCTGGGCACCAGCAGGGGGACATTGTCTCATCCGGGTTCTCAGTCTCCCTACTTTCAGTTCCCATACTTGGGGCTATACGAGCCCCAGGTTGCTAAGCGGAGCAAGGGCCAGGAAAGTCCTACTCAGTTCCCATGACCCTGGGATGGCGCATACACAGTACAGGCGGCGCTTGGAGAATTTCGCTGCTAACTCTAACAAATCTCTACTGAGCATATACCTACTGAGACTTTTCAGGGGTTCATAACTCGACCAAATTGGGGCAGATTTTCATGGGGATGGCCTAGAGGCCTGTCTGCCAAGTTGAGAGCCCCATTGTGCAAGGCACTGCACATACGCGTAGTAAAGAGCTTGCACCTGGAACAGAAAAGACGGACAAAGGGACCCGGCAAGTAGAGGCAGAAAGAAGTGAAATGACTTGCCAAAGGTCACCCAGCAAGATATTGGCAGAGCCAGAATTAGAATCCAGGACTCCTGGCCCTAGTTAGTTTTGCAGGCAGCATGGTCTCATAACTTTATTCAGTTCTCATATTTATAACTAAATATATGAAAGGGGGGAGGGGTGCAGCACCTGAATTTTTTTCCTTCCTTTCCAGGACGCCTTTTAAAAGTCAGCATCTGACCAGCATTACCACAGGGTGGTATCCAGGAGCGCCGCCAGCTTCCGGCGCCCTAGGCGGTGGAAGGTCCCGCCCCCGAAATGCCGCCCCCGACAGCGGCAGCGGAAGGTCCCGCCCCCAAATTTCCACGGCCGGCCGGGGCGCCGGCGCACCCCAAATAGTAGTGCCCTAGGCGACCGCCTAGGTCGCCTAATGGGTTGTGCCGGCCCTGGTGGTATCTAAGATATTGTAGCAATTCCACATTCTAGGGGTCAGAGTTGTCTGTAGTGTCTCAGGACCTATTGTGTGCTTGTTAGCTATTAAATGGTGACCACTGTAATTTCATTAATAGCCTGTTCCCTTTATTGACCTTTCCTGTCTATTCTCGGGAAGCAGCATGATCTACTGAGTAAGGCACGAGACCAGCACTCAGGAGACGCGAGTTCTAATCCTGGCTCTCCTCCTGTGTGAGCTTGAGAAGCCATTTTCCCTCTCGGTACCTCTCCTTCCCCTCGCAACTTTTGTCTATATTGCCTCTGTAGACTGTAAGCTCTTTGGGGGCAGGGACTGCGTGCTTACGATGTGCTTGTACCTTGGGGATTGTGCGTGAGACCCTAGACTGTGCCTTCATAAAAATAAGGGGGAACAATTAATGAAAGAGGAAGGAAGAGAGGATGGGAAGAGCTGAGGTAATTAAGAGGAGAAATTCTGTAGCAGGTTGGAGGTTCAGCTGCCAGCTGGATTGATGTGCAGCCTGGGGAACTTCCAATGGTTTTCTTTGACTTTCAAATAGGAAAAAAATAGGCTACAATTTGCCAGAATGCGCACAGAGCCCTCACGCCCCAGCTTGTTTATAAATTGTCCATTGAAAAGATTTTTTCAGTTGATGGCAACTATGGTTGTTTCCTAAAATAATGACCTTTATGCAACAGCATCCGTGGAAGCATGGCCTAGCGAGCTGAGCACAAACCTGGGAGCCAGGAGCCCTGAATTCTATTCCTAGCTGTGGAAATGGTTTCCTTGCATGGTATTCAGCCAAGTCCCTGTGCCTCACTTTCCCCATGTTTTAGATGGGGGTGATAATACCCACCTCAGAGAGGTGTTCTGAAGAGTGGTGATTCTCTGCTTTTTTCTGTACCTGGACCTTTCCCCCATTTACTACTCCTGGGGGAATTCTGCACCAAAATTTGAAAATTCTGCACACAATATTTTAAAATTGTGCAAAATTCTGCATATTTTATTTGTCAAAATAACGCACTGTAATCACTCCAGTTTCAATTATTTTGGCAATTTATTTAAACTACAATACAATGGATGGAGAATAGGAGTGGGAAGCATTGGAGGAAATCCCCAACCCCCCTCTGTCTAATGGTAATATAGCTAGTATTGATCCTTTTCTTCTAGTTATTAGTCAACAAATATATGTAACCATGCGCTCAGTGTTACATCATAGGCAACTGAAGAGCAAGTGAGGGCTGGGGAATCAAACTCATTATTTATATTGGCTACTGACCATCTCCAGAAAGGTCAGTAGTAAACAGTTCATGGAGCATATTTTGATAGGAAAATTCTTCAGTCCAAAAATGTAGACTAAACACTAAAGCACCATAAGCATTTATACGGCCATACTGTCCTTTACACCCCTCTGACAATGTAAAGGAGCCTTAACACTTTTACACCTGTTTTATACTCCTGGGGAAATTCACAAAGACAATGGGAACAATTCACTAAGCAGGCAGGCTACTACATTCTGCTCTGCCTGAGGGGACAGAGCCTGCCCCATGCCTACCTCCTCAGAAACACCCCAAAGCCCTGCCCCACCACGCTGAGTGTGCCATAGTAGCAAGTGACAGGGACAGAGTGTCTCTCTCTCTCTCTCACATGCATGACTGCCCAGCTTCCCCCTTTCCCCCCCGCAGCAGTGATTTACATCTCTACCAGCTGCTCTGAGCGCCCAAATCGACCTGCCTGCGCTGCCAGGGTGGGTCGCTTGACCACTCTTGTGGCTTCCCTTTGCTTCCCTGTCAGAAGTTATTTTTCTGCGGGGAAGCAAAGAAATCTGCGGGGGGCATGAATTCCGCGCATGCGCAGTGACGCAAAATTCCCCCAGGAGTAATCTAACCGGGATCTATTTAGCGATATGGGAAGGGCAGTTTGGTTAGGAGCGCTGATGTTTGGGGGTTGAGACCCCCTGAGCTGGTTCATATCTGTCACATGCTTTGAAGATTAAAAACACAGAGCCTTCTGTCGTTGTTTACTCCTGGGCCCAGTGGGTATAAAATACTCCCCATCCTGACTCGGTAGCATTTTGCAAAGGGGAAGATGACTCCATAAAGTGCCAGCAGTGGAGAATCGGGCCCTGGGAGGAGTATTTATTTTTGGATTGGCACCAAGGAGCTCTGACTACTTTCTAGACATGTGACCTTGGGAGGGTTCACCTGGAACCAGATTCTGGTCTGTTACAGCTATGCAAACCTGCAGTAACTCCATTGACTTTAATGGAGCTACTCCTGATTTACCCCAGTGTCAATGAGATGAGAGCAAAGAATAGCATATTGAAATAACAACAACGAATGCCATTGAAGGAGAGCTGTAATTAGATGGTCACCTGAACAGGTTATTAGGGAAAAACTGCCCGTGGCTGAACTTTATTACTTCTTGCTCTTTCGACCGCCATGGTTCAAGCCAAACTTCACGGTGCTTAACATCTGATTAAATGTTAAACGTCTCTAGAAATGGCCAATTGAAGTCAGAAGAGAGAGAGCGGCTGCGAGGGCCCCATTAACCCCAATTGATTATATGATAGGAAATGTAATTTACCTTTAAGGCCCTGTCGATCTAAAGGACTGAAAGTCACTGACGTACAATGGGGTTTTTAATAGTACACTTGTTCCTGGTAAGCCTCCATAATCAATTTCTCTTATCCTCGTCTCTTGTATTATCCATTATAATCATTTTTTCCTCACTCCCGCAGCGAGCGGTTTTGAATTCAAAACTTGTTTTCAACCCTGTGACCTTTTTCGGTTTTAATATTGTTAGGCCTGAATAAAGATGTAGCACAAATAACAGTTATGCCAACTTGACTTTAGTCAGGTTGATAGAGGTTTCAAGAAGCATGTTTCATAAAAGCCCTGGGAAAAAGTGAGATAAGAAAGGGAGGTGCATTCCTCAAGTTACCAGCTGCGTTAACTCTTGTCTTCCAGTGTCTGTTACTTGGCAACCTTGCTGATAAGAAAGTTGCTGGGGCATCAACTTGCTTACATTATAAAGAAAGACAGATGTGCTTTGTTATTAGGGTTTGTTACTAACCAAAGGGGGGTGGGATATGGGTTGTGTGAAATGAATAATTTGTGACGCGACGGAACTGTGTATATAACCTATACTTAGTTGTAAAAGTGCTGCTGGTTCTCTTCGGATACGAGCAGTTCTTTACTGGCACGTGCACTTGTCAATAAAGAACTTTTTTTT